>VWYP01002989.1:0-75888 GCA_013400435.1 Pycnonotus jocosus | reverse complement strand
CAGGGCTTGGAGCAGCCTGGGACAGTGGAAGGTGTCCCTTACCATGGCTGGGGGTTGGAACTGGATGCTATTTCAGGTTCCTTCCAACCCAAACCATGCTGTGATTCCACAATTCTATGCCAGGGCATTCAGATAATGCATTAGGACATTCAAATAATGCATCTCCACAGCCACATGTCCTGCAGGTTTGAGGGTTGTGTCTCCACGGAGGGAAACCCTCCTTTAGGCTGCAGGAGGGTGTGTGCCTGCACCTCCCTCCCTTCTCTGCCCCAAATCAGAGCTCTCCTGGCTGAAAGCATCAACCATGGCTGTCAAACTCGCTGTGCTGTGGTTGCTCATGTGGTGCCTCTGTGTTTGTGGCTGCTGCAGTTTTGATGGTGGCAGTTAAAGCACCTGAGTGTGGGTTGGGTTTTGGGGTATTGGTCATGCAGAAAATCGTGGTGTCTACTGTAACAGGCATGGAGGTTGGAAATCTTTTTAAAATTGGGACTTCTTTTTTTCCAGAAAAGACCTGTGGAAGATTTAGAGAATCAGGGAATGGTTTGGGTTGGAAGGGACCTTAAAGTTCATCTCCTTCCAAACCCTCTGCCATGGGCAGGGACACCTCTCAGTAGCCCAGGTTGCTCCAAGCCCTGTCCAACCTGGCCTTGAGAATGCTCCTTTTGTTCTCTGTGCAAACGGATCACTTGCTTAGGCAGCAGCAACTCTTTATTCCAGAATAATTAGTTGTCCTAATTCCTTCCTGTTGAAGCAACTCCATTTTGCATGGAATAATTAGCACTAATTTGGGTCTGGGATGGAAAACAAGAGTTCTCTGACTTCAGAGGAGCAGACAAGAGCGTAACCTCTGCCTTTCCCGTGAGTCAGGTCATGCTGTGCCATCCCTCCTCTGAAGCAAAATTAAAACCTGTCCATGAGACCAAACATTCCAGGTTGGTAGGAGGGAGCAAGAGGTGGAGGTGCCACCGATTTTAAGCCTTCTGCTGTTGCAGGGAGCTGAGGACAAGTGTGCTGAGGGGGGAATGGAGCAGCACCTCCTTCCTTCTTGGCTGACACTGAGGAACAAATAAACAGAAATGTTCTCACCGCGCTGATGTGAAAAGCTGCTTCTGAGCCAGCCTGGCCTGGTGGTGGATTCCTGGCGCCCCAGCCAAGTACTTGAGACCTTTTTATTGCAGTAACGAGGACTTCCTCATCCTGCCCCGCAGTCTGACTCGATCCATGGCTATTTTCTGGTCCTTCCAGGAAGACATCCCTGCTCTGCCTTCCTTTGTGGAGGGAAGGGAAATCAGCCAAATCCTTTCCCTGCCCCAAATCCCTGCATGTCTGAAGAAGGGTAGGTGCAGGGCATCCTTCCTGGTTTACCCAGGAAGCATGAGATGAATTCCAGTGCAAAGCCATTGCAGGCAGGATCTCCTCTGCCTATCTCCCACCTGCCTTTCTTGATCCTGGTAGGTTCAGTGTTTGCTGCTGGGGTTGTGAGCGCTGAGGCCATGAACATTTCTTCAGGATGAGTCTTGGAGGCAGTGGAAATGGGAGATGTCCAGCCTGGAACTCCCAGCTGGCAGAAAATGGGCTTTCATTGGTTTGATACCTGACCACCAGACACCTTGGCTGATTGATGCTGCTTAGACAGAGAGTTTTAAGACCTGGATTCATAACTTGTGGGTCCAAGACACTTCCTGGCACTCCAAACTCCATCAGTAAAGGTGTGTTATAGCTCATTGTGGAGGTGCTGCAGCAGCATACCTCTCTGAAAAACAGGGTTTGGCCTGTTGGAACTTGCAGGTTTTGTGTATCCAAGTTAAGTAATAGGGGACAGGAAGGCTGGATCCAGGTATGAGCAGTGAATCAATCAGCACTGGATTGTGCTGGGGTTGAACCAGCCCCCCCTGGGATGAGTGTCCTCCCATATCATGCCTGGTGTTTCGAAATAATTTCTCATTGTTCTGATGATCTAAACCCCAGGGGTTTAGCTGGCTTTGAGCTCCACCCCATCAGTGGTGACCTTGCTCCAGGGCTGAGGAGAGCAGCAATTCCTGGTGTGCTTGCTGAGGGCAGGATGTCTCCCTGGGTCTGTGCTCACATGCTCTTCCCCAGGGAGTTGGGGGATCCTCTGCCAAAAAGAGAACTTGTAGAGAGTCTCCCCAAAACTGACACCCAACCATTCTCACTTGTCCTCTGGGAACACTGATAATGGAACCACAGAATCACAGGATGGTTTGGTTGGAAGGGGCCTCAAAGATCATCTCATTCCACTCCCCTGCCATCGGCAGGGACACCTTCCACTAGCCCAGGGTGTTCCAAGCCCTGTCCAGCCTGGCCTTGGACACTTCCAGGGATCCAGGA
Source organism: Pycnonotus jocosus (assembly GCA_013400435.1). Lineage (NCBI taxonomy): Eukaryota > Metazoa > Chordata > Aves > Passeriformes > Pycnonotidae > Pycnonotus > Pycnonotus jocosus. The sequence goes on along the minus strand of VWYP01002989.1, from coordinate 73,539 downwards.
ACAGCCACAGCTTCTCTGGACAACCTCTGCCAGGGCTCACCACCCTCACAGTGAAGAATTTCTTCCTAATGTCTAATCTAAACCTACTCTCTTTCAGTGTTGAGCCATTCCCCCTTCTCCTGCTCTCTTCATCTTCATTCCCCCTTCTCCTGCTCCAGTCTCTCTTTGTCTTTCTTACAGGTTCCCTTCAGTTCCTGGAAGGCCCCAAGTAGGTCATCCCAAAGCCTTCTCTTCTCCAGGCTGAGCAATCCCAATTCTCTCTCTTTCCTCATTGCAGAGCTGCTCCATCTGTCACATCATCTTGGTGGCCTCCTCTGGACTCATTCCAACAGGCCACAGTGGTGAACTTGCCAGTTAAACAGCAGATCCTCCTGGAATCCCTGGGAATGTGTGGGCTCCATCCCTTGCTTTCCACCTGTATTTTTAGAGGTAGTGTGTCAGTTCCTCCTCTAGGGATTTCAAACACTTCAGTCACAACTTCAGGGCTGGTAGTACTGACTTGTGTTAGTAAATGCCATCATGGTCCATGTCAGAGAGGGTTCTGCAGACAGGAAATCTGTTCCTGGCCCCAGTGCGATTGCAAAGCACAGCTCAAAGTATTGCTTGCTTCCAGTCAGGCATCTCTTACTCCATCCCCAAAAAACTTTGCTACACCCAGTGCAGACCCAGCCCTGCACCAGGAGCAACAGGGTTGGAGGGAGAAGTGACCAACCAAGGCAGGGAAATAGGTGGCAAAAAAGCCAGGAAGGAACTCAGGTCTGGCTGCTCAGCCAAACCAGGAGCAAAAGGGACAGATCTCCCAGTCCTGGTGCTGTTAGAGCTTTCTAGAAGGCTGCAACCCTCAAATAAAATCTCACTGAGTAAGAGGAGAAATATGAAGAACAGGATTTGCTTTTTTGTGTGTGTGTGGGTTTGGTTTTTTTTTAAAAAAGGCATTTTAGTGGTTTATGAAGATTCCAGCAGCGCTCTGGGAAAGTGCAGCCTCCCGTTCCAGGCACCATGTTCAGCACAGGAATATCCTGGCTCTCGACCTGCAGGTCTTGAGGTACCATAAATTTTTCTGGTGATAGTGTGTGGCAGGCCAGCATGCAAATCTTTTCCTGCTGCTTTACAATTTGAATCATGTTTTTATCATGCCAGCAGATAATCATCTCACTCGTGTTCCAGAAGCGAAGCTCTTGTGGATGTGTTTGAGAAGCCTGAAAATAAATATATTCACATGTGTTTGCCAGTGTTGTTGAACACATGGTGTGTCTGAGAGCCTCTGGATTTCACTCTCTTGCAAACTGGCCACTCTTGAAAGCTCAGAAGTACAACTTTAGTCCAAATGCTGCAGTTTCATACCCCTTCCACAGCAGACACTAATGCCATGCCCTAAATGATGAATTAGAGATGAACAGAGATGAGTTAGAAATTAATAATAAATTGGAAAGCATGGATAATCCTCGAGATTTTCTCTCGAGGAGACTTTAAACCTATTTGGCTACAGGCAAATAGATGTTTTTAATCCCAGTTGCCGTGTAGAATTTGCATCCTCGTGCTGGTGGCGGGGTGGGATCTTTGGATGGCTTGGTGGCAGCAGCTTGTCTTTAGATACTGAGACTGGGATTAGAGAGGTGCAATTATTTTCTAATCTTATCTAGGAGTGTGCTTGACAACCCTTTCCATGAAGAAATTTCCCCTTATATCCAATATAAACCTCCCCTGGTACAACTTAAAGCTTTTTCCTTCTGTCCTGTCTCTTATTCCCTGGGAGGAAGAGTCTGACCCCCACCTGGTTCCAACCTTCTGTCAAGGAGTTGTACTCAGCCAACTCATTTATCATCTTTCTATACCTGTCTTGGCTTTCAGTGGTTGTGTGGGAGTTATTTTTTGACTCCAGCAGGTATTTGGAGGTGAAATCTGTGGCCCAGCAGTGCTTAAATTGGGGCTGTGCTTCAGCTCTGGCTGTGCAGATCTGGCCTTCTAGAATCCAACATCCAAACGAATAAAAACAGGAATAATAAAATAGGAAAAGGCTAGCTGAGAGAAAGGCAGCTTTGAAAGGGCTAAGGTGAATCTCTGCTTTCCTGAGAGGTAAATAAAAGGTCCAGTCATGTTTTCTCATCTCTCTCATCTGCTTCTTAGCCGAGGCCACAGAAAGGATGACAAACCTGGTGGCTGCCTGAGCATTTTCCACCTTGGATCCATCAGCATTTAGGATGGTTTGGAGGGTCTCCAAGTGTCTTCATCCCTCTTGGTGGCTGTTGTGAGGGTCCTTGTGGGAGTTCGTGTCCCTCAGCCAGGGCTGCAGGGGAACTCTTGGCAATACATGTGCAAAAACAGTGCTGCAGGTGCATGTTCCACAAAGGTGACAGATGTCACAGGAGAGGCTGTGGAGGCACCTGAGTATCTGATACTGCTTCTTGTGTCCAGGTTTTATCCATGGCATAATGAAGGATTTACTCCTCACTTTCCTTAAAATGTTTTAGGGCAACTTCTGTGCCTGTGCAGAGGTATTTGCCTTTTTTTTCCCAGGATATTCTGTGGGGGTTGTTGGAGTTTATGTAACTTCCCATATGTTGCCCTCTTCTTGTAGAAACTTGAAGATAAATTGTGAAATGCAGGGAGCTGCTTTAAAAGGATACATCCTCAGCTGGAGCTCGGCCTGTTTGTGGCCAGAAAAGAGGAACCTGGGAGCCCTTTGTCCCTGTTTCCTCTCTGGCACAGCTGTGTGAGCAGCATGGGATGGAGCATCTGATGCTGCCTCGTTGCCCAATGCTGGGATGCTGCTGCAGGAGGAGGCTCCAAGAGCAGGCACATGCTGTGAGAGTGGTGCTTTCTCCATGGAGGGGCTGCAGCCCCAGCATCATTCTCTGCAAGCTCTTTTCTCCTTTGCAAAGCTGCTGCTGCATTCCCTGCAGTGCCCCTCTCTGCCCAGCACAGAGGGTGTTTTAGGTGGAGCTTTAAGTTCAATGTTTGTTGAACCACTTTGCTGGGCCTGATCTTGCCAGGTGCTGCTTGGTCTGCATCCCCATGTATGTCATAGAATCATGGAATTGTTTGGGTTGGAGAAGCTCTCTGAGATCATCCAATCCAACCATTCCCCCAGCACTGCCAAGGCCACCACTGATCCATGTCCCCAAGCCCACATGGCTTTTAAATCCCTCCAGGGATGGGGACCCCACCACTGTCCTGGGCAGTCTGTTCCAATGCCTGACTACCCTTTCCATGAAGAAATTTTCCCAAATACCCAATCTAAACCTCCCCTGGCACAGCTTGAGGCTGTTCCCTCTCCTCCTGTCTTTGTTCCTTGGGAGCACAGCCCGACCCCCCTGGCTGTCCCCTTCTGTCAGGGAGTTGTGCAGAGCCACAAGGTCCCCCCTGAGCCTCCTTTCTCCAGGCTGAGCCCCTTTCCCAGCTCCCTCAGCTGTTCCTGGAGCTCCAGACCCTTCTCCAGCTCCATTGCCCATGTCAAGGGGGTGTAAGGGCGCTCAGTGTCTTGCAGAGCCACATTTGTTGGCTCCTGTGGGACACAGGCTCAGCAGCTGGTAGGAGATCCATGGCTCTTGTTCTCTACAAACTTGAACAAAACCCTTCACTCATCACCCAGGTCATTTCTGCTTATCATTATGGAAAATGGTTCAGTCCCAAGTGCAAGAGGGATCGTAGGCAGGATGCTGGCAGAGCTTGGAGCCTCCCTTCCACTGGGGAATTACACCATATGTAATTAGGGTCTCCAAAAACATCCCTTTCCATTCTCTCTCCAACTCCACCTGGAGCAAAGCCAGGAAGTCCAGCCACTGAACAAACCCCTCTTTTGAACTTCAAGGCTGAGAAACTGAATTTATCTTCCTACAACTGGGCTTGTTTGACCAGTGGACAGAGAACCAGGAACTCTGTGCACAAGTGGATGGGAGAGGTGGAAAGTCCTGAGGGGAAAAAGTGCCTCAGGGATGAGCCACGCCAGGTCTGATGATAACTGGCTGGAAACTTCAGCCAGGGCTTCTGGGCAGCCAGGCAGCCTCAGCAGTGCTGGGAAAACTGAGCTCCTCCACATCCAAACCCAGGGATTGACCTATTCTGTGGGGTTTTTTGAAGTTACTGCAAGATCATGAGTGTCTTTAGAAAGCCAGGAACTTTGCAGTTGCTCAATACTCGCTCAGCTGCTTTGGCATGGGTTATTTGGCATAGTTTTATTTTTGTAGAATGGATTCAGAGTTCCCAGCATGGGATCTTTGGAGATGAGTGTGTTTAGCTGCTGTGGGAAGAGGTCCTTGTGAGGTGGGACCTGTATTGGTGACTGTGGCTTCACTGGAGGTGACCTGTCAGCAGCCTCTGGGCAGCACAGCAGACTGGAGCACCAGGCTTGTAGTTTAATCAGTTTAAACTGTCTCTGCTGCACAAAACAAGTTCCTGCCTTTCGCTGCCCGGAATGCCAGAGTTTCATAGAATCATTGAATCATGGAGTGTTTTGGGCTGGAAAGGACCATAAAGACCATCTGGTTCCATCCTCTGCCGTGGGCAGGGATGCCTTGCACTAGCCCAGATTCTTACACTAGCTGGATGCTCCAAGCCCCATCCAGCCTGACCTTGGACACTTCCAGGGATCCAGGGGCAGCCACAGCTTCTCGTGTGTTTGAAGGGTGCAAATCTCACCTGCTACAATTTGGCTCAGTTTGGGAAAGAATCTCTAAAATTATGTTTTGAAGCTTTTAAGGATTCATCCTCTTATGGAACTCATGATGCTGTGTATGCAGGGGGATTTCATTTTGGGCTATTCACTAATCCACAGGCCAGGAAAAGTGGCACAGATTTAAGGGAATTTGAGTTCTTGAAGCCCTGAAATCCCACCCAGCTGTACCAGAGAAGGTATTGCTGCCTAGCTGAGACCGCTGCTTTATATTTGATATTGAATTCTACCTCCCCTGCTGCTTCATTAAGGCAGTGGAGTTGCAGAAATGTCAGTAATTAACTAATGAAGGACACAGGTGGTAGCACAGTAACAGCTTCCATAGGTGCATGGCTGTTATTCCAGGGTTTTCAATCCAGCATGGAAAGGTCATCTCTGCCATGCTCATGGCTGTAACTGGTCCCATCCTACATCCAACACTTTCTGTGCCACTTCAGCTGTCTCCTGGCTGGTCATGGCAGTGCATTCCATGTCCCCCCTCCAAAATGGGGCTTCAGGCAGGCTCCCAGCCCTGCCATCAGATCCAAGCCCAGGGGTAGGAACAAGATTGCCACTTGCACTTTTTTTTTTAAACAGGAATTGTTGGCAATCTCTTCAAGCATTTNTTCAGGCAGGCTCCCAGCCCTGCCATCAGATCCAAGACCAGGGGTAGGAACAGGATTGCCACTTCCACGTTGGTTTTTTTCCTGTTACAGGAATTTATGCTGATCTCTTCAAGCATTCCTTGAGCTTTGTCTTCACTGGCAGGACTGGGCTGTTGGCACAGGGCATTTCCAGGAGGATTGTTTTGCTGGGAAGGTGAAAAGGGATAGCTCAGCTCCTTTGGGATGCTGTGACCACTTCCCAAGGGAGCACCTGGAATTCAGAGCTCCAGCCTCTGTGTCTCTCCCTGTCTTACTGAAATCCTTATTTAAGGTCCTGCAGGCTCTGCTCTGGGGAGATTCAGAGTTCAGCCACTGGATTCACAAATTTTGGTGGGTTTTCTGGGTAACCAATCCTGTGTCAAGCCTTAGGAGGCTGCATGGCCTCTGACAGGTGCTATGGCACAAACCAACCTTTGGACTTGGGCTACCAAGTTCCATCTGTGGGCCAGCTCTCAGATAACAGTGGCTTTTGCCAAAGACAAGATGGAATTTTGTGTCCTTCCTGTAGGAAGCTCTTGCAGTGACCCTCTTGTGGCTCTTCAGCCAATTCTGAAGCATCTCTGGCTACCCCAATTTGCCTGTGGTCACTTGATGTGCGGTTCCAAATGACCCTGTCAAACTGTGGTGTTGGATGCTATGTTAGAATCAATTTTTCTCATTGCTGATGGTTTTACTTCATATATTTTTAGAAGCTGGGCCCTGATTTTACTTTGAAACAGTCAAAACATTGACTAAAACACTCCAAAGCTTTCAAAGCATTTGAGTTACGTTCTCCTTTCAGACTTTCTCAGTCATTTCCATCCTAGATCTCACTCCAAATATCTGCTCTGAGCTATGCCTGGGTTGCAGAGCTCCTTGGATCTACCTCCAGAGAAATGAGAGGCCTGGGGAACATTGGGAATGATGGTTTGAGAGAGAGGAACTGAAAATGAATGTGATGGTTAAATCTGTTCTTGCTAATAAGAGCCACTTGAATTTATTTTTGGGTGCAATTTTGGTCCATCCTATTCTGGAGCTAAATTCATGTCTTGCTTTTTGGATCGTCTCCTCCTTCCCTCTTAGCCTCCAGCTGCCAGACCCTCCCTTCTCCCCCCATATCCCTGCACACAGAATTGCAGCATCCTGAGCTCCAGCACTGCAGACGTGCCACATGGAGACACTGAGCTCGTGCAGGTCTCAATTTTAGAAGCCACAAAAAAACAATGACTTGAGAAAATCCTTTTTGTTTGTACTGAATTTTGTCAGAACCCAGTGATGTTGAACCTCAGAAGCTTCGTGCTGGAGAGCTCCCAAGTGCTGCTGCTGTTCATGGAATGGTTTGGGTTGGAAAGACCTTAAAGACCATCTATTCCAACCAGCAGGGACATCTTCCACTAGACCAGGTTGCTCCAAGCCCCTTCCAAACTGGCCCTAAAGCCACAAACATCCTCTGCTTTTGAAAACCTGTCCCCTAAATGGTCTTTCTAGACAAAATCACACTTACACCAAACACTTGCCCACTTAATTCTCACATCTGTTATTTTTCATTCCTCTGGGTAGGGTTGTTTTTCAGCAGCTTTGAGCAGAAAGATGCCTATTTGTTAAGTGTTTCCTGCCTGCAGAGTTGAAACTCTTTAATATTCCTGTCTTCTGCAAGCTCTCTTCCATGAACTTTCCTTCACTTGCCACCTTCCTCCCACTTACCAAAGCCTGTCTTGCTCACAGATTTGGTGCCTGATGAGGGACTGGGGTTATTCCCATTGTGTCACACCAGGCTGCCTGCTGTCCCCTGGGAAAAGGGGATAGATGTGAAATAAAAGGAGGAGTCAGTGCTTCTGTGCTTGTTGAGAAATGCTGGCTTTTGAAATGCCAAAAGCCTGAAGTCTCTTGCTTGGAGAACAGGTCCGATGTGCCTAATGATGCTGGCTACTTCCCACTCCAGTTCCCTGCTTGGTCCAAAAGGGATTTACTTCCTCAGAAGAGAGGCTCATTCAGCCCACTTTAGGTAATGGGCAGCTGAGGAAGCAACACTTAAATTTCTTCCTAGAATAAAACATCCTCCAGGGGCTTCCATGTTTAGTAATATTGTGCAAAACCTTGTGATCTTTGATTTCAAGTGCTGTGAGCTGAATTCAGTGGTTTAGTCACAGAATCACGGAATGGTTTGGGTTGGAAGGGACCTTTAAAGACCATCCCATTCCAATCCCCTGCCATGAGCAGGGACACTTCCCACTAGACCACATTGCTCCAAGCCCCATTCAGCCTGGCCTTGGACACTTCCAGGGATGGGACAGCCTGGGCAACCAGAGCCAGTGCCTCACCACCCTCACAGGGAATACTTTCTCCCTAATATCTAACCCAAACCTACTCTCAGTCCTGTCCTCCAGCCTCTCTTTCACCTCAGTGTCAGCTGTGCCTCTTTCACCATTAACATCTGCACTTAATATTCCCACTTCCTGCTTAATAATTGGGGGTGTCAAGCCCTGTCTTGTCCAAATTGGGTGTTCTCTGGCGCCAGCAGCAGCATTGGCCCCTCCATTAGTCCCTGGCAGAGCAGGGAGCGCTGCTGCCTCGGTGCCAAAAGGAAATGAAGGTGTGAAGAGCTTTGTTTCACGGCAGGGGTGAGCTGATGTAGATGGAGCTGGTGTTGTTTTGGAGAGTTTATTTTTCTGTTTTCTCCTTTCTGCACGTGTTGGACCATGTCTGGTGATGAGTGAGGCGGCTCAGCTTGCTCACCTTGACATGGACACAGCTCTCTGGTGCAGGACCCTGTCCTGGCCAGAGTTTTGGCAGGCTGGCAAACTGTCCCACTGTGGCTGACACAGAGCCTGGCATGGGTGGCTCTGGGAGTGCTTGGGGTGGGAGGTGAGGAAAAGGGAGCTCTCAGCTGATGGCAGTGGCCTGTGTGATCATCCTCCACAGAATTCCCAGCTCCCTTTGGTGACCTGTGTGCCTGACTCCTGTCTCTGGTTAGGCTGAAATGAAAATGTGGGAACCAGATGTGACCCGCCAACACTTATCTTGTTTAACACCCCATCTCCAGATGTTTCTAGCTTGTAGTGCTAATTTCTTCTTGCAGTTATCCAAGAGCCAAATCCAAGATGCTTGCTGCCTTTAGAAAGAGGAGTCCAACTGACCTTAATGTTATCTCTTGTTTTGCTCAATCTCACATCTCTTGCATCCAGGTAGGACAAACCTGTCCATCTCCAAACTGTCCCTTCCATCTCAAAATCATCTTACAGTGAAATTTTTTCTTCATTATCTGGGTAAGAGGATTGAAAAACAAGAAGAATCGGATTTTTGCCCAGGAAATTTTGTACTTTGCAAGGGCATTTCATCACATCCTCTTTTGAAGGCTGTAAGAACAGCTTTCTCCAAGGGATGCTCTTCCCTTGGGACTGCACATGCTTTTCTTAAATTTCACCAGCACGTGACCACAGGGCACAGGAGGACTCGCAGGAATGTTCCTAACTCCCTTTGAAAAGCAAGCTGTTCTTTCAGCCTCTTGCAGAATCACTCTGACAGGACATGCTGCAATCAGGCTGCAGAGATAATTGCATTTGTAATGTGAAAGACAGAAGAGGGTCTACAATTCTCATCCTCAACAGGCTCTGCGGGGACTCAAGGTAATCCAAAAAAAAACCTCCCCACACCAACAGACCCAGCCATTGCTTCTGACATTTGTGATTGGTCTGGGCAAAACATTAGGAAACAACATACTCAAGGGGGCAAGATGATCTCATACAGCTGACTTTAAAGCAACATGCTCCTGTGGAAACTTGTTTCCGTGCCTGTTGCAGAGCACTGGCTGCTGTCCGGATCTCCCCTGCCCCCGCTGGCCCAGCTCAGCTTAGTCAGCAAATTCCAGTTCAACCTCTGCCTTTTATTTTGTGCCTGTACCTGAGTTAGCTCCATTCCTCAGTAACCAGCTCTTTGTCAGAGGAAAGGCTTCCAGGATGCTGCCAGCAACTCATTGTCCATTTCCTGAGAACTGCTTGCTTTTAAGTAGTTTGCCTGAAATCTTGACTATTCCAGTGCTGCTAAGGCTTCCTGTGTTGGTTGGCTTTCTTAGGATGAAGTTCCAGCCACCCACATGCTCTGTCTGCTTTTAATTCTGAGTCTGGAGAACAAATCTCTGCCGTAGGGTTTCGCCATCGCCGTGTTGTTGTTCCTCTGACATTGCGATATGTGACCATCCTCAATGTGGCAACTGATTGACAAGCTGGAGCTCCCCATTGTTTATTGCTCTTGGATTTTGAGGGGTGTGGAAACAGAAGCTGAGCTGGAGCAAGCCACAGGGGTTGGATGTAGCAGTGTTGAAGGAAGTCACATTTGGAGCCCGATGGCTTGGGCAAGGGATGCTTTTGCCATGGCACATCCTCCCTGGTACTTCCTCAAGCGCAGATCAGACCTTTATGATGTTCACAGCTCTTGAGGACGGAGGCAGTGGAAGGATCTTGGCATCCCAGGTGGAGATGAGTTTGTTTGCATCCAAGTTTCTCAAGGTTTTCCTCTAATAAAGCCTTGGCGTTCCCTGTTTGGCTGGCTGGAACGCCAGGCTGGTTTCGTCCTTCTATGTCATCAGAGGTGTGGTGTGGACTTTCCTAATAGAATGTTGCTCATTCAGTCCCATTTTTTGAAAAAGAATAGAACAGATTATCTTTTCAGGGCCTGACTCTTGCTGGTTTTTTGGGAGCAGGTGCCAGCAGCTGATGTGGCCATGAATGAAGTGATACAGGAGAAGCTTGTCCAGAACTGAGTGTAACTTCCTCTCTGCCTCTGAAGGATTTACCCTCCCTGAAAGGTTTCCATTTTCATTAAATCTACCTGTGGCAATGAAGCCTGAAAAAACACATGAGCTCCCATCTCCAGCAGACTGGCTGGTGTTGGTGTTGTTTGGTTTTTTTAACTGGGGAGAATGACTCAGCCTGTCCTCAGAAAGCATCAGGACTATCAGCACCTCTTGACCACCAGTTTCCTGTTGCTCCTTTTTGTTTCTCTATTTTTTCCTTTTGTTGAAGCTTTCAGGGCCTGGGCGCACATTTGTGAGGGTGTCTGGATGTTTCCCACTACTGGGACTCTACTGTGTGTCTTCTCTGCTTATTTTTTTTTGAAAGGAGGAGCAGAAAGATGCAGAGATCAAGACCTTGTCTGAACCTCAACTTTTAGAATCATAACTCCAGCTGCTGGCCTTAGGGAGCTGTTAGGTCCTCAAATAAATCTCCATAAATCAGCATTTACACTGTAGAAATTCACACAACTTGATTGCAGAGTTGCTTTAAGCAGGACAGGGATGTGCAGGAATGCCAGAGCAGAGCATGTGTGCTGGGGGGCTGAAGGCACATCTTTGCCTTGTCAGCATGTGGGAATATCTGCATGGAAACTGGTGCTTTTGGGGATAGGAACCATCCCGACTGAAGCCGGAGCAGATGGGACGCTCAGCCTGAACCAGCCCGTCTCGTTTATGCTTTATTAATTAGACATGTTATCAGAGTCATCTGTGTTTTCTTTCCTTTTCTCCTTTCCAAACCAGTTCTGCTGCTTCGCTGCCCGCAGAGGCTCTGATGAGGAGCCCAGTTTGAATCCCTGAGAGTTGCATGGCAGCACTTGTTCATTGTGGTCTGTGTTAGCACCATAAAAACTTTGGGGAGAGGACTCAGAGGAGTTTTGTGAGCTCTGGGGATCAGAATTTTGGGAGCTGATGGTTCTGTCCTGATAGCACATCCTCCCTCTGTGTACTCTCAGTGTTTGTAACAATTTCCACCACGTGTTAATCACACAACCACAGAATGGTTTGGGTTGGAAAGGACCATAAAGGTCACCTTGTTCCAAACCTTGCCGTGGGCAGGGACACCTTCCACTAGCCCAGGTTGCTCCAAGCCCTGTCCATCCTGGCCTTGGGCACTTTCAGGGATCCAGCGGCAGCCACAGCTTCTCTGAGCAAGCTATGCTGCTAGTTTCTGTAGGATGCTTAAAAACTGACATGGATCAGGAAGGTGTCTGGATAAACTCGTGGAAAGAAAGTATAAAGATCCCTGGGTAGAAAAATCCATGCTGAAGACTGGGAAGTGTTCTGGGAAGAAAATGGTACAGACTGGTGTGGGTCTGACCTTGGCTTCCTAAACCTGCTGCTGATTGCTGTTGGAGGTATTGAATTAAGCAGATCTCAGATGAGGTTGGAACAGTGTCAGGCTGTCCCTGTGCACACTCAGTTTTAAGACTTTGCTGAAAGAGAGAAAAGCCTTTTCAAGTGCTGGGGTAGCAGCCAGGAGTAGGGATTTTTTTCAGATTTCCCTTTAAACCTTTATCTCCCGGCAGTTAACATCTGAATCCTCAATGTCAGTGCCCTTTATCTGTATGTGAGGGTGAAATGGGTCGTAAAACCCTTTTAGTGAAGCCCTTATATTCTCAAGCTGCTCCAGCAGAGGTTCAGCTTGGTCATTAGGAGGAAATTCTTCCTAGAAAAAGTGATAAAACACTGGATTGATCTGCCTAGGGAGGTGGTGGAGTCCCTATTCCTGGAGGTGCTTAAGGAAAGACAGGATGTGGCACTCAGTGCTCTGGTCTGGCTGACAGGGTGGTGATGGGTCCCATATTGGACTCAGTTGTCTTGGAGGTTCTTTAGAACCTGTGTGATTGTGTGTGGCCATCTCTGAGGTGGGAGATGGTGAAACAGGAGCTGGACTCGATAATCCCTGGGTGAGTGCCTTTGAGCTCAGGATATTCTGTGATTCTCTGAAACCCCATAAAACCAACCTGAGTATCTTTCTGACACCTGGGTCTGTTTTACAGCCACCATTTGGCGAGGTGAAGGGAAGATCTGTGGATTGGCTTTGTCTGATGCCCTTTCAGGGAAAATTCCCACTCGCTGAAGGAGCAGCAGGATCATCCCTGTGCACAGGCAGGGAGATGACTTTTAACAATGGGCTGGCTTGGATACTGCCCAGATCCCTTCTCTTACAGCAGGACAAGATGATGACCGTGTCCAGGCTCTTCCCTGGCACACACACTCAGAATATGTTATCCTTGAAGTCCTTTTCCCAGGCGTGGCATGCCTTTGTGCAGGCACAGCGTCTACCCTGCTAATAGGATGCTGGTGTCTTCTATCAGCCAGTTAATTGGGTCCCTGGGTGCTGGGATATTTCCTGCTGCTGCATCCTCTTCCCGGAGCTACGCCTCCACCTCGGGAACTTCCCTGCTGATGAAGATGTGTGATGCTGAGCTCTCTGCCGTGCCCGGAGCCAGCGGAGGTTAAATCCCAGATAAAGCTTTGGGATTGCTCACAACCTGCGGTGGGGAGGGGATGCACACACTGAGAGGTTGCTGGAGGGATTTTAATTGTGTCGTGTTTATCGAGCTGGCTGTAAACACAGCAGGAGGTTGCTGCTCCTGCAGAGCCTGGGAGCCAGAGGTGTATCGATCCCAGGGAGCTGTGGGACACAGGTGCACGCTGGTAGAGATCTCAGCTGGGTTGTTTCCAGCCGAGGATGAAATTTCTTTGTGTCCTGTCAGTTTTATAACTCAACTTTGTCAGCTGATTCCTCCCCAAAGCAAGAAGCCCTGTTGCTAGGAGTGGGGTGGGGAGGGGGGGAAAAAAACTCAGGAATACTCATCTTCAGCAGTCCAACACTGCAGATAACATTGAGTCACTGCTGAAAGCCTCAAAGCAAAACAGATGTTCGGTTTCTAGTGACTAAGTAAGTATTAAAGGTACCAGATGAGCAAAGTTTTAACTGAGGTATTTAATTTGTGGTTAGCAGCTGAGACAAAGCATGAGCAAACAAGGTGCCATGCAGAAATGGTCTCTCTCCTGTCTTACACATGCCAGTGTGTTTTCATAAAACCTTTTTTGTTCCATTTTTCCCCATTTTTTAAATATGTCTTTCCGGCTTGACTCATTCTCTCTGTAGTTGTAACCTTTAGTTCTGGGTGGGAAGGCAATTATTTTGTGAGACATGAGACCAGTGGCAGGGTGAGTGGGCTCTTGTTGCTGCCTCTGTCATCTCCTTGTTTGACAAGTCACTTCTCCAGGAGTAGTTTGTGTCTCTGAAGTTAGGGATAATTACATGTGTTCTCAAAAATAAGGAAACTGGACTTAATAGTGCATCTGCTGAGCCTGACTTTTGAATTCATGAATGAGTAGAAAACTTGGAATGTGGCTGTCATGCAGCTGTTAGCCTTTGAGCAAGAGACAATTTTTGATGACTATATTCTTAAAAAAAAAAAAAATAGGATGAGGACTGTGATCTCAGGATTCTGGGCTCGTTGGGCAGCCAACACTGGGAGCTTCTTGAGCTGCTGCTGGTGGAGGTGTTGGGTTCCCATTGCTTTGATCCCTGGTGAGAAACCTGCAGCACTGTTGGGCTGTGTGGAGCAGAGGTGCTGAATCCCTCCTTGCCACTCAAACCCGAGCAGGTGATAACATAAAAGGGAAGGAATCGTGTCCTGGTCCCTCTTCTCAGCGTTGTGTGCAGCAGGAGTGCTTGTGGATTCCTCAGGTCCAATGAATACCTAATAGAAAACACATGAAAAGCCTGAGAAAGAGGACCCTGATCAGAGCTTCCCTCCTTGGTAAGTCCATAAATCAGCTCACTCTGTACTTTCTGGAGGAGTCACTCTCATTTTGGCTGCTCAGCACCGCGGGAAGGACAGAATAGACTTTGGGTTGCTCTCCCTGGGATGTGGGAAGTGGATTTGTACTGCTAAGCCCACGTGGGAGCTGAAGCCAAGGCTCCATCTCGCCAGTCCTGCAGGATTTAGGATTTTTTTGGCACGTTCTAGATGGTTTCTATTAAGAAAAAGGCTTTTTGGATCTCTTTTGAGGGTGCCTCCCTTTGGAGGCTTTCTCAGGAGCCCATGGGCTGAGCACTTAATCTTCCACCCCACTTAAGGGAAGAGGAGCAGACACTAAACCCTGTTGGCACCTTATTTCACTTAATTCTCACATTTAATTGTTCTTCCTTCGGCTTTTAAGGGAATCTCTGCCAAAATCAAGAAGCTAAAAATTAAAGTAATTATTGTGGTGATGGAAGCAATCAAAGAGGCCACCAAGCTCCTGGTCTGTGTGCTGTGGAGAAAGGAACAGACAGAGATTGAGCTCATCTCCTGGGACACGCTGAGCTCCAAGAGTTAATTTTGTTCCCGACTTCTCTGTCCATGAGTAATCCATTTGTGCTGGGAGGAAATGGCAAGTTCTTGCAGCGAGGACAGGCTTCACTGCTGGAGAAAATGATGCCTATTTATCATATGATGCTCTCTGTGCTTTTTTTTATTTGTCCTTCATCTGAACTAAGCTCTTTGGTGATGAGCTTCCCTGTCTGACAGCAGATTTTGTAGAGGCCTACAGGTGTTTTTCTTTCCTGCATTTGCTATTCCCCTGCAATTCCTCACACAGCCCCAGGCACCCTCTTTGTGCTGGGCCCACCCAGCTGGGAAGGAGCTGGACAGGAAAGGACCTGGGGATCCTGTTGGACATCAAATTCACCCTAAGGCAGCAATGTGCCCAAAAAGGGACAGTGGTGGCCTGGACTGTGTGAGACAAAACATTTCCAGCAGATCCAGGGAGGGGATCCTGCCCCTCTGCTCAGCACTGGTGAAGCCACACCTGGAGCACTGGGTCCAGTCCTGCCTCCCCAGGACAAGAGGGACATGGCCACACTGGGGAGAGCCCAGTGAGGGGACTGGAGCATCTCTGCTCTCACCAAAGGCTGGGAGAGCTGGGACTGCTCAGCCTGGAGAAGAGAAGGCTCTGGGGGTCTCATCCCTGTGCACCAACACCTGCAGGGAGGCTGCAGAGAGGACAGGGCCAGGCTCTTGCCAGTGGTGGCCAGGGACAGGACAAGGGGCCATGGGCACACACTGAGCACAGGAGGGTCCCTCTGAACACCAGGGAACACATTTTGGCTGTGAGGGTGACCAGGCACTGGAACAGGTTGCCCAGGGATGTTGAGGAGTCTCCATCTTTGGAGATATTCAGCATTTATCTGTTTACAGTCATGGGCAGCTGGCTGTGTGTGACCCTCCTGAGCAGGGAGTTGGACCAGACAATCTCCAGAGGTTTCTTCTCACCTCCACCACTCTGTGATTCTGAGACACTGAGATCAAGGTCCTCAGGAGGTGCAGGGCTGGGTTGAGCCCTCTGCAGGGGTGTGACTTGTGCACAAACACAGCTACATTTGGCATGGAACAGCACTGTGTGATCACATCTCCTTTGCTGTAAGAATGTAAAATGGCTTAATAATTCTTCTCCTGCTCTTTTGGATTAATTTCTATCTTTATGCTATGTGTTTTCTTTGCTTGCTTCCTCCTTTCACCTTCCCAGCTGTCTCCTCAGAGCAAGCTTCCGTAACTCTTATTGTTCTGCTTGTTTTCATTCTCCTTCTTGGGTAAATGTTTTGTTGGGTTTTTTTTTTAAAGTGTGGTTTCCTAAAGCTCTGCAAAATGCTCATTCCCTGCTGCATTTTAAAGTATTAGTTGCAAAAGAAAGGGCAAGGAGCCTTAATTCAGGTGCATGTCTTCCTTTATCTGCTTTTCTTTTAAAAAGTGACTAAAGCCACTAATAAATAATGCTAATTTTTGCTGCCATCTGTGAATGCAGGACCAAGCTGTTTCAGAGCAGCATTTTTAGTGCTTTATCTGTTCAGAGGGGGGGGGAAGGAAAGAGGCTCTTTGCTTTAGCAGCAATAACCTATCTCCCACAAGTTGTAGTCTGTGCTCCCATCTACCACTAAAACCCAAAGCAAACAAAGATTCGTGCAGAGACAGGAAACCTTTTGGGTGTAATTGCTGGGAGGTCTTTGCTTTCATGATTTTTGGGTTCACCCAGAACGGCAGCCGAGCAGGGCTGCGGTTCACTGGGGTGGGTGGATTTATGATGAGCTCTCACTGGGCTTTAACTGGATGTTTTTGGCAGCTCTGGGAGTTTCAAACACCCTCTGCAAGAGTCTCCTGGCCACGCTGAGTGAAAATGTCCCAGGGAGGGAGGGAGGGAAGGGGCCGGTGCGTGGAGGCACAGCTGAGCTACGCCCTGATGACAGCCCTGCCTCCAGGCTCCTTTATTTTGGCCTCCAGCCTTAGTTTACATAATCCTGCCCTGATCCCTCCTCTTCTGCATGGATCAGCCTTAGAAGACCCTCCAGTTTGACCAGATCAAACTGGGAAGCAGGTCTCTGCCATCGTCTGAGCCAAGAAGTGCTGCTGTTGGTGGAATCAGGTGGCTTTGGCTGTATCAGGAGACCTCACCAGTGCCAGGACTTGATTTTGGAGCCACCTTTGGAAGCTGAGAAAAAGAAATCAAACCTTGAACGTTGTCTGGAGAACTATGGAACAGGTCTGGCTCCTTGGAGCCTGTGTACTGAACAGGTGCAACCCTACATGTTGGAGGTCTCACCTGCAGAGTCCATGTGACTTTTTCTCACGTGTTTATCTCTGGATTGTGTGAGTTTCTCAAACCAGAACTGGACTGTGATTTAGGATCAGTTTTCCAAACCAGAACTGGACTGTGATTTAGGATCAGTTTTCCAAACCAGAATTGGACTATGATTTAGAATGAGTTTCTCAAACCAGAACTGGACTGTGATTTAGAATGAGTTTCCCAAACCAGAACTGAAGTGTTATTTAGGATCAGCTTTCCAAACCAGAATTGCACTGTGATTTAGAATGAGTTTCCCAAACCAGAACTGGACTGTGATTTAGAATGAGTTTCCCAAACCAGAACTGAACCATGATTTAGGATCAGTTTCCCAAACTGGAATTGGACTGTGATTTAGGATCAGGTCTTTAGGGAAGCTTGTCACGGCAATGTGTAATAGCATAATAAAACCCTAAGTGCTCCACTTTAATGTGTCAAATGACTCATTTACAGTGTCATCTGGGAGAGATGAAGTTCTATGAGATAAGTAAGACTTGCATGGGGAGGGAATATTGAGTAATGGACCCACAGCTATAATTGGAGGAGGAATAGATCTTCCATTTCAGATGTGAGGAAGTGGTTTATCTGCCCAGTCTGTAAGTGAATGATTCTTCTCTCAGCTTCCTCCACATATTCCCCACTTCCTCTGTGTAATATTCCTGTTATTTTTAACTGCTGCATTGAATCCTCGAGGCAGATGCTGCCTGCATTTCTCTATTATATAGAAGTTGAGGTCCAACAGGTTGGTGGGTAGCCCTGACCTTCTGGGTGCAAAGAATTAATATGGAAGCAGGGCAAATACTAATGTCCCTATAACTAACTCCTTTTTGACTGTATTTATCATGCCTAAATATTGAGCAGCCGTGTCCATCTCTTCCCATCCCACAGGAAGCCAGGGAAGTGGCAGACAGACATACAAAGGATTATTATATTTGATCAGGCTTGGAAATGGGCTGGAGATAAAGCCCTTGGTGTTTACTGGACCATTAAACATTTATTATCATCTCTCCAGCGTGCTGGTGGTGCTGTAAATAACAGCTGTGACAAAAGAGTGGGGTCAGCAGTTGCCTTTTGCACCGATGTTTGTAAATGCAGAAGCAGGTCCCGTGATTTGGAAGAGCTTGGTTGGGGGGAGCATCTCCCCAGATGCCGTGGAGAAAAGGGGCAGATGAGCCAGCAGGCCAGAGCTCCTCTTTATCACAAGGAAACGCTGAAATCTTAGGAAGTGGGAGAATTGAAACAACAATGAAAAAAAGATTAGGGCCAGAGTTAGGAGTTGATTTATCCCTGCCCTTCCTAACAAAAATACTTAATGCACTCGGATCAGAACAGTTTTTGGATCTGGATTTAATTAGGTGGAAGGAGGCTTTGGGCCTCTCTCCCCCAGCTCAGCCACGCTCGATGAGGCATTTCCATCATCAGACTTTTATTTCCCTTTCCTCCCCTTCCCAGGTTTTTGCAGGGAGAGGAGAAGAATGGCCTCAGGGCTGGAACTCGACTCATGGGGCCTGAGCTACAGCACCTGGTCGGATGATGGGGCTTTTGAAAGGGGGAATATGAAGGGATTACTCTGGTGCTGGGAGGCCACAGCCTGGTGATTCCTACCGCAGGCAATCCCTCTGAAGTCAATGAGATTGGAAAGCGTGTAAATCAGTATGGAATTCGGCATTTTCCTGAAAAGTGTGTGGGGATATTTGTTTTACTTGCATATAAATTACTTCTAATAAGGCTCCATAGACACGACCGATCCTTCTCATCACACTGTTGCTCCTTCCAGTCCCAGAGTCGCTCTCACTGCCCTCTCATTTTGAAATAATATTGCAAAAAAAGCCTCCTGCGTGGGATTTCTCTGTGGTTGTGAAGCGTTGCTGGGAATGACTCAGGCGGGAGCGAGTCCTCGTGCGCTTGGGACCTGCGGTGTGAAAGGAGAAAGGAGCCAGGCTTGTTTTCACACTCTCTCATTTTGTGTCTCTGACATGTTTCTGTTCCACCATTCAGATGCCATCAGGCTGAGGGATAATTAGAGGGAGCCTGTTTTGCTGCAGAGCCGGATTGGGAATCCACATTGCTGGGTTATTTGTTGGGGAATGCAAAGCGGTGGGGTGGGTGTCCAGGGAGCACTGCTGCACCACCAGGGAGAAGATGCTCTGCTGCTCCTTCACTATGCCTGCAAAAAGTATCTCCTTTCTACAACTTAAAATAAATCCATAGAAACACAGAATGGTTTGAGTTGGAAGGGACCTTTAAGATGGTTTAGTTCCAGGACAGGTGGCAGGGACATCTTCCACAGGTTGCTGCAATCCCCATCCAGCCTAGCCTTGGACACTTCCAGGGATTTTGGATGTGAGGATATTGGTTTTTCCAGTGGTGCTCTGTCACCTGGCAGAGACTACACCCATCCATCACCTACACCCAGATGTTTAAGGGATTCCTGGAAGCTGCTGTTGGAGCTCTCAGGCATTGGTTCTGTTGCTGCCTTTGCTGTGGGTGGGTGGTTTGGGTGCTCATTCTGTGTGAGGCTTTAATGCCCTAATAAAGCATTGGAACAAAGAGCATCATCTTTCCTCTTGCTCCATTGAGGAGGGCATTGAATTTTGCCTGATGTTCCCATGGCACAGGTGGTTTCAGCTGTTTTAGACTCACCTTACCTTAAAAAATGCACCTTACTTGTTCGTGCTTTGCACAGCACATGGAAGATGTGGCCAACTTGAGTTGAAAATAAGATCTAAAACTGGAGGAGTCCTACAGAAAGTAACTGAGGAGCCAAATATATACAGCTGAATAACTGAGGAGAGAACTAGGTCCCGTGAAGCTGGTTGCCAAGGGAATAATTCACTTGTCTCTCCCCCAGCCTGATGGAATATTGTTTTCCTCTCCTCCCTGCCAGCATACCCACAGCTCCAGAGGAGCCACTCTCATTCCTGTAGATGCTTCAACTGATACATTCCTAATTCCACCTTGGGGCTGTTTTCATGAGCAGAGGAGCCTTTGAAGGCACCTTCCCCTGCTCCAGGCCTCCAGAAGGGTTTGTGCTGTCCAGAGGTTTGTGCTCTCTTCCCACTGGTGCTGGCTGGCCTGATCAGTACCTGGCTCCTGCCCACAAACTTTCACTTTCCTCCCCCAAAATGAGGGCGTTTTTAAGGCAGAAGTCTAGATTTGGATGTAAAATACTGCACAAAAGATCTTTCCAGCTTCAGGCCAAGTGATTTTTGATCTTTGTTGTCCTGCAGAACAGAACAATTTAAGACCAATTTTTTGTTGTTGTTCTTTTGCTGCTGGTGTATTAACAGGCCGTGTAAACTTGGGTTACTCCCTGAAATATGAGCTGTGCTCTTCATGTGACCATCTCTGTATCTTCTGGAAGCTGGTTTTCCTCCATCTAAGCTTGGAATTCTTGGATAAACTTATTTTATATGGAGTCTCCATTAGTGGCTGGGACAATCTCATTTTAGTGGGACAATCCCAGTCATCCCCAACAGAACCCAAGCATTTGGGGCAGAAAAAGGCTGATCCGTGTGAAAGGACTCACTCATCTTGGCACAAGCCACTCACTGGATGTTCCTCTCTTCCAGGGTGCATCGAGAATAATCATCAGCCTTACCAAGGATTGACTGCGTGCTCCTCATCCTCCTGGTTTGGTATTAATCAGAAAAAGCTTTGGTCATCGTGTTGGGGAGGCGAAGAGGTGGATGAACGTCCCTTTCAAGGTACAGTAGAGGCATGGATGGGATGTTAGGGGTGTGGAGCTGGTGCTGGTGTAGCTCTTGGAGGTTCCAGGGTGTACAGCTTCCTCATGGATTCACATCTCTCAATCCTACATGGGGAAATCTGCATTCTCTTGTTCAATCCTAATGAGCGCAGTCTTCTTAGACCAGGGGTGTTGGCTTTGTTTTGGTGCAAACTTGGATAAATCTAGTGTTTTCTCTTCATTTACTTTAAAGAATCTTTCATTTTTGAAACTTTTGGGTTGTGTCATGAGTATGGGCATCAATATTTGCATTATTTTGAAGAGAATTTTTCTTAAGTTTATTTTTCTTGTCTAGACAAGCCAGTATTGGACTAAAGTATCCTGGATTAATATTAGACTGAAATATATTCTTACCTTGGTGCAGATGAGCACAGAGTCCTTGCATGAGTGATTTATAAAGGAGGGGGAAAGAAAAAGCCCAGGGTCTTTTTGAGGAAAGGAAGGCCATGGAGTAAGAAGAAAGGTTCCAGAGTAAGAAGTGTTACTCAGGACACTGGTGAATTAAAACCCAACATCCGTCAGGGAGTTTGTGGGAAGTTTTTCTGGTCGAAGTTCTTCCCGTGGTCTGACCTGTGGAAAAGATTGAGGAATGCTTTAAAAAATTAAAAATAAAAACCCTACTGTAAGATTTCTTGTTGGGTGTTTCGCAGGACTCGTTCCAACCCAAGTGGATTCAGTGCTGGGATGGTGCTGCTGGAGCAGCAAAGGGAGATGTGCGTGTGAAACCTGGGGATTTGTATAAACAAGGTCTTTTCCTAAAGCATCTCTTGTTGCTGTGGCTTTCACAGGTTCACCCTGTCTGGAGAAGCAGTTTGTATTTGTGGTTTGATATTTCCTTAAAGCCTCCACACAAGGTCCTGCTGACACTGCCTGCTTCACAAACATAACCAATTTATGGTTTCATATAAAAATTCTTTGAACTCATTGCAAATCTGATTTGATACCTCAGTGCCAAACTGAACCCAATCCTAACTTTCTGTATTGACTAAATTCTTCCCTTAGAATCTGTGTGATATTTAGCAGTGAGTTTCAGATCTGTTTGTGTGTGTTCCTCTCTGTGCTTCACTGAATTGCATGTTGTGTTTTGCTTCTTGTGTTTTTAAGTTGGGTTTGGGGGGGTTTTTTGCTCACTTTTTGATTTGGGGAGAACTCCTGTTGAGGTCAATAGCTGAATGAATCCCAGTAATTAGGGTTGTCCTGTGCAGAACCAGGAGCTGGACTTGGATTGTCCTTGTGGGTTCCTTCCAACTCAGGGTATTCTATGATTAATTTACTGAGAAATGGCCAACTGTCCTAGGAGAAAGACTTTGGTGCCTGCTTTCTCCATAGCTGATCCCAGAAAAGGATTAAATTCAATGAGACTGAAATCTCAGAAGTAATTAATGTATGATGATCAGCGTAAACATTAATAGACTAAACTCCCTTTATTTTTCAGTTTTTGCTAGTGTAAGACAAGGATTTTTTAGAGAAGCAAGAGCTTGGTTGTGCCTATCGAGGCTTCTGAGCTGTTTGGGGTTGGAATTCAGTGGCCAGCTGGAATCTCGAAGCTGCTGGGATTGGCAGGATGTGCCTGGAGCCATGTGAAGAGGAGTGGTTGTGGGCTGATCACTGTGGCCACTGCTGTGACTGGCCAGGTGAAATGGCCCCAACAAAATTGTTTGTGTGTGAGTGGTTTGTCCTGCATGATGAAGCCCCATGAGTGTGTGACTCTGTTGGCTGAAGTGAAATAGTCCTGCAGTACCTTCCTTTTAAAATTTGGATTAAAACAGCAGCTTCTTCAGCAGAGTCCTTTTGGAATAAGACAGCAAAGTCCACACTGAGATCATGGGACTTGTTCAGCTGCCTCAGGTAGTGTGGGATTCTAGGTGGGATTCAGAGATGGAGTGTCAGAGGTGTCCATCATACCCAAAACCTCTTGACTCCTGTGAGCTACCGCAAAGACATTTTGGGCTGAGTGTTTTTTCTCTCTCTAAAACTGGGGTTATGAAACAGCTGATGGGAGCTGGAAGGGCTTGTGCACCCATTTCTGCTCATGTTCCATTATCCATCACTTCCTGATTGGTGTCACAAGGCCAGAGCATTCAGATTCGGATTATGGGGCGGAAAAGTGATGCATGAAGCTTATACAAAGCTGCCCACTCAGATTTCTGGGCTTTGTTTGCACGGGTCACATTCACTTGTCACAAGTTACTGTCTTCTTTTTGTCAGCTGTTTCAGCAGTGTCACACATTTATTCCAGCTCAGGCACAGCAGCAGTAGTGCTGGCAGAGCAGGGAGCCTGTGTTTGCAGAGCACAGGTGAGAAGACTTCTGAATTTAGATCTGAGATGTTGATTACATCCTTAAAGGTTCTTCTTGTGTGACTGGAAACCTTGGGATCCTGGACATCATAGTGCTCCCAGGTCTGGTGGCACCTCTGAGTAGAGGTCATGCTGGTCTCAAATCAAAATTGGCTTAAAATGCTTTCCTGGAGGAGGGGAAGGAGGGTGGGAGGTAGGAACAGACCCACTACCAAACAGATGCTACCTGTCCAGAGGGTATGAGTGGGAATTGTAGAATATTTGGTTGGAAAGGTTCTTTAAAGGTCATCTAGTTCCACCCCCTGCCATGAGCAGGGACACCTTCCACCATCCCAGGTTGCTCCAAGTCCCATCCAACCTGGCCTTGGACACTTCCAGAGGTCCAGGGGCAGCCACAGCTTCTCTGGGCAATCTGTGTCAGGGCCTCACCACTCTCATGGTCAAGAAATTCCTTATAAAATCTAGGTTCACCCAGTTTTTTCCATCATAATTCTTTTCATGATCCCAGCAGGTTTACAGGAAGGGTAGGGGGGGAAGCATTCCTGATGCCACACAAAACCTGAAATAGGAATGTGGGCAGGATCATCTTCTCCAGGCCCTTAGACCACCAGCCCTGCCTTAGGCTCACAGAAATAGTTTTGTTTAGGAAAATCAAGGCCCTGTTCAGAAATGCTGGAGTTTCTTTGGAAATTCAGCTTTCAAAATCCTCAGAGAAGCCACCTCTGCTCCCAGCAGCGGGTCGGAAGCTGGGTTTTTTGGGATTGCTGCCAAGAAACGTTTCTTGGAAGCCCTTCCATGTGCAGTGTGAACAGCAGGACAGGAGGTCTGGGTTTGAACTCTGGATGATAAAACCAGGGAGGTTTTGGCAGGGCTGTGTTCAGATGCCTCATTCTTGGCCTTTCTCCTTGGGGTGTACGGGCAAACCCCTGCCTGGGCTGGCTCAGAAACTTCCATCTGACTTTGTAGCAAAGCTGAATTTTCCACTGAGTAGGAAACTTTTTCAGACTGAAACAGCTCTCTGATTTTTTGGATGGATTTCTCCAACCCATTGACTACACCCAATCTGTATTTTTGAATTAAATTAGTGGTGAACCTTCCCTGCAGAAGCAAGAATTTTCATAAAATCATGGAACAGCTTGGATTGGAAAGTAGCCTTAGAGACCATCTGCTTCCAGCACAGGGACATCCTCCACTAGACCAGGTTGCTCCAAGCCCCATCCAGCCTGGGGATTCCCTGAAACCATCCCCTGATTTTATGATTCTTGGAAAATGGATGAAGCTGTAGCCTGGAGTATCAATTACTCCTTAACCCAGGTCAAACTTTCCCCGTTTTTTTTTTTACCAGTTCCCCATTGCTCTCTCTGAATCCCTTCTTTCCTTTTTTCTTTTTTCTTTTTTTTTTTTTTTTTTTTTGGAAACTATAAAATTTATGTGGAGAAGGAAGGAAAATCTCTTTCTTACTGCAAGGGCCAGGTCAGCATCTTTTTTTAAAATCCCTGTGAGAGCAATTTGTCAGAAAACCTTGTGGGAAGCACGGAGCTCTAGCCTAGTGGAGCCAAGCTCAGCTTGAACACTCCCTGACTTGAGCTCATATCACCAGCAGGAAATCTTTTTATCAGTGACTTCACAGGATAAAGAGAATTTCCCAAAGAATGAGCTTCTTCCCAAAGTTTCATTCTCCAAGGAGGCCCTGAGAAAAGCAGATCCACTGGGAAGTTGGTAGCTCCAGACAAGTAGGTGCATGCACTGGTGTGCATTCTCACCTGTAGGTACACAGAGAGCTTTCCCAAATTGCCCAGAACCTGAGAAAATGGAGATAAAATCAAAGAGGCAATTGCAGTTAATTACGCTTTCAAGGCAACTGGAGATTGGTTGGAATCCTGTGGGATTTCTGAGGCCTCCCAGTGCAATTTCAGGTGCAGTGTGGGCAGGAAGGTTTGGTGTCTGTGGTTGGAGATGTCTCAGTTGTGACTGTCACCTCTGGCTGTTGGGCTGTGCATGGCACAGATGTCACCACCAAAACACAGGTATTGTCTCATGGCAAATTCTTCATAGAAATTTTGAGTTTCAATTTACAAACAAACAAACAAACAGTTAAAAAAGGCATTTTGTGCATGACTGAACTTTGTTGTTCTTTTTCCACCTACACACTTTCCCATTTCTTCCCATCCTCACCAAAACCTGGGCTCAGTTTTATGTTTTGGGCGATGGGAAGAAGCCACATTCCGAGAAATCTTGGATATCTCTTCAGTTTGTAGAGGAATTGGGATGTGACCAAAGAAGTGGCAGATGTGGGATGCTCAGGGGGCTGCAGGTTAGCTGGTGTGGATTAACAGGTGTAGATATCCATTGTGACAGTTAAATTTCCTTATTTTCTATGATGTGAGTTTGGAAAATGAAAGGAAGAGCCTAACTTTTAACTCCAGAAGAACCAAAGGCTTGAGGGATTCAGCAGTGGGAGTCACAAAATACATGAAGCTGTATGGGACAGTGTTTCTTGCTGTGCCCTTCTGTTCCTGCAGGAATTCAGGTCAGAAAATGCTCTGCTAACTTCAGAATTTTGCTTGACCCAGCCTTTGGGTCTGCAAACACATTGTAACCATGTCCTATCAAACTCAATATTACCTGCAAGTTTTGGGAGGTCCATGTGAGTCTTTGTTCAGGCCTAGACTTCACCAGTAGCAGAAACACGGCATGTTTTTAAAAAGATAACACAGACTTGTTTTTATTCCCTTAAGAAGGCAAATCTTTCTTCAAAGAATCATGAATTAAACAAGACAGTGCCTCACAGCGGGTATTAAGGAAAAATAATAATTAAAAAAAAGCCTTTGGAATGGTCTTTCCCTCTGGCACCTTCACTCAGGTTCTGCAATCGGTAATTTAAAGGAGGTTTTGTGGGAAGGGGAGGCGAGATGCAGGAGTTGATATGACTTCCCCAAGGGTGAGAACTTTGAGAGCTGGGACCTGAGCATTAATCTCTCTAATTCCAGCTCAGCACTTCACTGCGAGATCATTACTTTGTGTGATTAATCTGTGCAATGCCTCCAAAGCCTCTGAAACCATAATGCTACACATGTATTGAGGGATGTTGCTGCCAGTTGGAGTATTTGGGAGTCTCTTGCCATCCCTGACACCTTTTTGCTTCAACTTTGAATACATGCAAGCATTCCCTGGCCTTGATTGGTCTTACTCTGTTCTAATCATCAGGGCTGATGTAGTCTTCTTGGAGGAATACTGTTTTCAGGAGGGCAAAGAG
This sequence comes from Pycnonotus jocosus, assembly GCA_013400435.1. Classification (NCBI taxonomy): domain Eukaryota; kingdom Metazoa; phylum Chordata; class Aves; order Passeriformes; family Pycnonotidae; genus Pycnonotus; species Pycnonotus jocosus. Next base: position 47,531 of record VWYP01002989.1, on the reverse strand, counting down.
TTCTCAGTGCAAAAATCAGCTGAAATGCATTTGATAAGTACAGGTACAATTGCAGCCATGACAGCATCATTCATAGTTTCCTTGTAATGATGAGTAATGTGCTGTGTTCTTAAAACTCATTTCCTAGAGACAAGAGAGCAGTAACAGGACACAGTCTGTGTTTATAGGCCCCTCTGTCCTAAATAACCTTCAGAACTTCTGAGCATTTCCAGCCAGGTTTGAGAAAGTTCAGTCTTCAAATCTTGCAAATTCTGTGCAAACCAAGTAGCAGTGATGGGGGGTTGAGTGGAGAGACCTTGAGACTTCCCAGACTTGATGCAAATTCTGCAGTATAATTTTACTTCTTAGGTAATCCGTGTCTGATTTTTAGGATGTTGCCAATTCCTGGGTTGAGGTCATGGTATTACCAAAGTGTGTGATGCTGGGCAGTCACTTTGCCCTTCCGCTGCGTTAACCCCAATTTTATGTAGGATGACTTCATCCTCCTTCTCTCAGAGGCACGTGCTGCCTCTTTCACATTGGCAGATTTACCAGCAGCACCTCACACATCTCAAACTCTTTGTGAATCCCATCGGCGCCCGGAGCCCTGCGAGTATCTGATGCATCACGTTGCAAACTGTGAAATCGAAGATTCAGCCCCACTTTGAAGCTGTGGCTCTGTGAGCAGCAGAACTAATGTGGCTCAGCATACTAATGAGGGAGGTATTTATTGTTCAGGGCCTGCCTGGTGTTGAGCTTCACCCTTGAAAAATTCCTGAGAGGATGGTCCTCCTTTCAGGAGGGGCCTTGTGGAGTCCTTGGCAAACAACTGGCATGGCAGTGGCAGGGGAAAAAGCCCAACTTTCAAGGAAATAGCCCCAAAATTAAATCCTCTAAGTAATTTATAAAAGACCTTAAGGAAGGAAGGAGGAGAGATTGAAGTAGAAATCATTGCTTTTCATGGAGAGAAAGTGAGGATGAAACTTAAGGAGAGGCCTAAGCCCACAGATCACCACAAGGATAAAATTAAGATGCCAGCAGCTTTCAGCATTGCTGGGGACATCAGAGATGTTATTTTTCATTTTGGAGAAGCCCTTCTCCAGCACTGTCTATTTGGATCACTGACATCTGTTCATTTTAATTGGAAAGGAACCAAAATGAGTGAAAGTGTTGCTTTTAACCTTGTCTGGGCTTGGTAGAAAAGCGCTTAGAACTAAAAGCTCCTTGGTGGTGGTACCTGGAAATACTGACTGGAGAAGACTTCATTGAGATAAAATCTCTTTATGAAGACAGGACTTCAAAATTCTGTGTGTTTGTCAGGTGCCACATCCTCTGGGGTTTGCTGGGAGAGAGGAACCCTTTACACTCCTGAAATTTGTCATCTGGGCAGTTTAAATTTCCTAGAAGGGGGTGGGAGATTACTTTGGAGAATTTTGCTTGCAAGGATGGCTTCCACCAGGGCAGAGAATGCTGTGGACTGAGGGCTTGTGCACAAGGGTGTGGTGGTTTCTGGGAATTTGAGAGATTTCCCTGGAGGCTGGCCAGATTGGAGACCCAAACCTCTAAATTATGTGTAATGTAATAGCCAATGAAAAATCACAGAATCATTTGGGTTGGATAAGATCTCCAAGATCATTGAGTCCAACCTGTGACCCATTCCCACATTGTCACCCAGACCAGAGCACTGAGTGCCATCTCCAGTCGTTCCTTGAACACCTCCAGGAATGGGAACTCCACACCTGCAGTACTTAACAACCATTTCCATGAAGAAATTCCTTAAAATGAGATGGTCTCCTGGATATCTGTGCTCTTGACTCAGCTGGAGGGCCCCCAACAGCCAATTTGATTTTGGTTTAGGTTCCCTTAGCAATGGAATGTCTATCAAAAATCACAAACACCAAAATTCTACTTGATTTGCTTGTCTTCTCCACATCCAGCTTTTATATTCCTGGGATGGAATATAAATTAAAATTAAGAAACGAAGAAAATTAAATTCCTTCTGAACCACACAGTCCAGAACAAAGAGCAGCACCTTGACACGGTGTTGCTTGGGGCACCCAAAGAGTTTTTTAGGAGCCTGATTGGAAATTCCAGCAAACCAGGACTGTTGGCAACCAACTTCCACCTCGAAATCCTCCAGGAGCACAATGCACTACAATTATAGCAGCATTCCCAGGTCAGGAAACAAGCACAGCCACTGCTGTATTCCTGTGTGTGATATTTCTGACACACAATGTTATCTTGGGGATTGTTACGTCGGCTTTTATGTGGCGCAGGGAGGGTGGGGCGGAGGTTAATTGGTCATGTTAATGGTTTTCATGTTCCTGATTTAGGCTCTCAGTGCTGTCCTTGGGTTTGGAGTGAGTTACGAGAATTATTCATTCTATTGTGGTGCTGTCACATCTGTGGAGTGGGGAGATGGCTCCAGCTACAGCCCAGATCACTGAAAAAGCTCATTCAGTCAAGCTTTGGGGTTTTCTCCTGCTTATACCATGTTGGAAAGTCCTGAGAATTCTAATGGATGGACTTGTTCTGAAACCAGACCTGTCTTTACAGACCTACACCCAGCTGGGCTTTAGCTGAGGGACAGGAACTACTCACAGTGTATTTATTCAAACCCATCTCTGGCAAAATATCTTTAATTCACCCAAAGCGTGTCTCTTTAGGCATTTGTTCTGAAAATGTGGAGACTAGTGCAGAGTTCATGGCTTTGTGGTTACAGGGTTTTTTCCTTCATAGAATTACAGAATTATAGAATTGTTTGGGTTGGAAAATGCCTTTAAGATCATTGAATCCAACCCTTAGCCCAGCACTGCCAAGGCCACCACTAACCCATGTCCCCAAGTGCCACATCCACTTGGCTTTTAAATCTTCCAAGAGTGGTGAATCCATCACTGCCCTGGGCAGCTGTACCAGGCTTTCCGTGGAGAAATTTTCCCTTCTATCCAATTTAAACCTCCCCTGGTGCAACTTGAGGTCATTTCCTCTTGTCCTCAAAATATTAAAAACACCCAGAAATTAAAACCCCAAACCACTGCAACACCCAAACCCTCAACTTGTTTTGTTTAGTGACCATTCCTAAAATACTTCTGCTTACCAAAGCTATGGAAATAGGCCCCTAATGCATTGGTTGAGGGGTACAGCTCAATGAAAAATGAAAACAGATTGGCTTTTTTTTTTATTCTTTAGTGTCTAGTGAGAGGAGAAGAATCAGCGAGGAAGTTAAAATGTTGGGGTCTTCAGCTTCTTAATGGCTCGAAATGCATCTTTTTGCATGAATTTAAAGTTAAAAAGTGTTCCAGGCCAGGCTGGACAGGGGACTGGAGCAACCTGGGATAGTGGAAGGTGTCTCTACCCATAGAAGAGGGTGAGACCAGATGATCTTTAAGGTCCCTTCCAACCCAAACCACTCTGTGATTAACAAAAGATATTAAATGCCTGTCTCTTTTTTCTAGAAGCTGAAATGCCACAGCCATCATGGGATGGTTACAGGAGAAACACACACAACCATTCTGCCGGGGATCAAACTTCCTTTTTATTTATGCTGTGCTCCTCTCACACATAAAAAGCTTATTTGCTAAAGACCATTTGCTTTTCTCTAGCCAGATTGACAAGGCTATGCTCAGGAAGCACCAGAGGGATTGGCTTCATTTTTATAAGAATTAAAAAAACACTTCTGAGAGAGCTCATCATGTCATACTTCCTCTATTCAGGACTCCAAGTCTTTCACAAAACTGAGCAGAATCCCATCGGGCTGCAGCCATGCCGAGGTGGTGGATTGAATGACTTAAGTATCTTTTTCTGGTCTGATTTGTGACTGTAGCTTTAATTTATTGCCTCCTCTGTAAACCACAGATATGTTTGTTATTCCCAATTACATAGTTTAAAAAAAAAAAAAAAAGAAAAGAAAAGAAAAAAGAGCTTTATTTGGATTTTTAAGTCATTCTTGTTCTTTGCAGTGGCATTTGTTGCAGTGAAATCCTTTTATGAGACTTGTGGGGAGAGTTGGGTTGAAATAGCTTCTCAAAGGGACACGTGACAGGCAGTGGCTCAAGGAAGGGATGGATTGAATATTAGGAAAATTCCTTCATGGAAAGGATGATCCAGCCCTGGGGGTCTAAAAGCCCTGTGGATGTGGCACTGCTGGGGGAGCAGTGGACTCAATGACCTCAGGGGACTTTTTCCATAATGGTTCTCTCATTCTAAGCATAAAAATGAAGTTTTTATCCTTTCCTGGGGTCGCAGTAATGCAGCGTACACCCAAGTCAATTTTGTACATGGAATATTTGGAATATTCTTTTTTTTTACTGTAGAAACCCTGTTACCTGAAATTAAACACCTACAGGAGCTGAACTTCAGTTTCTCTCAGAAAAAATTGTCCCCATGACAGGCACCTCATGGTCTGATGTTTATTGTCACCATCTTCACATGCCTTGAGTCAGCAAACTCCTCCTTATCACTTAACACAACTTTAAAATGTTCATGCTGAAATTTCCCATGTGTGTAATAGTTTCTCTGTTTTGCTTGACTGAATCTGAAAATTTTGCATTTTTAGAGCAGGGAGAAACTTTTGGTCCAGATCCAGGGATTAGTGATAAAATATTTGGGGGAAAAGATTTGCTTTCTTGTTGGTTTCAAATCAATCAATTCCTTAAAAAAGCAGAAAGAGAGGATGCCCAGAGAAGCTGTGGCTGCCCCTGCATCCCTGGAAGTGCCCAAGGCCAGGATGGACAGGGCTTGGAGCAACCTGGAATAGCAGAAGCTATCCCTGCCCATGGCAGGGGGTGGAACTGGATGAGCTTTAAGGTTCTTTCCCACCCAGAACATTCTGGGATTCTCACAGAATTCTGTTCCGAAGGACACAATTACCAACCACACTGTTCAGCAGTGCTGATTTTGGGAGGCTCTGCTGTCTGGATTCCAGTCTGTTGTGAAAAGGCATCTCATACACAATGTGGTGGAGTTATAGGCCCAGTGCATGAAGCAACCAGGCGTGAAAAAAATTAAATTGCTCATAAATATTTTACTATATTTTCGAAAACGTGGCCCAGTAATTGCTTTTCCTATCATTACCTTCTGCCTGCATGAAAATAACATATGCCAGCATGAACCCCAGTGGCAATGGGGAAGGATTGAGTGGGAGAAAATGAGGTTATCTCTTGATCAGTATTTTATCAGCTCAATAAAAATATTTTGATTAGGAGAAGTAGTGCACTGTCCCTCAAAGAGGCACAGGCTTCTTGTGATTTCTGTGTCACCAGAGTTGTTTGAGGAGGGTTGAATCCCACACGGCTTAAAAACACCAAACCACTAAGACCAAAGGATCATCTTTTAACAACTCTGTCATCTGCTTTAAATCCTTTTCATTTCTCCAGCCTGAGTGACTGCAAGGAAACTGGAGCTCTTCCCTAAGTGGTGTCGCTGCCTCTGGCTTGGTCTGGACACCTTTCATGTAGGAGAGGGAGAACTTGTGAGCAGGGGCAAATCAAAGGGCCTTGAGTTAAGGGATTATCAACCCTTGAGGTCAGGGTGGTCTCAGGGCTGCAGGCACAGCTGCTCCTGTTTCCATTTGTCCTGGGCATGAGGTGGCTCCAGTTACAGAATCACAGAATGGCCTGGATGGAAAAGAACCTTAAAGAACATCCAGTTCCAACTCCCCATCAATGTCAGGGACACCTTCCACTAGCACAAGTTGCTGAATAATACAGTTGAGTTCAGCCTTTTGTTGGGGAGATGAAATTAGAGGATGAATTGTGAATAACATGGGAGAGCTAAAAGTCAGTCATCCCAGGATGTTGGTTAATCACATCAAAGATAAGAAGCTGCATTTTAATTATAGATTTTTCACAACTAGGTTTTGTGTTGGTATCAGCAGGGGCTTGTAGCCACCGTGGTGTTTCGGAGTAGTTCTTACAATCTTGAGCCAGCAGGAAATATGTTTATTGCAGTGATAGTGGGTTTGTGGTGGGTTTATAGCAAAATCTATATATAATTTGCAGTAGCTATATTATATTAGGTTTATAATAGGTTTATAGAGATATAAATCTCAGAAACACAGAATCACAGGATAGTTTGAGTTGGAGGAAAGCTTAAAGATCATCCAGTTCCAACCCCCTGCCATGGGCAGGGACAGATTCCACTATCCCAGGTTGCTCCAAGCCCTGTCCAGTCTGGCCTTGGACACTTCAGGGATCCAGGGACAGCCACAGCTTCTCTGGGCACCCTGTGCCAGGGCCTGCCCACCCTCACAGGGAACAATTCCTTCCCAATATCCCATCTAACCCTGCCCTCTGGCAGTTCAAAACCATTCCCCCTTGTCCTGTCCCTCCATCCCTTAGTCCCCAGTCCCTCTGCAGCTCTCCTGGAGCCCCTTTAGGCCCTGCAAGGGGCTCAGAGCTCTCCCTGGAGCTGTGTTTTTTCAGGGGAACATTCCCAGCTCTCCCAGCCTGGTGTCAGAGCAGAGGGCCTCCAGCCCTTGGAGCATCTCCATGGTCTCCTCTGGACCTGCTTTAGCAGATCTTTGTCTTTCTTCTACTGGGGAGCCCAGAAAATGCCATTGATCAATGCCTTGGCACAACCCTGCAGTTCTTGGCATTCGGATTTGGCTGGAATTACTGAGCTCAGGCTCCCTTTCCTCGCACTGCTGGGAAATGAGGAATAACTCAACTGCATCCCAGGAGTTCTGCAGGTGCAGAAGGTGATCAGTGAGAGCTGCAAAGTGCAGATCCCTTGTACCTCCCTGCCCCTCCCTGAGCACACTCCCCACACTCCCTGCCTGCTGCAGATCACTCTCTTGTGGTGTCAAAAGCCTCTCTCTCCATCTCTCCATCCCATGGCTCAGGAGGCAGCGGTACCTGATGGATACAGCAAGGCAGATCATGGCACTGTGCCACCAGCCTCGCCAGTGACCTCAGCAAAGCCCCTCTCCCTGCTCCTGCTGCTTAAAATCAAGGATAAAAGGCAGTATCTCATAAAAAGGAAAGTCTGAAGGTGATGCTTGCACGTAGATCTCTTTGTTGTAGGTGTCTGCACTCCCGACATCCTTCTCATCGTCAGAAATCTAAAGGCTCTGTGTTCAGCAAAGGACTGCAGTGCACAGGGCTTGTGGCAGTGTGCAGTTAATCACCAGGCTGCATCCAAAGGAAGAGAGAAATCCTTTGCTCATGAAAAGGGTGGAAAAGGGATGGAGTTTTTGCATAAATCAAGAGATCTTTGCAGCAGCTCGGTGCCATTGCTGCAAAAATTCATGGGGACCTCAAAGATAAGGGCAACAGGAATGCTGAGCACCATAGGGTTGTATTTTAAAAGCCCCACAGTTTGTCTCTTTTTTTTTTTTTAATGTTAGAGAAAATTGTGTGGGCAGAAACAGTGGTAGAGTCTCTGCACTTGTATCAGGGAAGCTGCTGATGGGTTTCACCAAATATTTTCATGGTGAATGGAGATTGTGGAGGAGATAAATGATAGAGCTCTCCAAAACGCCCGGAGGCACCTTGTGAAGGGTGGCAAACTGGATTTCTGGGCTTTGAGGGTGCAGACATGGGGGAGTTATCAGAAACACAAAGAGATAAATCCAGGATTACTGCCGGGATGTTTGCTGATAGTAAATATACACATGAGATGTGCAACAGCCGCTGCAAAAACCACAAGCACCGATGCTGGATACGGTGCAAATACCCATGAATTGGTTTAAAAAAAAACAAAAACAAAAAAAAAAAAACAACAAAAAACAAACCCCCCCCAAAAAAACACCCAAACCCTCAGTGCTTAGAACGAGTTCTGCAGGGAGAAGAGGAGGAGATGCCAAAACTGGGAGGAGCTTTGATAGCCAGCGTTGAAAAGCCATTTCCTGAGTGGGAGGCTGGAAGGATGGATCCTGCAGGTTGGAGTAACAGGGGAGCGCTGCCTTTCCTATTGCCCCCCGCATTCCCTTTTTTTTTTTTGCCGGGCCATATTTATTATTTCACATGGGTTATAACTTCCTCGTCGGCGCACGGGGGTGTGGGAGGAGGAAGGAAATGACATTTTGCTTTCTTTGCAGGACTTTGGGAAGAGCTACAGAGTAAAGGTTGGCTCTGAGAGCCTCGGTAGAAATGCCGCTCTTCCGAGCGAATTCCTGCAGCTACATCGGGTGAAGTAACCTGAAACCTGGCATTTGGGGTGGGGCAGAGGAAGATTGCAACCTGTCCAGTTTTGCCTTGTAAAGTAACACACCGTGGAAAAGAGCCTGGCTGGCTTTCACACTTTTTTTTAGGCTTTCAGGCTTGTGATGGCTCGATGGTTTTGGGGCGCTCCCCATCCGAAGGTGGCTGGGCTTTGTTTGCCTCCAGAGCCCTGTTTCCCTTCAAACAGTCACAATCAGGCAGGAAATGGGTTTCTTGTCCAGCCAGCCTGGTTTTCTCAAAAGCAAAAGCTCCCTGGGTCCTGCTGGGAAACTCTCCAGCTCTGCTCACCCTCGTGCTTCTCCGTGCAATTCCTGCAGAGCAGCATCCAACCAAAACTCGGACTCACCTGGTTCTGCACAATGCTCCTTGGAGTTTTTCTACCTTTTACCTNTAAGGACTCTATTTGAAAATTTTCCCTCCTCCTTTTCACAAAAAAAAAAAAAAAAAAAAAAAAAAAAAAAAAAAAAAAAAAAAAAAAGAAAACACCCAAGCAGCTTTGGCTGTTTCTTTTTGTGTCATTGTACAAAATGCGGCTGTCACACCCACCGGCTTCCTTTTAGGTTTTACCCAGCTCTGGGCTCCGGGTGCCCTGAATAAAGGGATTTATGCCTGGACATGGCAGTGGCAGGCTTTTCTCCTGGCATGACCAGACTCTCAATGTGACATTCAGAGCTGTAAAACACTCTCTGACAATAGCTTGTGTTGTTCAAAGAGCAGCATAAATAATCGAGGGGGGGGTTTTCTCTTGGTTTTTTTGGTTTTGTTTTTTGGGGGTTTTTTTGTTTGGTTTGGTTTTTGGGTTTGGTGGGGGGGTTTTTTGTTGTTTTTGGTTTTTTGCTTTTTGGGGTTTTTTTGTTTTTGTGAGAAGAATAGCATCTCTCCAGGCTGGCTGGGGAGGCAAAGGGCAGGCACTGTTGGAATGTGGAGGGAGAAACTCAGGAAGGGGTGACATGGCAAAGGGGGACTTGAGGTTGTTTTCTATAAGGTTTTCAAAATCATGGCATTGGACTGTCTCTCAGACAAGATGTTGAGGCCTCTGTTCCTTTTTACACATGTTTTTATACAGAATAAAATAATTCCATGATCCAGGTTTCTGTGCATTTGCAGGGAACAGGAGGGGGCAGCCAGGGAGGATCAGGCTCTGCTCCCAGAGAACATGGACAGGACAAGAGGAAACAACCTCAAGTTGTGCCAGAGGAGGATTGGATTGGATATTTTTTCATGGAGAGGGTTGTCCAGCCCCAGCACAACTTTCCAGGGCACTGATGGAGTCCCCATCCCTGGAGGGATTTAAAAGCTGTGTGGATGTGGCCCTTGGGGACATGATTTAGTGGTGGCCTTGGCAGTGCTGGGGGAATGGTCGGATTCAGTGGTCTTGGAGGGCTTTTCCAACCTTTTTGATTCTATGATTGTGCCCAGGGCTTTATCCATCTTGAAAACCTCCAGGGATGGAAATTGCCCAACCTCTGGGCACCCAGCTTGACTGACCTCATGGTGGAAAAGCATCTCCCTGCACCTTGAACATCTTGATTTATCTTCTGCCCATCATCTCCTCTCCTCCTATCCTGTGAGAGCCGGGCTCTCCCTTTCTCCCCAGTGTCCTTGGAGATGCTGGAAAGCTGCTCAAAATCCCCTTCCTCACCTGGTGCTGTTGGAGGAATATGTCCAAAGAGACAAATATCTGTGTTTGTGCACCTATCACATACCTCATATTAAAATTAGAAAAGGAAACTTCTTCTTTTGAAGAAGTTACTAAAAAGATGCATTAGCAATTCAGTGACATTTCTTCCTGCTTCATTAGCCCATGTATCTGGTGACTTGCCTCTTCTGAAACTTTCATGGAAAAATATTTATTTTTTATTTTGCATCAGTCTTTACATTCCTTCCTCTCACTACCTCAGAGGTGACGTGATCCCAGCATTATTTTGTCAATTAGGCATCTTTTTTGGTGCTGTGACCTGAATACAAGGCAGAGCAACTGCTGATTTAATCCTCTTCAATACGATTTTTATCTTCTTTCTTATAATTCTTTTTTTAAAAATCAATTTCACCACCAAACCAGCTTCTTTTTTGTTGACTTCTCCAATACTGTGAAAATAAAACACTGAATAAATTTATTTTGTACCATGAACGTGCAGAGGGAAAAGCTTCTGTGCACCCTTTAGACACAACCCGATCCCAACCTCATCTATTAAAATTTTATATTTGTGAAAAAAACTTACTTAAATCTGCTTATTTTCTTTTAAAAATGCTTTTTAAATGAGCTTAAACTGGGGGAAAAATAAAAACCCCATGCAGTAGTTGTGGCCATGCCCAGAGTCTGCCCAGCACGTGCTGTGGGTATGAATGAGATCTGACAGTTTTGTCTCGGGGCTGGATTAGGCACAGTTGCTACTGGAAACTGCACAGCCCGACTCAGGGAGGCTGTTCCTCTCCAAAACAGAGTCCCTGCCCATGGCAGGGGGTTGGAACTGGAGGATCTTTGAGGTCCCTTCCGACCCAAACAGTTCTGTGATGCTGTGAAAGCACCACCATGGTTGGGGATCTCACTGGGGTGGTGAGGACATGCCCCATCCAGCGTCACTAAATGTCACTTAACTGGATTTTGACCTCCAACAGCATCCAGGGGAAGCTTTTCCTTCTGGGATTTGCTTTGAGCTGCAATGTTCTTACCTTCATTTCTTTTTTAAAAAAGTCTCTTTTCAGGACTCAAACCCCACCAAGTTTGGGGTTTTTGCACTGTTTGTGTTTCAGCTTGCACGGGCAGTTGTCAGTCCTGGAGCAGCGACAGTGGCTTGGTTTTGAGATGTAAAACAAAAGCTTTTGTGCAGCATGGCTGGTGTGTGCTGCTTTCTGCTGTCAGAAGGGAAGCTGAGCCTTGTGCTCAGCCCATTCCTCCCCTGGCCTTCCTGCGAGTCCATTGAGCTGGCCCCTGTCAATCAGCAGTGCTTTCAGAGTAAATGTGTGGGATAAAGCTCCAAAATCTGTCTGTGTCAGCCCAGGAGTGGTGCCTGCACTGCTGGGTTTGGGGGTGTGCAGAGCTGCCCACATGCAGTCAGTTTTGCACAGTCATTTTTGTCTGTCAGAGGGGTTGGACTCAATAATCCTTCTGGGTCTCTTCCAAGCCAGGACATTCTGTGATTCTAACCTGGGATCTCTGATCTGTAGCAAAGCTCAGGAATTTTCTTACCCACAGCTCCTGGACCCCGTTCATTCCTTCTAGACTCAGTCTAATAAAGGCAGCTTTAAACTGCAGCCTTGCTCTGTGGGGAAGGGACAGGGTGGTTTGTCATCCCCTCCAGAATCACTGGGAGCTCCGTGTATGGTCTCTGCACAGGGGATGTAGCATTTTAGTACTTAAAGGGACTTATAGAGAGAGAGTGACTTTTCATCAGATAATGATAGGACAGAGCAGGGGGGGATGGTTTTGGAATAGAAGAGGAGAGATTTAGATTAGATTTTAAATGGGAATTCTCTACTATGAGACTCTGGTACAGGCTGCCCAGAGAAGCTGTGGCTGTTCCATCCCTGGGAGTGTTCAAGGCCAGGTTGGATGAGGCTTGGAGCAGCCTGGGATAGTGGAAAGTGTCCCTGCCCATGGGGGTTGGGGTGAGATGACTTTTCAGGCACCTTCCATCCCAAACCATTCCGTGATTCTCTAGCGCCTTTTGCTGCAGGGAGATCTCCCCTCCCCGTGCTGCCCTGCCCTTTGCAGGCTGAGAAAAGCACAGTCAGGTTTTATTTCACCCTGCCAGCATATTTTAAAACCAGGCTGACAGAACAGCAGACCTGAGAACAGAAAAGATGTCGAGGCAGTAGTGATTATTGGGAGGGTTAGAGCAGCGTGGGGAATGCCAGGACACAGAAATAGTAAGAATCCTGTTGGGTTGGGTTGTTTGGATCAGAAAAACTACATGCTTTTAGGGTTTTTTTCAGATATTTGCTGATTTTTTTTGTCATTGACTGCTGTGCTTGAGTGAAACTCCCCCTGCCCTTGCCTTGGGAGGTGCTGCTGCTGTTAGTAGCTCTCATGGCAGCTTTGCCACCAGGACCGGCCTGTCCTCCTCTCTGTTGCCAGAGAAAGCCTCGGCTCTCTCAGAGCAATGACCTTCCAGTTTGTACTTATATACCTGGAATTCTCCCTGGAGCTGTATTGTGCAACAGGGAGCGTGATTCCACATGTGTTTTATGTAAGCCAGAGAGGATTCCGGGTGTTGTGTTGGAGAATCAAAGCCCTGTTTGGGGGAACCTGCAGTCTGACTATCCAGTTGGACGAGCTCAACTTTCCCTGCAATTTAAATAGACTCTGCCAGAATGTTAATTGTGCCAGGCTCCAGAACTACCTCTTAACTCCTTAGGAGCGTGGAGGGTTTCCAAGCCATCCTCGCTCTCCTATTTAAATAACAGCTTTGGATGTCTCTGTCCATCACCCACTCATTCCCCTGGAAAGCTTTTATGGCTGCAGTGTCATTTGGGATAATCCAGGACATTTCTGCATAGCTCAAGAAAGTCCTTTCCTTCCCATCTCCTTCCCCATTGTGTGGAAGTGGGGAGTCTCCCTCAGAGCAGAGTTTTTACCTTTATTCACTCCAGAAATTCCTCCTCTTTGAGGCCAACTGTTTGATACCTGTAATGTCTTGGCACTTCAATTCTGTTTACTTGTTCTCAGTTTATGGCACTTCCCTAACTAAATTCAACCAGAACAAACAGCATCCAGAGAGAGAAATTCCAGTTTATTGTGAATATCAACAACTCTGGAGAAACAGCTGTTCAGATCAGGGGCAAACCCACTCAAAAATCATTATCTCCTTTATTAGAAGGCATAAAAAGAGCTTCAGGTGTCAGAGATAGAGAAGGGATCATCTCCAGTTTGGTTTGTTGTGGTATTGTGGGAACACAGGTGCACTTAGTCTCAGCTGGAGCTGTGGCAAAACCTGTCCCCTGGAAATGCTGGAAGCTTTGCTGTTGGTTTACATGGATGCAGAGTGCAACCCTGCCTGCTCACAGATTGTTATTATTTTACCATCTGCAAAAGTTTCTGCAGCAAAACGTTTCTTTGAATAGAGAAGGTTTAGGATAGTAAGGAAAACAGGCATAAATTAGGGCAAAACCATTTGGGTTTGTTCTTGCTGCAGGGCAATAGTGGGAAAAGAAAAAGAAAATTAACCTCCTTTTTCCCAGGATACTGCCTTACCTGGAGCGTGTACCTTCCCTAAGAGGCAGCAGATGGATTTCTTTGTTTTTCTTCAGGCTTGTGAGGCAGCCAGGATTTTTGGAGGAGCAGCTGTGTACCTCAAGAGTTAGATTTAGATGGCTCCTTGTAGCCTGGCATATTCCAGCTGCTGCTCCTGGTAGGGAGTGGACCTGTCACACACAAACCCTCTTCTGATGCCATCCCAAACTCTGTGGCAGCTGGCATGGTCTTTAAGGTCCCTTCCAACCCAAACCATTCTGTGATCCCGTGTTTTTGGGGGTCTGAGTACTTGGCATCTTCACTGTTAATGATTTTTTTAATGTTTAGGTAGTTAATCATCTCAAACTAGTCCTGGTAGCTAAGGTAGGACAGAATATCTGTATGGGAAGGCAGAGTCCTGGGTGGACACTTAGTGTTCACTTAAGGGAAGGACCTGAGTGAATTTGAACCAGAAATGTGTAGGTTTAAATTTAATTTTAAAAACCCCAAACCCAACTTTTTAAAGCAGCATTTTGTATTTTAAACAAAGAATACAGAGCTATGGGTGGACTTCCAGAGATACAAAAAACTTACTTTATTGTTGGAATAGAGTCTTTACTGATGAAACAAAACTGAAACCCCCAAAAGGACCCGAGATCTGTGGTTGCCTGAAGCCTGCAAGAGATCACTGTGGTGGATTAAAGGGAAGCTCCACAGCTGCACACAACACCTGCCACCACAGCTCAGTCAGAGCTTTTCCAGCCATGAGGAGGTCTCATCCATGATTTTTGGCTCCACTTTCTATCTCCAGTATGTCCAAAGGTTGCAGAATCCCCATGGTAGGACTCCCCATGCAGAGTTGGAAGGATCCCGCTGCTGGTGTGATGAGTCCTGCAAGTTTAGTCTTGCTGTCCACAGTATCCCTCCAAAAGAAGCATCTAGCAGGAAAAAAATCGAGTCCTGGATCTTTTGCTGGTTTTGGGAATCTGGGTGGAGTAGACCAGGATGTGGCTCCTCCAGGGTGGCACCTCCAGAAATTTGTCCTGTAACCCCTTTGCATCGTAACAACGCCCTTAATGCTTCCAGACCTGATGCACATGAGGGTTTGTGCCACAATTCTCCTGATCCTTATGTCTGCCAAATCCTCACAGACTTCAGTGGCGTTTGTGGGGCAGGGACATTGTCAAAACTCTGAATTTCATCCAGCCTAAAAGCTGCAACAGAGCCAATGTTATTGTTTGGTGCAAAGTGCTGAGCAATCCACAGCAGAGAACAGCCTGGTTCTGCAGCGTGTCCATCCCTTCCTTTGTTGGAGTTACCACAGGGACACCCCTGTGATGTGTGGGGGGAGCTGTGTCCAGGTTTAGGTTGGATTTTAAGGAAAAATTCTTCACAGAAAAGGTTGTCCAGCCCTGGCACAGCTGCCCAGAGCCGTGGTGGAGTCCCCATCCCTGGAGGGATTTAAAAGCCATGTGGATGTGGCACTTGGGGACAGTGGCAGCCTTGCAGTGCTGGGGGAATTGGTTGAATTTGATGTTCTTAGAGGCCTTTTCTAGCCTAAATAATTCTGTGATTCTATGAAGTTGGGTGGATTTATTCACAAACTTTACTTTGACAGTGAGTTTAGGGCCTGATGGTCAGGCCTGGAGATGAAGCTTTTCCATGAACACACTGAAGTGGTGCAGTGACAGTGACAGAAGTGAAACACATTTTCCTTTGGTCTCTGCTACTCTGGTATTTTTTGTTGCTGTTGTTTTGGGGGTTTTTTGCTCATGTTTAGGTTTGTTAAAAGCCTCGCTCTGCCCTCTCATTATCTGCTGAGGGTTTGTTTGAGGTTCAGCTGGAGCAGGATGGGGTTGAGGTGCCACAGGGGCGTGTGGGTGTGTAACAGGGTGTCCTGATCAGCGCTGATAACAGATCTGGAGATGCAGACACCTGGCCCTCAGAAAGAGGTCACCAAATAGGCTTCTGAGGAACCCAAATGTCAGTGACAGGCAGAAAGGAGCCATTGCTTTTTGGGCTGCTGTAACTCTGATCTTGTGTCTCAAAGGAGAGAGGCACAATATCCTGGCTATAACAATGTTTTATTATATCTACAGCTCAGAAATCCATCTGTGGGAGGAATGAAGAATATCCTGTTGCTGTCCAGTGCTAGAACTTGCTGGAGCTTGATCCTTGGGTTGCTTCCTGAACAGTCACTCCCTGTCCCTGTCCCTATCCCTGTCCCAACTCCTCAGGCACAAAAATCCCAGCCAAAACCACCACTTGACTCCTGTGTCATGTGGATCTGCCTTAAAACCAGATCCTGCTTGCCTTCAAATGGATAAATCTCTGCCTGGGGCCTGGCAGGCTGTGAGCTGGGATCTGGTGGAATGATGGGCAGGAAAAGCCGAGTGAAACCTCTCCCTGCAGGAACAAGGATGTTTCCATTGCAGTGATTTGCACTGGTCAGCAGGGAGGGAGTGGCAATACAGGTGGGATGTGGGTTAAGGACAGCCCATGTGTCCCTTGGTCAGACATGGAAATTCTTGGATTTGACATTTGGCAAGCAAAAAGCATGGTGGGATATGGGATTTATTTCCCAAAACTTTTAGGGAAGCACAAATCGTAGAATCCTGGAATGGTTTGGGTTGGAAGGACATTGAAGACCATCTCATTCCAACACCCTGCTATGGGCAGGGACACCTTCCACTAGCCCAGGTTGCTCCAAGCCCTGTCCAACCTGGCCTTGGACACTTCCAGGGATCCAGGGGCAGCCACAGCTTCTCTGGGCAACCTGTTCCACTGCATTCATTCACTCCCAAAATGTACAGGATACAGCACAGCCTCTTGCAAACTCTTGGTGTGTGTCCCACCTGCTCTGTTCACGGAATGGGTCAGATTAAGATACCTGCCCAAAAATGAAACCAGCCCTGAGCCATCAGCAGAAGTTGCCCTTGAAGCATTTTGTGAGGTTCTACCCCACCTCTGCCTCATGGCCACTCATGTCCCCAGTGCTCTGCTCAAAACCTTGTGTCCATTCCCCCTTTCCAGCTGCTCCCAGCAAACCCAAGCTGTGCAGAGGATGACTGGTGGTGCGAGTGCGGTTTTTTTCCCCCCTTCAGACGTTTGTTTATTCATTAAGGAAGTCAAAAGAGGAAGAGGAATAGAAAGGTTGCACATGTTTTGCTTAGAAATGAGACCTCAGTGACTGGGCTGCACGTTGCCCTGTGTGGGCAGCTCCAGTGTCCCCGGTGAGAGCTCAGGAAGACCAAGGTGCCCTCCCAAGGTGTGCTCAGGTAGGATCACAGCTTGTTTATGTATCTGCTTGCATCCATATGGCTCAGAGATCCTATGGAAACAGGCTGGGGGAGCTGGGGTTATTCAGCCCAGAGAAGTGGAGGCTCAGGGGAGATCTTCCAGCACCTTCCAGTGCCTAAAGAGGCTCCAGAAGGCTGGAAAAGGACTTTGGGCAAGGGCCTGGAGTGGCAGGATAGGGGGAGTGATCTTTACACTGACAGAGAGTGGGTTTAGACTGGATATTGGGGAAAAGTACTTGACTCTGAGGGTGCTGACGCCATGGCACAGGTTGCCCAGAGAAGCTGTGACTGCCTCTGGATCCCTGCAAGTGTCCAAGGCCAGGTAGAGCAGGGCTTGGAGCAACCTGGGATAGTGGGAGGTGTCCCTGTCCATGGCAGGGGGTGGAATTGGATGATCTTTAAGGTCCCTTGCAACCCACATCATTCCATGATTCTGTATGCCAGTGTTTGACTGTCAGATCTTCTCTAATGAAAGCCTCTCACGTTCATCCACTGGCTTCCCAGAGTGTGGCTCTTAAAACCAGTGGTGACCTCTGCATCCCAGGATTTCTTTTCTTCCCAGCTGTATCACTTTCATTTGTAAAGAACACCTCTTTTCAAATAGCTTCACCCTGTCTCTTTGCACATTCCCATCTGAAAACGAGCAAGGTCTAAATTTCACAGGCACCAGGAGATCGTGGGGTGCTCCTGCTCCGGGATCAGGCATCAGCCCTGCATCCCATCCACGGGAGCTCGGAAAATGCCAGGGAATGGTTTCTCCGTGCACACAGAGAGGGCGAGGAAAGGAAAGCAGAGAGGTTTGCCAAGGGAAATGGTTCTGTTACACACAGAGTGTTTTCTTTGGGTGTTTGTTTCCCACCCCTCGCCCGGGATGCGGGGCTGAGTTTGGGAGACTGAGCCCGCCGGGTTTATCTCGGGGTGTGGCGTTGCTGCAGGCTCTTATCAGGTGTGTCCTGGTGAGCAAAACCATTCAAACAAAAGCCTTTCACCTCCATTTGTGCACAGTTCCTGCGCTTGGCCAGGGGTTGGTGTCTGCACCGGGGAGGGATTGGCCCATGATTAATGTGTGTGCAAGAAAACTGATGGGTTTTTTGGTCTTTAATACTTTTTTTTTTTTTTTCCGGGGATGGAAATCTTTGGGTGGATTGGTACAGATGAAAGAGGTTAGAAACACCATTGAGGCTGTATGGAAGGACCAGAACCAAAATTAATTAGATTAGAGCTACAGAATATTAGAATTACAGAATCATTAAGGTCGGAAAAGACCTTTAAGATCAGCTCTGGAAGGAGCTGCCGTGCTTTAGAAGCGTAGGAAAGCTTTTCCTCCTGAAAACTGCCAGCTTGTTCAGCTGTCAGGAGAGAGCTGGATGCTTTCCTTGCTCTCAGCTGCTCCTTTAGCTCTGACAGGCTGTTTGCTGGGATGAAAGGAGAGACATCAACAGGCAAAACTGCGAGAGCTGCCGGCGTTTGTTGCTGTCACACCTGCGTGGTGGCACTGCCAGCACGGCAAACAGGCAGGTAGAGTAAATAATGCTGGATTTTTATTTTTTTTTCCCCTAGCTCTTTTCTACAAGAAAGGAGATAACGACTGGATGCTGTCCCATTTTCAGCCTAGGAATTGTTTGCCAGACTTGAATTACAGGAATTGCTGTGGTGAGGCAGAGCAGCTCCATTAACAGGGAGCTGGCAGGGGCTGGGGGAGGCTTCGCACACCAGGGCCCTGCGTTGTGCTCCCGTCAGGAACGATTAAAGGAGCTGTTTGTGATGGAAACAAAACCAAATTGGGCTGATGCTTTAAGGGGAAATAAAACAGGGAAGAATAACTTTATTGAGCTTGTTTATTAAATCTTGCTGTGCTCCCTTCTGAGCAGCAGAAACTGTTGGAGCTGCTGGTGCAGCCAGCTCGTGTTTTGTCTTTCCCTTTTTTGAACTGATTTGGTGTGGCGAGGCTTTGGACAAAACCTTTTCATATCCCTTTGGCTTAGTTGCAATCCTAAACTGATCTGCTGGTGACAGACTAAAACTAATTATGGCCAAAGAGTGCAGAGGAGAGGTTTTAAAGCTGTTGTTTTGCTGAGATGGTGGGTGTTCAGAAAGGCTTGGGAATTACTGGGTGTTAAGATTCTGATGTTGGCCCATGCCAGTATCCATATTCTATCATGGGGAGGGAGAGATGAGTGTGCTTTCACTGCTTAACTACTTAGAGAAGATTCTGCTTAAAGATGGGGGGGAAAAGCCACCATCCAGTCACTCATGCTCAAGGGGAACAGCAGAAGAGCAGAAGGAAGATGGCTGCAGATTTTTTCCCTTTGTATCTCACTAATTCCTTTGGCCCTGCAACTGAAACAGCTCAGTTCTGCTCCCTGCTCCTGCTGGTTATGGAGCATCTTCCTGTTCCCATGTGCCCCTGCCCTTTTAGTGTTTCATGCTTCCACCTTTATTGAAGACTGTTCAGTTCCACCCCCTGCCATGGGCAGGGACACCTTCCACCATCCCAGAGTGCTCCAAGCCTTGTCCAGCCTGGCCTTGGACACTTCTCGGGATCCAGGGGCAGCCTCAGGCTTTTCTGGGCGACTTGTTCCAGGTTGCCCTTGGGCTGGTTTGGTGTTTCAAACCCTTGTTCTCTGAGCAGTGATGATTTTTTGGTGCTGTACAGAGCGTATTGTGTTTGCTCTCACCTGTGGCGCAGTGAGTGTTACCAGATGGTTTGCTCAAAGTTGATTTTTTTTTTTTTTAGCACTTCTAGTAGAAGTAGCTTAGTGCTTGCTGCTCTTCTACTGTATGTTTTTTAGCCAGGCAAAGTGCCAGCACGTCTGTCGCAGGAAAAACTCCTGGCTGCATCCTGGAGAATAAAGCGAGCTCAAATTCCCTCTGAAGGGAGAGTACTCAGGTCTGACAGGGAGGATTTTTCATCATGATGGTCCCATTTGGTAAATTAGTGACCAGTTTTGGAAGGAAAACTGGATGACTTTGGGAGCGTCCTCCATAAGGAGGCGGGAGATGTGGTGCAACACCAGGCCCTGGAGCTGAGCATCACCAGCAGCAGCAGAGCCATTCTCTGGACAGGGACACCAACCACAGCCCTGCAGGATACCTGTGGGACAGCTAAAGAAATCCATGTTTTAGTAAAAGCCCCTGAAGGTCTTAACAAAAACCCCTTGATAGTTACCTACTCGAGGCAGACCTACCTGTGTAGGGTGGATTAATGATTTAACCAAGTCTCTGCTGTTACTCTTGGGGTGTCCTGTGCAGGGCCAGGAGTTGGTCTTGATGATCTTTTTGGGTCCCCCCCAGCTCTGGATATTCTGCAATTCCAGAAGGGGAAGCAGTCACTTTGCAGTTTATTTGTTCCTCCCTTATCCTTGCTCATTCAATTGGAAAGATTTAGGGTTGTTTTTTTCATTTAGGGCAGAGATCATGAGGTCACTCTTATCATACCTCCCTGATCCCAGCAACAATTCCTACCTCTGTTGCAATTCAGGTGGAATTGGAAGAGGTACAGTGGAGCAGCTCTGGTTTTTGTGAGATTGACTTGTTTCTTCACATAAACTTGATACTGCAAAGTGCAAAGGATTTGGGTCTCCTGCTCTTTATTTGGATTACACACACCTCAGAGGGTTGTTTTTCTAGCAGCCTCTCTCTGCAGCCACCTATAACTCAACCTGTTTCGTGATATTTAGGAAGCAAACCACACAAACCAGCATTCCAGAGGAAGCAGATCACACCAGCTCTTCTCACTGCTTCTCCTCAGTTATTCAGGCTTGTTTTGGGTCGCTGTGGGGCTGTGCCTGACCCAGCAGGATCCCGGAGGAGCTCCAGCCTTTTCAGAGGCAGCAGCTCCCTCGCAGCGCTGTCCCAGAGGGCTGTGGCAGATTGCAAACACTCTCAGCACAATCATACCAGCCCAATTAGCATAATGATGCCGCCTAATTTATGCACAAATTGCCCTAATTTATGTGTGTCGATACATATGATTAAAGCGAGCACAGGTGAAATAAGGTTTGGTCTCACCCAGCCAATGAAGCACAAAGCTGCATCCATCCCAAAACGTGTGAGCAGCCCAAAATTCCTTCTTTCTATTACTAAAATATGGAGGTTTGTGTTGTTTTGCTCTGGCAGCATGAATGGGGCACAGAGCAGGGCTAAACTCGTGGCAGGAGGTAAGAGAATAAAGGATTCCAGGGCTGAGATTTGCATGGATTAAAGGCAGCTTTAATTTGCCTTGATACACTTGGGTTTCAGGTGGATTAACAGGCAGCAGGATTTGGGGCTGTCTAGCCAACTAATACCTGCCTTCCTTTATTTTAATTATTTTAATAAGGGATGGAGGACTCCTGGAACTGTGAGCCACCTTTGCCAACCCCTGATCTTGAGCATTTTTGTGTGTAGCATTTTATACCATTAATATTCCCGATTAAAAAGCTGCTGTCGTCATCTGCATTCCCAGAGCACTTTCTCAGCAGGGTTCTTCCAAAAAAAACCCCTCTCAGATTGTAACCTTTTATTTCTCATTTTAATAAAAGAAATAGGTCATTTTTTTCCATAGAATCACAAACTGGTTTGGGTTGGAAGGGACCTTAAAGATCATCTTTTTCCAACTTAATCTGACATGGTCTCCATCACCTGTGAAATTCTGTGATTTTCCTGCACTTAGCACCATCCAGAGCTGTGTTTGGAATCTATCAGCCTTGTGAATGAAGGAATAAATTGACCATGAAAATATTGACAGCACATTTGCTTATGCCAACTTCCTGACTCGGTCCCATAAAATTTACCACTTTGTTTAAACGCTCGGAGCTAACCACGTACTCCCATCCTAAATCCAAACCCTGTACCAGGTACTGGGGAGAAAATTAACTCTATTCCAAAAATTAACTCTTTCCCAGCCAAAACCAAGACAAGCTGGTCACAGCACCAAGCCTGCCTAAGTTAAATTTTTGGACAATGCTCTCAGGCACAGGAGAGATCCTTGGGGTGTTCTGCACAGGAGTGGGACTCAGTGATTCTGATGGGTCCCTTCCAGCTCAGGCTATTCCATGTTTCCAGCCATCCTGGAAGACACTTGACTCTGAGTCCAGTGGTCTCTTTCATAACTGGAAATCCCTTTCTGAAGAAACTTTGTGTAACAGCATTATTTGAAATACCTGGATGAGATCAGTGTTAGATATCCCAATGCTGCCAGGCTTAATTTTTGTGGTAGAGAATGGAAGTTCTTTCCTATATCCAGCATGTCTTCCTTACCACTAGTGTGCTGTAACAGCAGGTTAAATTGCTTTTATCCAAAGATAAACAAAGGGTATACAAATAATAATTATGAATTATTATGGTATTCCTGAGGCCAGTGGGTTGCAGGGATGGCTTTCCACGCTCAGCTGCTGGCACCAGATCCTCCGGATGCAGCTTTTTGGGAGGATTATCTGGCAAGAGGATTACACTGCTTGCACATCGGGGCACAGTGGGGTCAGGAGGAGGCAGAGGCGTGGAAAGGATTGCGTGGGGCTGCAGGAACCGAATGTGGGACACTCTCAGCTCCGTGCCACACTTGGCAGTCGCGCTTCCTCTCTGCACACAAACTGATTTCTGAGGCCAGTGGGTAATTTCTAAGAACAGATGTGGATGTAAGGCACTCCTGGGAGTGTGTACAACATGAAATGTTCCTACTGTGACATCCTCGAGTGCCTGCCTGCGCCGTGCCCCGTACCTGTGACAGGGAATGAGGGCTGTGAGTCACTGCCAGTCACGCATCCCCAATTCCCCTCTGCTCCTGCCACTGATCCGTGTTTGCAGCCATCTGAAGGCACAGCCGGCTCTGCACCCCATTCACACACGTGCCACTGACATTTGTAAGCTCTCTTGTGTTCATTCTGCCTTTGCATTTGCTGGTTTTTTTGATCTCCCAGTGTGTACTCGTCTTTGAGGAGATGTTGTCCTTGTCTTGCGAGGAGCTGTGAGCGTGCACTGCAGGAGCCTCGCTCTGAGCTTTGGAAAACTCGCCTTCATTGCTGATTCCCTTTGAACTCTCAGATGGTGGTAGCAGCAGGGGAGCTGGAGAAGAGGAGGCTTTGGGGAGACCTTCCAGCACCTAGAGAGGCTAAAACAGAGCTGGAGAGGGACTTCGGAGAAGAGCATGGAGTGATGGGATGAGGGGGAATGAGCTTAAGCTATAGGAGAGTAGATTTAGATGGGATATTAGGAAGAAATTCTTGGCTATGAGGGTGATGAGGCCCTGGCACAGGTTACACAATCCCTGGGCTTCCAATCCCTGGCAAAGTCTAAGGCCAGGCTGGACAGGTTTGGAGCAACCTGGAGCAGTAGAAGGTTTCCCTGCCCATGGCAGCAACACTGGACTTGATCATCTCCAGACGTCCCTTTAGTGCCATTCCATAATTCTGTGATTCTCTTGCCCTTAGCACCATCCAAAGCTGTGCTTAGGAATCTGTCAGCCTTGTGAATGAAGGAATAAATTGACCATGAAAATATTGACAGCACATTTGCTTATGCCAACTTCCTGACTCGGTCCCATAAAATTTATTGCTTTGTTTAAATGCTCGGAGGTAACCAAAGGATGGCAGGGCCTCACACGGCTGGATTGAATTCTTATAGCCCTTAGACCCCTCTGCCCCAGGATAGCAGCATTCCTGGGAGGTGTTGGGAGACACTGGATCATAAGGAAGAAAATGCAAGTGATACGTGGGAATACCAGCGAGTCTGGCACATCTGGGGTCACTCATTTAGAGCAAGAGATGAGAGAAAGCAGATGCCTCAGCTGTTCTCCAGTTCCCTGAAAAAAGAACTATCAGGGAAATAACCCAGCCCTCCTTCTCCCTGGCAGATCCAATGTCTTTTAATCTGCTCTGTCTCACATATTCTCCTACAATGCAAGTTGCTGGTGGTCTGCTCGGGTTAAGCAGCAATTCTGGCAGACTTCAGAGCAGACCTGATCTCCAGCTCTCGCTGCTTTGAAGCTCCTGGTTCTATCACACTCGACTAAATCAAATTTTTTCTTCTCCGTGGAGGTAGAAAATCAGCCCCGTTCGCCCATCTGATTGCAGTGCTGAGACTTGTCTAATTGAACAAGTGCTCGAGTCAACACTTGAGCAGGATGAAAAACAATGAGGAGATCACCCAGGGATTATGTCTGAGCTCCACAGCTCCTGGCACCGACAGAGCAGATGGCTGAGTCGCATCCTGCCCAAGGCTGGGCAGGAAAGATGTCAATAGGAAAAAAAATATATATTCATTTGGTTTAAATGTATTCAACTTGAAATCTAGAAGTGCCTCAGGTCTCTAATTCTGTACTTTATAGCAGCAGCCTAGAAGATGGGATTAGTTGGGGGTTGGCTCTACAGACTCCTGCAAGGAGGCCCGCTGCTGCCTCAAAGCTGATAGGGTTAAAAATTATTTTGGGAAGGGGAACTGGGATGCAGGGAGTGGAGACAATTTGACTGGTCATGTAAAACTGGGGAGCAGCCAGGAACAGTGGGGACATGGCAGGTGAACTGTGAACCCCTGTGGTGGGGCTGTGCTGATGGAGCCAGGAATCCAAACCCAAGAGCGGGTGGGGAGGGAGGTGGTTTGTGCAAGAGTGTGAAAACATCACAAACATCCCTGCAGGCCTCCAGCCTGTTCCTTATAGGATCACACTGGATCCTACAGCCAAAATCTGTGTCCAGAGAGGTTTGGGCTTGGGGAAGTTGCTGGTGGCTGTCCCATGGGTATGTGGCCACCAGAAATCCTGGTGGCCTCCATGTGGCTTTTTGTTCCCTTCTCTTAGGGTGGGAGTAAATGAACACATAGAACTGCTTTTCCCAAAGCACAAACTACTTCTGTCTGGGGAAATACACCCTCAGAGGAGCCCAAAGTGACTGTGGTGCCCTCACTGCAATTATCTATTTCCTCTGGACCCTCCTAAATTTTATTTGCTTTTACCCAAACAGCAGGGCATGTATCAGACCAAGCTGGGAATATCAGAGTCTCTTCATCTGTAACTGCTGCTGCCTTGTAACTCCATCCTGCCACCTCTTCCCAAAAGCACTTCCAACCCTGGAAACTTCCAATTTTGCTTTCTGTACTTAAAAGTTACTTTCATTTTTTCAAGCTTGAGCAATAATGAAAAACTGCATTTTGCATTTGGTAAAATGAAGCAGAATTGCCTTGCTGGCAGCAGTAAAAATACTGTTTCCCTAAGATGTTGCTGTATTTTAATTCTTTGGTTCTAAAAGCTTTTTTTTTTTGTATTTGTGTTTCCAGGGGGCAGCACTGGAAGAACCTTTATGGGCTCCTCATGACGTGCAGGTGGACGATTGACCGATGATAATTAAGGTAGGAAGAGGTGCTGTTAATTTTGGCATCTTCTCATTAGTCATGTCCTTGAAATAAAATGATGCTGGCCAGTGGCCCGACAGTCATCGCTCTATTTTGGGGTTCAGTACACAATGATGGCACTATGGCCAAGCAGTAACTTGTGCTAAAGTGCCCCTTTAAACACAGAGGGAAGGGAAATCTTATTTAAGAACTACCTGGGAACGTAGCTAAGTGGAAAAAATCTGACTTCCTCCCCCAAAGGATAATAAGGTCTCTGTTGATGCGGAGTTGGAAGGGACATGACTCTTATTTGAGAGCACTCAGCACAGGGATTTTTTTGTTCTGCTGAAACCCAGTGGTTGGGTTGGAATTCAGGTTCTAACTTGCCATCTCAAGAAAAAAAAAAAAAGAGAGAAAAAAACTTGAACTAAAAATATATTTTATTCGTTTATTTTCATCATCTTGAGCTTCTGGGGAGAGCTGGTCTATCTCCAAATGTGGCAAGAGAGTGCTCAGTTCTTGATTGATGAAACAGAGGAAAAACCCTGATTTAAAAGCAGTAAACTGTTGTACAAGCTTGGAGAAGAAAATACAAATGTGAGCAGAGTGAAATGGATTTATAAGTAGTTTTTGTGCTGCTTTAATATCTGGATTCTTGCCTTGCTGGGTTGTTTTCTGCCGTGGTGGTTGTGCCTGGAGGCATCACCAGGAGGGTGAGATGGTCACTGCTGGTCTCTGCCTCCTCTCCCTGGAGGAAAGAGGGTCTTCACCCCTTTGGGAGTCACCACAGGGACTCCCAAATATCTACTGCAACAGAGTCTTTGCTTCCTCTCACAGTTTGGGTTTTCCCTTCTGATTAATGGGTTCAGTTAATGGCTGGTTGGTTTTTGGTGTCGGCAGAGAGTTGTTGGAAGGAGAGGGGGAAATTCAAGCTGCAACAAGAGCAAATTCTTTGAACGCAGAGGTTTTACCGTTCTCCAGTGTATTCATACTGTTTGTTTGGCTTGTGATAAGATGCACTGCTGTGGAATTTGCTTGGAGCAGGGATTTGCATGAATTATTGTTTCTTGCAATGTGCACATCTGTGCAAGCCCTCTCTCCCGTGCTCCGCGGTGCCCGAGCACCCCTTTGGAGGAGGATTTGTGTGCCAGGGTGCAGCGGTCAGCAGAAGCCAAATGCTTGGAGGAAGGAAGGCTGCAGTGATAAAAAACAAAGTGCTGAAATAAGGGGAAAACTCCTTCAGGGCTGTGCAACAGCGTTGGGATTTGTGTGTTTATCCCGTGAGCTGACTTCTCATCCCAGCGCGATTTTGTAAAAGCAACATTCTCCTGTTAGGAAAAACTCAGTGCAGTTGTGCTTGGCCCTCTTGCAGAGTTCACTTTTATATTTTAGGAAGTGTAATGGCATCAGCCACAGCTGCTGATTGATACAGCGTGGCCCAAAATTATGTATAAAATTGGAGTAAACAGTCATTGGGGATGGTCTCTTGATTCTGCACTTGGAGCTTTTCATTTGAAGGGTTTCCCCCTTCTCCTAGAGAGATCTTTCTGTAAATCACTAATTAAGCAAATGAGCTACAGTGACATCAGTCTGTCTCCAAAAAGAGCTGGTGTTTTGGAGAAACCTTCAAGCTGCAGACTCAAATTATCCAATATTTAAAATTATGGTGTCTCATAGGAATAGAAAGAGCGAGGAAAGAATTACTGGAATTTTGGGTGACTTCAGCATTCATGTACAAAATCAAATTTTTTGTTTCATTCTAAATTCTACATTGATGCTAAAACTGGTGTCCTCACTAAATTTGACTAAACCTGATGGCATTAAAAAATTTGCTTGTAATTCTCTTACTTCCTTTTTTGTAGAGAGTAGAAGAGGTTAAGGCAAATACATTGGGATGTTCGTCTGCAATACTTTGTGTAATATATTTATTTTCTGAAAAATTGGCTTTGATGGGGAAAACTGGGGGAACTTCTACCCCTAGAGCATCAGGGGCAGGTGTGAGTGATGGGACAGGTGGAGCATCAGTGGTCCCACCATTTGTGAGGTCCTGGGTTGGGAAGAGCACCAGTGTGTGTTGAAAGCAATCAGAGCAAGGTGCTCAGTGTGATGGAGACGTGGCGTTGTGTGGAGCTGTATTTGAGTGTGCAAAGCACTGCCAGAGCTGCTCAAAAGGGCAGAAACCATTGGGGTGTGGAGGGGACAGTCCCATGACACCACTGCGGTGCCGAGTGCCGTGTTTTTGAGAGGGGGAGCCCTAAAACCACAGCTCTTGTTTCAATGAAGCCCATCCAAAGCCATCCACAACCTCTGCACCATCCATGTCCTCCTCCAGCTGTGTTGCCAGCAGGTTTTGGGAGGTGGGAGCCACGCTGACATGCCAGGTTTGCAGAAGAGCTCAACACGTGTGGTTTCCTCCACCGGTTCCAGCAGCGCCCATCACCGAGCTGTTGTTTTCGGTGCTACCCACAATAACTGAAATGTCTTTCCTGCAAGATAAGTCAGTAATTGTGGTTGGCTCCTTCCTCTGCTGTTTGTTCTCTCAGTAACTTGAAGTTTCATTTATCACCAGGGTGCTGCTGCTCCCCTCCAGGGGTAACCTCCAGCACCGGCTGGCCACGGTCCCACAGCCTCTCCCTCAAGGATTGCTCCTCAAAAAAGTGGCACAGCTTCATCTTCTCCCCAGGCACATGCAGTTGTGACCAAACTTCATGAAGGTGGTGGGTCAGGAGTCATCCCAGCCCTGCACTGCTTCATCCTGGTGGATTCTGCTTTGGTTGGCCAAAGCATAAAGTGGTTTTTCCCCTACTTGGATTTGCAGTGTTGGTCAAAGCCACCACCAACTGCAGTGCTTCTGAACCCTTTAAAGATTGCTCTCACATTTTGAGACTTGCTGATGTGCAGGCTGATCCTTGCAGTACATTCTGGAAACACAGAGTTTGACCAGAGACCAGAAATCACAAGTGAGTGGTGCTCCTAAATCCCACTGGCACTTCTCCCCACCTCTTTCCTGTGTAGCTTCAAATTTCTGAAATTTGATGCCACTGAGGTGATCTAACCTGGCCTTCTGCGTCCTAAAAAATACCCTGGGATTTGCAGGGACTGCTGCACAGAGTGCAAACCATCATTCCCAGCACACACCTCCAGCGCTGGGCGGTTGGAGCTGAGCATGGAATGGGGACAGGAAAGAGAAAACTCCTCACAGAAACCACACCAGGCAGCGTGTCAGGACCTGCAGCCCCTACCTGGAGCTGCTGGGTATAAATAAACACATCCACCCTCCGCCTTATTTCTGACAACTGCCTCCCTGAGGAGTAATTTATTTTTTTTTTCCCAGTAGCTTGTTCTGCAAGCAGGTTTCCTCTTGCAGGTGATTAGGAAAACCTCATTTTTATGTTAATTAGGCATAACTATCAGTGCACAGACATCAACTGCTCTCACATCCTTCTGAGACTTGCAATTTTTATTGAAATTCAGTCCTGAAAAACCGATACCAGCAGCTGATGTACCTGTTGCCTGAACAGATGGGAAACTGCACCAAGGGGGTGGTTGCCTCAAAAATACGTTGCCAAGGGTGTAGCAACCACAGGTTCAGCTTTCAGGAGGGTTGCAGCTGCAGTCAGTTTAGGTTTTTAGTGCTGTTGGCTTGCTGAGTTTACGGGCTTCCTCAACAACTTTGTCTCCACTGAGATCAAGCCATGCTAATTTAGGTAATTGCAGCTAAGCACAGCTACTGCTGGCAATGGTGGGCCTGCACCTATAGGAGCAGATCTTTTTCATGTTGATGTCTCCAAACACATCCCTGCTCTGATTATATTTGGTCCAGTGGGAGGGTTGAGCTGATCCACATTTTCAGTAAAACAGATCCTTCATTTTGGGCAGATTGGCTGCCCCATCCCTGAAGTGCTCAAGGTTGAATGGGGTTTGGAGCAACCTGATTTAGTGAAAAGTGTCTCTGCCTATAGCAGCACCATGGAACTAAATTATCTTTAAGATCTCTTCCAACAGAAAAGAAGAGGGAATTCAATCAGATGTGCTTTGGGTTTGTTGGTAAAACACAAGTGCAGCTGCTTTGGTGAGATTTTTTCATAGTATCAAGCACAGAGGACACTGGAGGTGCAGGAGCCAGAGGAGAATGTCCAGTCCCAGCTGATGCAAACCAAAATCTATGAAATTTTGGAATTGCATCCAGCAATGGTACAATTGGAATTGCACTATCTTGACCCCTGACCATGTGCTATGAACCACCTCCAGGTTTCAGGAACACGTTTGCCCAGCCAGACACAGGTCAGTGTGGGATTAGCCAGGTCAGTGGTTGCTAACACCATTAACTTCTCCTATCTCCTTTTCCAGCACTCAGTTCTGGTGATGTTATTTGAGGATTTTATGATCCAAATCCTTGAGGTTCCTTGCTGAAAGCTAAAACAAATATATCCATCTTATCAGGCCTTTCCAAGAGCAAAGCAAGGAAATCCCCTGTCAGGCTGGCACCGTCACCGGTGTTTTCCTCTCTCTGCACTTTTCCTTTAATATGGCTGTACAAATCTTCCCTGGATTATGCAATGATTAAGAAGAAAGAATGAAAAATTACACAGGAATTTGGCAAGAGACACGTGGACCCCTCGCAGCTCCAGTTGGTGGTTGGGTGGATTTGTGATGCATTAAACAGACAGACGATCTCTTTGCGGTGCAGAACCGTCGGTGCTTGGTCAGGGACCTGTTCCCTTTTCACACAGAGTCATTCTGAGGGCAGGCAGATATTTGGGTTGGGGATTTTTGTGTGTGGATATCCACAGGGAGATAAGGCAGGCTGGAAAAATTAATAATTTTGTGTATTTCCAAGGGCTGTGATCCTTTACCTGTGGTGGCCTAAGGTGGGTGTGCATTTCAGGGGAAGCGATACCTGGCAGCAGGTAAACGGCTGCAGCTGGGGAGAAGCCAGACAAGCTTTTGATGCGTAAATCCTCCAGTTCTGACACAAAATGTGGTATTTGTCTTACAAACTCCACCAATTGCTTTGAGCTTCATCGAAATATAACAGCACTTGGGATGAGAGAGGGCACAGTTGGTACCTTTGGAGCCAAGGGATGAGTTCACTGGGCAAGAAGGTAAATTATTGCTTGGGGAAAGTGGAAGTGGGGAGATCCAAGAAGGAGGAAAGCTTTGGAGAGAAACTGGATTTTGGTTGACCATTGCTGAGGGCATTTAATTGCCAAACTTGATTTTTAATGCATTTTATAGGTGGCCATCCATATGCAAGACATTTTCCCTTCCTCTCCTGTCTTCTCTTACTCAGGTGTTTCTGCCCAGCATGAAGGTTGTAGGGCAGGAAGTGGGTGGTGTGCCAGGTGAAATGGGCAATATTTGGGGAAGGAAATACTGTAATCCATAGTTTTGCTGCTGCAGAGAGCATTTGTGGGATGGGGGCTATATCTGAGCTGCTTGGCCAGGTTCTGCTTCCATTGGATGTGGTTTGTGTGCCTCGGTGAGCAATTCTCTCTTTGCAGAGCTGGAGGGAAGGGAGAAGCTCTTTAAAGTGAAACACTTCAAATATTGGTGGAGTTTATACTACAGCAGAGCTGTGTTTTACCTCTTCATGGCTCTTTTTTCCCCCCATGGAAGGTGCCCAGCTTGGCTGCACCTCACTCAGCAGATTCTTGGCAACCTCAGGTCTTATCTTGTGCTGAGCTTTGAGGAAGCACAAGGTCAAACTGTTGTCACTCTAGAGGAAGTTTGTAGGTTCAAAATTCAACTAGACCTGGTCCTTACCTTAAAAAACCTAAACTAAAAAGCAATCAAACAAAAAATATTAGTATGGGCTGCTTCCAGTCTTGTACAAGGGGATGGAGAAGTCACAGAATCACAGAACCGTAAAATGTTCTGGGTTGAGAGAGACCTTAAAGACCATCTAATCCAACCCTCTGCCATATGCGGGGACACCTTCCATTAGACCAGCTTGCTAAATCAACAAGATCATGTGAACAAGACCGTGATTTTGCAAAAAAATTTGTATTTGAGACAAACTACTTTTGAGGATGAAATGTTGCTCTTTCTCCCCCAAAATGAGTGGATGTTGAGGCATCTAAACTGACATCTGAGCTTCTGAGGTACAGGTGGGACTGAGCAGGGAAGTCTCTGCAGCTGCATTTGGGTTTAGTTATTTAAGGTTCCTCCTTGCAAAGAAAACTTGTGGTGGAGTAATGTGGAAGCTGAGTTGGGTTTTTCAGGGGAGAAGTTGGTCAGGATTCACACTGTGTTGGTGTTTTAATCCATGTAAGAGGA
The DNA here is from genome assembly GCA_013400435.1 of Pycnonotus jocosus. Taxonomy (NCBI): domain Eukaryota; kingdom Metazoa; phylum Chordata; class Aves; order Passeriformes; family Pycnonotidae; genus Pycnonotus; species Pycnonotus jocosus. The sequence continues at coordinate 16,335 of VWYP01002989.1, read as the reverse complement.
CTCAGGTGTATGGAAGTGATGGGAGTTCAGCAAGCCCTTGCTGGGATGTTTGGGATGTTCAGTGTCTCTTTGCCTTCATCCCAAAGATGAACTCAAAATTGGAGGTGGTGACCAAGAAGAGTGTGAAGAGGCAAAGAGTTAAATCTGAGCAAAAATGAAATTATTTGGAGGGGCTGGAGCTCTGCCCTTCAATGCTTCCCCAAACTGGAACATGCAGAGAGCCCCAGGAATGGCTGAAACACCTGGGGATCCTCATGAAGGGTGGTGTTGGCTGGATTTTTTTTTCTTCCCAGTCTTTCTCGGAACAAACACTCAGCAGAGAGGACAACGATTCTGCTTCTGCACACTGCCAGAGCAGGTGTCCCTTACAGACATCATTTACTGTCAAAAAACCAACCTGAAACTCCAGCTGCAGTGGATCAGTGCCTGCAGCTGCCCCAGGCCACGCTGCTGCCAGGTCACCACATCTCCCAAGGCTGCTGGGGAAGGAAAGAAGAGCCCTGGTCCTGCAGCACCCTGTGGGTACTGGGGGGCAAGAAGACCTCAACACCCACATTATGGTGCTGCTCCACCTCCTCCCAGAGCTGCCAGAGGCTCAGTTTGGCTGTCTTGGAGCTCAGACACCCCTTGGGCAGGATGGAGATTTGTTTGCTTAAATTACAGGTCACAGGAAATTAATCTTCTGCTCCTCAGCTGCCACCGCGGTCCACCCAGCTCGGGTGCCATGAGCATTGAAATCACTCTCAAATATTTCACCAGGGATGCTAACAGGTGTCCACAGCATGAAAACCAATTGGGAAGCCCAGTATGGCACTGGTTTTTGAGCCAGTTAATCAGTGGAAGGTCAGCTTTGCTGGAGGATGCTGCCCAGCTAATGTTTTGCTTCGGAGGTGAATCTGTTAAAAATCCTTTTGCCAAGCAGCCAGAGGCTTGATCAAAATCTATTTAATATCTATTTCTTTATTTTTATGTGCTTTGAATCCTGAAATGTACCATTTGGGAAGATGTTTTAGTGAGATGTTGGCTGGCAAGCCAGCTCTCCATTAACTGCTTTAAAACATCTACTCCCCGCTTCAATTTTATTTGCCCTTAAATTAAAAAAAAAAGAGATAATATCTGCTAGACACTGGTTTGTTCATCCCTCAGGCAGGTGTTCAGGAGTTTTCATTGTTTTTAAAGTGGCTGTTTCTGGGCTTTTGGAAGGGCTGTCAGCTTGCTGAAGTCCATGATGAATCTGTAAGAGGTGCTTAATTGGAAATGCTGGTTAAGTGATGGGATTCAGACAATCAGCAGGATGCTCAGCCTCACCTTGGGTTCTCAGTGTGCTCTGGGCATCCCTGCTTTGTCATCTCATGGGGGCAGCCCTGGGCTTTGAGCCTTAGCAGGGGAAGAAATTCTTCCTCAGTGCTTCATGTCTTGCTTGTAATGAAATGACTTTTCCTTATGCAGCAATCATAATTTTCATAAATTTCCCCTGTCACAGAAAGAAAGAAATGTCATGAACTGATTTGCTCCTTCTCTTCACCGTGAGGCAGATTTTTCCTTTTCAAAGGAAAATACCTTTTAAAACATTTGCTCTTCCTTTCAGCTTGAATGATTTCATCCATACTCTGATTTTTATTAACAAAGGCTCACAGCGAGATGACTTTCAGCCCTTTCAGCTGTTGATTTATCCCAGTCTTTATTCTTGGGAGCAAAAATATGGAAAAATTTCTCTGTTACACAGTTTATAATATACATTTTCAGAGTTTCATACCACAGGGCATTGTAGGGTTGGGGTTTTTTTTCCCAGTGATGCTTTAACATCTGATTTTGGTACAATTCGCTGCTTTTGAAGCATTTGGTGATTTTTGCTTTGTGCTTGATCCAGTTTTGATCTGAATTGTCCCAACTTCTGTTTCGGGGGAGGGGCAAAGTTATTTTTTTTCTCACCAGCCTACATAGCATTTAATCCATCTGGAGCACGTGGCTGCTGCAATACAGAAACCACACTTCTTTTTTTTCTTCTTCTTCTTTTTTTCCCCCACAAATTCTTCCCTGTGTGACTTCAGTAGTTAAAGCTGGTTCAGTCTGCTGCTCCAGGACTGCCATGCTGGAAGCTGAAATCTGTTTATGTTTAAAGATGCTGCCTCTATTTTGGTAGGAAAATGCATCATCAAGAAGTCTTTCTTCCCACTAGCTGCACACTCAGCCTGGAATAAGGTTTCCAGGGGCACATCCTAATTAAATAACCCATTGGGACACACCAAAAAAAAAAAAATTAAAAAATGCCTATCCCTGATAATGGGATCATTTGGGATGCTTCCCAAAATGAATAAATCAAAGTTTTGTGTAGCAGAGGTTGGGCACAGTGGAGGTTGGTGACTGATGAGATGGTGTTAGGAGAAAGTTGTTGGCTAAACAAAGTCTGATGTGTTACAGGATAGGAATTTTTATATGGGATGCTGTATCTCATCAGCAAAAAATAGCAGGGATATGGCAGCCCTGAAAGCTTTGGGGATGTTGGTGGATGAAAGGCTGGACATGCCCTGGCCTTTTCCCTGGGCTGATCCCACACTTTGGGCAGCAGGGAAGGGGAGATTCAGTGCCTGAAGAGGCTTCAAGAGAGCTGGAGAGGGACTTTGGGCAAAGGATGGAGTGACAGGACAAGGGGAAATGGCTTCCTGCTGCCAGAGGGGAAGGTTAGATGAGATGTTGGGAAGAAATCCTTCCCTGTGAGGATGGAGAGGCCCTGAGATGGATTTGCCAGAGAAGCTGTGGCTGCCCCTGGAAATGTCCAAGGCCAGATTGGACCAGGCTTGGAGCACCCTGGGATATTGGAAGGTGTCCCTGCCATGGCAGGAGATGGAACTGGATGGGCTTTAGTGTCCCTTCCAAACTATTCTGTGATTCTGGTCCTAGGATGATATTTTTCATTCAATTAAGATAGCCTGGGATGCAGTGAGGGTCATTAACAGGGCCAGGGTGGTTAATTAACCCAAGAGGGATATTTGGACACAGCCATTCCACCTGGGCACACGGGATGCACACAGGAACAGGAAGGGTTGGGCTCTTGAACCAAACTTCAGAAGTTGACAATGTGGTGAAGAATGGAGGAGTTTCTCCCCTAAAAATCAATGCAGTTGCATAGAGGATGTGTGCAGGGACTGAAGAAACCCCCCTACAGTCATTTCCATCATTGTGATTGCCTTCCTCACGTGGATCAAAATGAATCCAGTGGGAAGGACACAACACTGGAGGAGGGGTTGGGTGTCCCTTTGTGAAAGCCACCACCTCCACCAGCTGATGGTCCTGATGGTCCTGCTGCTCTTATCTCACATCGCACCTCCCCATCCTTACCAGTATTCCTAGAGGGGATTCTAAATAGAGCCTCTGAAGTGATTGAAGTGCTCACAAGTATTTGAATATCCCAATAAGTATTTATCTGCAATTAAGGCCTTGGAAAAACATTGTGAAACACGAGCTGTGATGCGAGTCCTGCTCCCCTTTGTGTCAAACTGGCAAATGCTGGCTTTGATCCTCTCTTATCCCCATGGACTGGAGCCATCTCCTTTCTTCTTTGCACGGAGGACCCACAAAAGCATCTGGGACTGTGCATGGGCCCCGAACAAGCAGCAGCCAGGCTCATCTCTCCAATTTTCAGGCTCACCAGCGCCTTTTGTGAGACGATACCAGCTTTGGTGCTTCAAAAGAAAGGTGTCAGAAATGCAAAAATGAGCAATTAAGGATTAATCTGCTTGTGGGGATGGGTATCTGCCTCCCCCTCCTGATTGCAGTGTAAATTAGTGGTTGACTTGAGCCCTGTAGTGGAGCTATTTATACCTTGAAGGTTTGAATTATAGCTGGATAGATTATATCATCCCTTTGTTTAATCCTTTTTCCTTTTTTCTGTCGGGCTTTTGACCTCAGTGGTTTTCAAAGCAGTCAGATTCGCTTCCTACGGTTTTCTTGTGATGGTATTTGTATCCAGGAAAGGGGAGGAGAATTTAGATGGCTTTTTCTGTACCATTTTATTTTCTCTTGCTCTCCCTTACTCATTTCCTCATTCAACAACCCAGTCCTTTTTTTTTCCTTTTTAACCTTTTCAGGCATTTTTATTCCACAGTCATTGCCTGTCTAAGGCTTTTTTATTTTCTAGGGCTTCAAAACAGCAGAGGTAAGGGGCAGCCTGGGTGAATATTCCATTTTCTAGGCTTGAACTCTTCCCAAAAAGCTTTGGAGTGAAAATCTCCTGCCATGCACCTGCCTGCTGGTGAGACCTACAGCTCTCCTTCATTTCCCCCCCCACCCAAAGACCAAGCAGGGTGAGGGAGGGTGTTGTTGCTCTTGGATTTATTGGCTGTGATTTTGCAAATAAATGCTTTATAATCACTTCCTCGCTGCTCCTTGCAGCCAAGAAAGGGGGACGTGCAGCCAGGGAAGGGCAGGCTGCCCTCCCTGTTGGATATGCACTTCCTATTTCCAAGGCTGCTTTCTTTTAGACCTCTAATGAGTGTTAGAGGGTTTAGAATATATATTTATTCTTACAGCTCTCTAAAAGGTTGTGTTTAAAACAAAAACACCCCCGAAGTTGGCCCCAGGTCAGTGGCTGCAGTGGTTCCTGGCTCTGTGCTGCAGTTTGGATTTTCCTGTACTTCCCATCCAGGAGATGCTGTCAGAAAAATAAAGGGCACAGGAGATCTGGAAGTTCACTGAATATTTTTAAATATCAGAACATGCTGTGCAAGGATGGGAATTAAACTCTGCTGCTGAGAGAGTTCCTCTGCAGCGTGAGCTTCTCTCACATCTTCCTCAATGGGTTTTCCTACCTGGAGCAGCCCTCCCACCTCAAAAATTCCCATTGGCCTTCAGATCCTTGTGTGGCAAGGATTTACACACATGGCTGAATGTTTTTGAACAAGAGGGAATGAAGATCTCCAGCAAAACTCCTGACAGGAGTGGAAACCTTTAAAAAGTGACACTGAGCTGGGCCACCTGTGGGGTGGGAAACAGCCTTTAATGACTTTTAATTCCCCATCCCTGGGACTGTTCAAGACAGGTTGGATGGGGCTTGGAGTAACCTGGGCTGGTGAAAGGTGTCCCTGTCCCAGAGGAAGGACCTTAAAGTAGCAGCAGGCTCTTGGATCCAGTGGTTCATTCTTTGCTGAAGTGATGATCAAGCCCAAAATAACATTTTTTTGTAATAAATCAGAATAGCTTTTACCACCAGACATGGTTATAAAATCTTTTAGAGAAATAGGATTATGGTTGGAGTAGAGTTTTCCCATCTAGTGCTTTTTAAAGGTCATTTTCAGTCAAAGCCATTGTATTTCTGACACCCTTTTATCAATATGTTCTTAACCTCCAGCCTGGTGATATTTGGGGCCTTTTTTGTCTCTTGCAGCCCTTCCAATTTTTTTTTTAGAAATATTATTTTTTTGGAGCAGCATTTGAGCCCTTAGTCCTTTTTCATCCAACCTGCTGCCCACAATTTGGCCACATCTCAGCCTTTCTCCTTGGGATTTCTGGGAAGTGGAAGCTGCTTCCTGGTGCAGAAAACCCAGTTGTTGGATGAACTCAGATCCTGCATCTGAAATGAAGTTGGGAATATTCATCAGGCAACACCAGTATCATAAACTTCATTTTTGGACACTTGGGGAGTGTTGGAAGCAATTAAGGCCAATCAGATGGGATGGGTTCCTCTCCTCTCTCCCCTTATCCCACCCCTTCTTACTCTTTTCTCTGCCTTCTTTCCCTCCTCCCTAAAAAAAGGAGAAGGGGAAAGAAAAGCAAAGGAACTTGTATGGATAGAGGGGAGTTGTAATTATGAGCAGTGGGACCAATTTAAAAAGGAAGAAATTCAGATTCCTTTGACATATTGAGGGGTTTTGGTAGAGGATAAAAGGAAAATAAACTAATTTATTCCTATATTGGAATTCCTTTTTGTATTAATCTGTTTCATTAGTGTAGTTCACAAATGCACACAGGCAGGGGAGAGATGGGGGGCAGCAAATTGAAATGAAGACATTTTCAAAAGGAAAGTCTTGCTAGGAAAGGCTTCCTGCAGGGAGAAATCACATCCCAGGAGAAGAGCTGGAAATTCCATCGCTTTGGACTTCTGTAAGTGAGACTGGATAGAGCAGTTTGGGAAAATTTCTTGTCAGTTTTTGCTGTGTGGTGGGTAGGAGCAGATGAGCCAATCGATCCCTTCCCTGGCCAGTCCATGTGGTTTTCATTTCCTCCTGCTGCAAGGTGGGGAAGGGCACTGGGCTGGGGAGGGTGGTGGCCTTAGGGATCAGTCACTGCTTACAGGTTGCTGTTGTCCTGGGCTGTGATTCTGCTACTCTGAAAATTTAAATTTAAAAAGTTGAGGTTGTTTTTTTTCAGGGGGTTGGGGGGTTTTTTTGTATTTTTGGGTTTGGAGTTTGGTGGTTTTTTTTCCCTCTGCTGTGACTCTTTCTAGGCTTAGGAGAGTGTAACCATCTTTGCAGGGACTGCTCTTCACTTTCCCTGAAGCTGCAGCTGAGGCATCTCCCAAAAGTTGCCTGGTGTCCATGGGTGTCAGCTCTGGAGCTCGTGGGCTGAAAATGGTTTTACTGAGATCTGAACAGCTTTTTCTTGGATTTCACCCACAAAAAAAATCCTGTTTCCTATTTGCTCTGTGGGACAGAGCTCTCAGAATGGGGAAGAAAGTGGGGCAGAATGTATCATCATAGTATCACAGAATGAGCCTTGAAGCTCACCTTCCACCATCCCAAATTGCTCCAAGCCCTGTCCAGCCTGGCCTTGGACACTTCCAGGGATCCAGGGGCAGCCACAGCTTCTCTGGGCACCCTGTAACTGGCCATGAGCTTTTTATTTCCCTTCTCTTCTCCCCTTGGTCATCATGCAGGTTGGTGATGAGAGGACCTTGTGCAGCAGGTTAGGATTTGACCCAGTTGTCACATTAAATTACCTGGCTGCTGGCTGTTGGCGTGTCGTGGCTGAATCATGGCTTGATGCTCATGAGTGCTTTGCCACCAACCTTGTTTATCTGCCAAGGTGAGTGCTGTGCCTGTTGATGGGAAGAAAAACAAGGATCTATGACTTGGTATGGATTTCCAAGGAGGAATGGGGGAGATCTGAGAATCATTTCTTACCTAGGAAGGATGGTTGTGATGGAGGAAACAGCTGTAGGACGTGGGAGGAGGGAAAAGGTGAGAAAGTGGACTATGTGCAACATTTAGGAAGGAGATGGATTTAGGAAGGAGTTTAGTGCTGAATGTGAATTCTTGGGATAGAGAGAGCTGGAGCAGGGAAGATGAGGATTATAGAGCATTGGATAAAGGAGCAACTTGTGTGGTGCAGCTGAGCATGGGATACTGAGCAAATACAACTCCATGGTTATGTTTGTTCTGGATACACAGGGGTGCATGTGAACACAGTCCACACGTGCCTGGTTTTGAGGCCATGGGGACTGCAGTGCTCATCTTTATTTGGTTCTGTACTTCGCCGCTCATGTTTTCTTATTTCACGTGCAAGAATTGAACCTCAGCTCCGCTGTCCTCTCCTAAGGAAAAGCCTGTGGAGATCTCCCCTGAATCTGTGCTCAGAGCACGTTCACTCCCTTACACAAGTTCAAGGTCAGATTTCTGAAGGCTCTGGTTTACCCTCAGAAGAAGAAACTACTTTTCAAAAGAAAAGTCCGTCGTCCTTGACACTGACTTTATCCCCTTGACAACTCTTAATTCCTTCTGAATTCTCCCAGTGGTCAGGGACAGCAGAAGTTGGATGCTGCATAATCTCCGATCCCCTGCCGGTTCTGCATCCCTCCTCTCAGCAGTGATTTGTAAATATTATTTTCCCCCCAGTATTTTAAAGCACATTTTCATCTCCCCTGGCAGAAGGAGGAGGATATTTCTGGCACTGCTGTTGTATCAATTTTGCTCCTTGTTTAAGATTAATATTAAAAATCATAACAGCACCAAAGCAAACACAATTTTGGTGTTTTCCTCTTAATTTACCCATTCACTTAAAGTCCTGGAACTGCAGCTTTGCTGCCACTGGAGACCCAAAATGCAAATTTAACTGAAGATCACATAGAAATCAACTCATTCATTTTCTGTGTGATGAGTGAAGGTGCATAAAGGGAAAACCATACTGAAATTTAAACCTTGGCAGAAAATAGGGAAGAACTGTGGGCTGCTGTCATGTTGATGGTTTGGGCAAGGCAGTTTTGATTTTGGTGTGTTGTTTCTATTTAGCCAATTCTTAGCAGCATACTGGCAATTTTAGAAAAGTTATTTCAGTCAACAGTGAAACTGCAACACAATAAAGATAGATTTGTTCCCCTGATAACAGTTTTGATCAAGGTTTCCTTTTATCCTGCAGTTTTTAAATAATTGGCCCTCTTGCTCTTGGCTTTTATTGTACTGGAGATATTATAAACTCAGATTGTTTTGTAAACCTCTAATTTTAGACACATCTCGGTGCTTATTGTTCCCTTCATCCCCTTTTTTTTTTTATAATACCGTGGAACAACCTCTGCAGAGAGGCGGAAATCATCTGCATCCTGAGACTTTTATGTCTAGACTGGATGAAGGGCATGAAAATGTAACCAGAGCAAGACTTTTTTATAAAGACACTTCTCCAAACCCCACAACTAAATTCCCTTTGCCGTAACACCGGGCGAAAATAAGTGGATGAAAATGGTAAACGGAGCTTTCTGGAGTGAGTGTGTGAAATGAGAAGCAGCTTTCCAAACCAGTAGCTGTGTATAAAAGCCAGCGCAGGCATCAGGGATACAATTGAGTTGCTAAGGCAGAGTTTTCCAATCGTGCCCCAGTCGAGCCCCGCATCGTCTCATTATTCCGCTCCAGCGTCAGCCGACAATGGGGGGAAGATAAAAGCCTGGCAACCCGTTTGCTTAGAGGGGTCAACTTATCCCAGCTCTTTGTAGGGCAGGGTAATTTTAGGCTTTTACACGGCGGATCTCGCAGAAATCCTCGCCGCGGCACTTCCGTAAATAGGTCAGGAGGGGACTCGCCGCCGGGAGAGCGAGGCCGGGATCGCACCTTGCTTAGAGGGAATTGTGTTTCCTCAATGAAAATGAGAAATGGGTTTTGTCCTTATTCACCGGGTTTGTAAAAGAGAGAGAGAAGAAAAAAAAGAAATGGGTCAGTTGGGCAAGAGCTCGTGCTGGCGGCGTGTTTCGGTGTGCTGCATTTGGGATGGAAAGCTCATGGAGCCTGGGATTAATGCTTTCTGCAGCAGCAGCAAGGAGTGGTGTCTTTTTTTTTTTTCCCCTCAACAGGAGCTTTGGAAGTGATATATAACAGGTGTTTCACCTTTCTGAACCTTTTTCTGATATACTGGACTTGTTTGGCAGGGATTAGAGAGCGGTCCTGGGGCTGTTCATCAGCTCCAGCCCTTCTGGGTGACCTTGCATCTCATCTTTGGAAGCAGCTTAATCCCTGTAACATTCCAAAAGAAGGATCTCAGGGGTTTTATTGGTAGTTTTTGTATTTTGCAATGCTGTGACAAACTGCAGGTGTTGGGCGCGGTCAAGGGTTTGGCCACAGTGGCAAAAGACTTGAGAAAAATGGGGTGAAGTTCTTTATTCCTCCTCTCCTCTCTGACAAGCTATTAATTAATTACCCAGGAAGGAAATAGGAGGTCTGTAGAAGGCAATCGGGTGCCAAGGTAAATACAGCCTGGCCTTTCCTTTAACTGACTTCAACAAGGAGTTCTTGAAAAGAGCTGGGATAACACGGCCCAAGGTGAATAGAAGGCTTTGAAGGTCCATGAGCAGGTGATGCAGATCCCTGAGAGGCTTCCTCTCTCCCTCAGCATGGGAACAAGCAGCAAGCTGGGATCTGTACTCTCAGAGCTGCTAAGAGCACTTAGGATCAGAGTACTGCAAAGGACCCATTACAAAAAAAAAAAAAAAAAAATTAAAAAAAAGAAAAATCCACTTCTCTCTGCCTTGACATGGATTTTGCTCTCAAACCACACCAGAGATAGATGGATGTGTGGGGAGACTGAGGAGTTGCTTGGAAACCTTTAGTGGTTCTTCCACCCAAACCACAGATGTCCTGGTAGGCATGGGATAGCCAAATGGTGGAGATGCTTCTCATTTTGCTGGGGTAAAGGAAGAAAAAAGACCATTTCTATTAATCCATTCTGTGGGAATGCCAGGGCTTGGTTCAGCAGGGAATTAAGACCTTGGTGTGTTTGCTTCACTTCTCAACAGAGTTTCTTCCATCTAGTGCAACCAAAGGACTTCCAGGGTAAGACTTGAAATGAAATTTTCTTCTCCCAGTAAATCTGGGGTCATTTGAGGATGACCCAGAGCAGGGACACTTAGGAGAAGCAGAAGCAAAGGCTCTCCCTTTCCTGCAGTCACCCAGTATTTTCATCAACCCCAACACAGGTGTTTTTCTCTCTCCTTCCTCTGCTACTCAGCATCATCTGTGCTGCCACTCAGGTTACATGGCCAGAGGCTGCAGCACAAAGAACAACCCCTGACTTTGCTCAGCCCCCGTCTCCTCCTCGCTGTCACCTCTCCAGTTCCTGCCCTTTCCCATCAGCCTCTCACCCAGGAGCCTCCTTTGATCCTGGTGCTGATTTCCTCTATAAAAAGGGTGAAAAGAGCCCGAGTGGCAGCTCCCTTGGGCTGGGAGAGGGGAGGTGGGTGCACAGGGAGGCACACAAAAGCCTGATGCCGTTATTCTGTCACGGTGAAACAACATCTGGCTCCCTGATGCTGAAGCTTCTGCACAGCAAAGGAGGATGGAGGTGATGACAAAGATTTGGGACACCTCACTGTCCTTGGCTGCCCAGCTTGTCACCTTCATGGCAGGTGAGCAGATCCCTGTAGGTGTGGTTCTGGGAATACTTTGCTCCAGGGACCTGCTCAGTGTGAGTATGAGGCGCCAGATTTCCCTCCTCCCACCCCATTGAGTCCTCAGGTTACTGCAGGGCTTGTGCAATTCGACGTCCCTGAGTGCTCCTGTGCTTTGTGACTCATGGTTTTTACCTGCCAGGTTGTTAAACCCCCAATTCGGTGTTCCACATCTCAGCTCTTGTAATATCTCAGGTCTTTTGAAATGGGAAAGAAGCAAAAGCTCCACATGAAAATGCTGTTGGGGATTTTGTGGGACACAGGGAAAAGCCTGCAGTGGTGCTAGGCAAAAGGGCCAGGTTTAGATGGGTATTGGGAAGAAATTCTTCCCTGTGAGGGAGGTGAAGGGAGAGAACAAAAATGCTGAGGCACAAGGTGATGCTGATGGTGGGACACTGAGTGTCCCTCTGATGGGGGATCAGACCAGAAGCACAGATCATGTTCCCCACAATTGACCACAAATTAGAACCAGCTGTCAACACAGAAATGTTTAACTCTTGTCTTGAAGTGAGGGTGGGGATGGGCGTCAGCAGGGACCAAAGGCTGCTCCAGCAGTGAGGGCTGATGGAGAGCTGGGAGGGTGGAAAAGTGGAGCTCGTGGAGATTTATGGAGCCCCTAAAACCAAACCAAGCTGCAGGGATTCTGTCATCACTTCCAGTGAGTGCCTGAAAGAGCAGGAATGGTGCACACACCTGTGGGGTAAACCAGCACCATTTCCCAGCTCCTATTGGGCTACTCTCAAACCCCACATTGCAAGCTGGGTGCTCCCCTGAAGCTGTGAGGCAGGAGGGGAAGATGCCAACTTGCAGGCTGTGTTTCTGGTAGCTCCTCTCTGACTTAACAGGAAAAGACTGACCACAGAAAATGAACAAGATTGTTTTTCTCCACATTTTCCTGAAATCTGTTGAACCGCTTTGCCTGTGGAGGGAGATGGGGTCATGTGGGGGATGGGGAAGAAGAAATAATGGTGGCTCTGTTCAATGGAACTCCCCTAACAGACAGTTTGTCTTGTTATTTTTCCCTCTCCAAACACATAGATCTGATCTGAAAATCCCAGGCTTTAAAAGCACAGATGTTTAGTCTGACACACAAACGTGGCATCGTTCCAGCAAGTGGAACAGCTGGAAAGTTCCTGGTGAGTTCCGAGGAGCTAATCTGGGATGAGAGGAGTTAAAGCTGCTCAGCAGCAGCTGCATCCTTCAAACCAAATCACCTGAAACTTCCCTCCAGGTCTTTCCCTTTGTACTAAAGCAGCTTTCAGAGATGTGTTACAGCTTCTCCTGGACCTCAAAGTGTCCTCTTTGAGGAGCAGGGGAAGAATCAGTGATGGGGGTAAAAAACAGTCCATGGCAGTGCCACCAGGCTGGATATTGTGAGGTGTTTTGGGGGGTCTTATCTCTATGCCCAAATAGGTCAGGAGGAGGATGGTGTTGGGTTGATTCTGTCTCTACATTAATGTCACAGCCAGAGATGTGATCTGGGATGGGTGGCCATTCATTTCAAACTCATTAATTTTAATTCCAGTCCACACCAGCAAGGATTAAAAGTCGCCCCACTGCTGATGTTCCTTCCTTGACTCTTAATAACTGTCTCAGCATCTGCCGTGAGTAACTGGTTCCTCCAGGTGGTTTAAGAGTATCCTACACCTGAAATGCTCTACTGCTGCCAGGAAAGGCCACCTGGAGAGAGCAGGGGTTGCCCTGCTTTTCCCTGTGCTCTCCCTTTCCAGTCTTTTCCAATGGTGCAAAATCTGCTTTAGAGGTGAGCTGTGCCTGTCATCTTCACTGCTTTGGAGCTGAGGGGGGGTCAGAATTCCACTCAGGAATCCTCTGTCTTCATTGCCATCCTCTGGAAAGTGGTGGTAGAGATACCTGAAGGAGCTTTCCTTCAGCAAAGTTAATCCTTTTCTTGCACTGTTCATGGGATAATTCATTAACTGAGAATGAAGATGGCACCCACCAAAGTTTTCCAAAGACTCCAGGTGTGCCTTTCCTACAGCTTCCAGAGTGGAGGTGAGGTGCAGTCAGCATCCAAATGTATAATTGCACAAGCATTTGTACATCAGAGCATCAGGGATGTACAGAGGATATAAAGAGATCCCAGAACATCTGGCAAACTTGGCTTTTAAAAGCAGGCAAATCACACCCAGAACCCACAGGATGCCTCTAAAGCTGTGGGGGAGAGGAGAAAAGTACTCCACAGAGGAGTAGAGGCTGATTGGTTCTTATTTAAGTTAAGGCACGTCTGGAACTCACATCTAAATCTCTGAAGTTATGTGGACATGGTTCCTTGGAGAACCCTCATGTTAGAAACACCCTAACATGAGGATGTTATTAAGGTAGGAATAGATCATAGGCTCATTTAGGTTGGAAAAGACCTCTCAGATCATTGAGTCCAACCATTAACACAGCACTGAAGGGTGGCCAGCAGGTCAAGGGAGGGGATTCTGTTCTCTACTCTGCTCTCAAGGTGCTCCACCTCCGGTGCTGTGTCCAGATCTGGAATCTTCACTACAGGAAAGACATGGAACTGCTGGAGCAAATCCAGAGGAGGCCACAGAGATGCTCCAAGAGCTGGAGCCCCTCTGCTCTGGAGCCAGGCTGGGACAGCTGGGAATGTTCCCCTGGAGAAGGGAAGGCTCCAGGGAAAGCTCTGAGCCCCTGCCAAGGCCTGAAAAGGCACCAGGAGAGCTGGAGAGGGACTGGGGACAAGGGATGGAGAGACAGGACAAGGAGGAATGGCTTTGAACTGGCAGAGGGCAGGGATGGACTGGGAAGAAATTCTTCCCTGTGAGGATGGCAAGGCCCTGGCACAGGGTGCCCCTGGATCCCTGGAAGTGTTAAAGACCAGGCTGGAGCAACCTGGGCTAGTGGAAAGTGTCCCTGTCCGTGTCAGGGAGATGAAGCTGAATGGTCTCTAAGGTCCTTTCCAACCCAAACCACACCATGACTCTGTAAAAACGAGATGAGTTTGTCAGGCTGGGCCCTCGCGCCGCCAAACACCGTCCTGGTCTGGAGCAACAGACTTGGTGTTGTGTCCCTGCAGGCACAGAAAGCCCTCTCTGTTGTGTGGGAGCTCCTGTACCATTTAATGCCTGGTTTGGGGGGGGTCTCTTATTTAACAGCAACACTGAGGAGCCTTCTGTGTATTATGTTGCTATCCAGGGCGTGATGGGAATGGGTGCTTTTGTAGGAAAGCTGCTTTTCAAAGCCTTTTGAAAGGAACAGCAAGGACTTTCAAGGATGGGGATGTCTCGGGTGCTGTCGTCTTCATTGCTGTTGGAATGATTTGAACCTGGGTGGAGGCCTCTGTCCCTCTGGATGGGACTGAAATGAATTTAATTCAGCATAATTTTGTTTGGCTTAGGTGCCTAATGTAGGGGGATTTGAGCTCTGTTGTAGCCTCTTAACGTTTATTTTCATATCACTAAAATCTAAGTGACAAACAGTGATGTTTAATGGCTGCTCAGGAAGACTTTGTTTATTGGGAAAAAAGCAAAATGTGTCACAAAAAACTGAATTTCAGCATTACCTTGACTCTGTTGTCTCCTTGATATGCATCCAGGCTCTGCTGTCATCAAGAAAACTTGAAATTCCCTCTCTGTGTTTATTTTTTGCACGTGAAATGGCCAGGATTCATCTCTTCACCACTGCCTACGTGTGTCCAAAAATATTTGTGGTCCCAGTGCAAATACAATCTCCTAACACTTCAGAGGAGCTGTTCCTTCCGGCAGCTGCTGCCGCTGGGGTGCCCCTGAGCACAGCAGCCCTTCCAGGCTTTTGAGCAGGTTTTCAGCACAGAATTGCCTCACCAAAGGATGGGAGCTTTATTTTGGGGGGGCTCTGTAGTTTTTTGATGGGTGTTTTACTGGTACGTGGCAGGACAGAATAATTCAAGTGGTGATTTGCTGGCTTTCGTGAAATTGCCTCAGGAGCTTGTTCACTTTTCTCACACTGAGTTGCAGGTGACAGGACAAAGGGGAATGGCTGCAAACCTACAAAGGGCAGGGTTGGGTATTGAGAAGAAATTCTTCCCTGTGAGGGTGGGGAGGCCCTGGCACAGGGTGCCCAGAGAAGCTGTGGCTGCCCCTGGATCCCTGGAAGTGTCCAAGGCCAGGCTGGACAGGGCTTGGAGCAACCTGGGATAGTGGAAAGTGTCCCTGTCCATGGCAGGGGGTGGGACTGGATGGGCTCTGAGGTCCCTTCCAACCCAAACCATTCCATGATTCTGTGATTCTGTTCTTGGAGATTATGGGGTGCATCCACCTTCACTTTAGGGAGGGACTTCAGGCTTCTCCTGCAGCTCCATCTAGAGGGGAGGAAGATGGGCTGGTCATGGAGGCTGGTGGCCTCTGTGGGCCACCATGGCTCTGCTGTCCCCTCACCCAATATCCCACCCTGCAGCACCTTGCCAGGGCTGTGAGTCTTGCTTTTCCTGACCCCAGAGCCACATTGCTGCTGGAAACCCTTATGTTTAGTGGGGAGGACACCACAGCCAGACACAGTTCCTTGCCCAGCCTCTGCTGGAGAGGAGCATTTCTCTACTGAACCCCAAAAGCAGAAGCAGGTGCTGCTCCCCTGGCTGAGGATGTGGAAACCACACACAGCTGCTCTGCGGTTGCTTTTTGGGGTAGATCTCACAAGAGAAATCGTTGTGGTTTGGGCTGGGGCTTTTCCTGGAGAAGAGGTCTGGTCTGGACCTCCCCAACATCTGCACTCTGGCTGTGTGGGCCAACATCTGCATGGACCTCTGGGCTTGCTCCTCCAGCTCCTTCAGCTTTCCTCCCAGCCATGAGCTTTGGTTTTATGTGATACTCTAATTTTAAACACCATCCTGGAGGGAAGAACACAGCAGTGCTGAATGTCAGGTTACTATCCCTATCCAAGTCCTAATTCTCCTTTTTTTTTTTAAATATAGGGTGCTCTGGAATTCCCAGCTACTCAGCTGTGCCCAAAAGAAGGCTGGTTTAGACCTTAGCAACAGGGTATTTTTGTTCAGATTGTATTTGTTCTCCTGTGAGAGCCATTGTTCTGTCCCATGCCTTGACCGCTCCAAAGGCTGGAGATAAAAGCCCTGGCTGACAATAATACAGTTGAGTTCAGCCTTTTGTTGGGGAGATGAAAATAGAGGATGAATTGTGAATAACAGGGGAGGGCTAAAAGTCAGCCGTCCCAGGATGTTGGTTAATCACATCAAAGATAAGAAGCTGCATTTTAATTATAGATTTTTCACAACTAGGTTTTGTGTTGGTATCAGCAGGGGCTTGTAGCCACCGTGGTGTTTAGGAGTAGTTCTTACAATCTTGAGTCAGCAGGAAATATGTTTATTGCAGTGATATTGGGTTTGTGGTGGGTTTATAGCAAAATCTATCTATAATTTGTAGTAGCTATATTATATTAGCTTTATAGATATATAAATCTCAGAAACATAGAATCACAGGATGGTTGGAATTGGAGGAAAGCTTAAAGATCAT
>VWYP01002987.1:186797-226411 GCA_013400435.1 Pycnonotus jocosus | reverse complement strand
TTCCAGGTCAGCTTCCCAAGGCACCTGTTCTGCTTGAAAAGGTCCATGTAATGAGTTTTAAATCTGATGCCCATTGCTGCTACTCGATGACAGCATATGAGATGGGCAGCTCTAAAGGCATCCCGTGGCCAAAACCTGCAAAATCACCTCTAAGTTTTGCTGTCTCATTTAAGAGAACTTTTAACTCTAATAATAGTCTTCAACCACTGCTCTCATGTTTGAAGGGAAAGGAACAAGAAATAGTGCCTGACCTCAAAAATATTCTTCATGATTTGTATATAAATCCTGTACCTCCTTAGTTATCAGTAAGTTTCACAGGGCAAGAAATAAGAATACTTCAAATGGATTTTGTTACTTGAAAGATCCAAACCTCTTAGGATTATCTGGCTTGGTTGGCTTTCCTTAGCTTTAGAATCTCTAGAGCTGATTTTTTTTTTTTTTTTCAGTTTGTAGCTGTTAGATGATTAGCCTTGATCACTTTAGAAAGCAGTGTGAGGCTTTTCAGAAAAACTGTCTCCAAGTTTTTCGTTCTTTTTTTATTTATAATAAAAGCTGATAAGAACTGCAGTTGAAAGGAAGGAAGAAAAGTGATGAGAGTATAAGTAAAATAAAAATATATTCTTTAGATTTTCTTTGCAACACAAGTTTGAAACAATTTTGACAGAGCATTTAAAGACGTAGGAAATAAGAAACTGGAAAATATTGAAAATATTTTGTCCTCAAGTTATTTTTTGACACAAAAGCAAAAACAAGGAAGAAATCCTGTTAAGAGGTTAGAAATTAATTTTTTACTCTACTATACATTTCTGGATTTTTCGTAAAAAATACTGAGGAAATTATGCTGAGCAAATGAAAGGACTTGTTTTTGTTTTGTTTTAAAGCACTTTGGTTTTTTTTTTTGCTTATTTTCAACATATCACAGGATGGGTTGGATTAAAAGATCTGGTCCAACCTCCCTGCTCAAGCAGGGTCATCCCAGAGCTCACAGCACAGGATTGCATCCAGGCTGTTCTGGAATATCTCCAGTGAGGGAGACTCTACAGCCTCTCCGGGCAGCCTGGTCCAGTGCTCAGTCACCTGCAAAGCAAAGTTCTTCCTCAGGTTCAGGTGGAACATCTTGTGCATCAGTTTCAGCTGCTGCCTTTTGTCCTATAACTTGGCACCAGAAGAAGAGCTTGACTCTTCTTAAACAAAAACATAAAGCTGGAGGAAAAGGTCTAATCATTGTTTTCACTGTTAAAGGCCCAACACTCCACTCCATAAAGGAAATGCCAAAAAATCTCCTCCAGTAGGGCCAGTTTGTACCTGACATCTTGATATGTTCAAGGTAGTAATAACATCTAATACCTTTGTTTTATTTGTTGTGGGAAAATGTTACTCCCCGGTATTTTATCTTTCAGACTTTAATATTTGAAAATTGAATCTTTTTTTTTTCTCTTTAGCAAATCAGTATAAAAAGCCCATACTATCCACATTAAAACTAAAACTGTTTACTTGGCTTTTTGTACCCTCTTCAGCATGAATTAGGTGAAACCTGCTTGCTGGGTCTGGATTCTTGTTAGATATTACTAGGTAAACAAGGTCAGTTATGATTAGCTTTTGATTAAGATGCAGTTAAAGAAAATGTAGAATATTGCTGAAACTTTACTAATGTTGCAGCTTTTTTTCTCTTATCAGTGTAGTACCAGTTCTCCAGAATACTGGAGAAAATACTCCACAAGACACCAGAATATTGAGGTCAGTAATGGCAGGCTCCAGATGAGCACCAAGACTACCTCTCCTTCCCTAAGAGCAGAGCATTACTTTGATGCATGGGCCCATTTCTAATTTCTGTGATTCTGTCCTGCTTGTCTGCCCTTCCCACTTTTTCAATGAATCACAGTGTTGTTTTCCCTACCATGTAATGCCTTGTGGAGTGGCAATGTGAGCTCTTAAGTGGGCTGTTGCTTTTCATCTCTGTGGGAGCATCATACTAGTTAGATGAAGTTACTTGTGAATTCATGGAGTGCACTGGAATCCTTTGGAAGTGTAAAGTGCTCAAGCATTATAAATATTTTTGTAACTTACTGGAGTCTGACATCTCTGATGCAGTTATGATTATTTACAAAAAATACCTACAAAATAATATTTATCTGAATTAGTCTTTGCTCTTAGTTTGAGCTTATTAAAATAGTACTTTGTCACAAAATTTTATTTCTAGAATTTCTAGACTTCTCCTAGGGTGATATCAGTTTTTACGTCTGCAGTTTCTAACACTGCTGTTGCTCCTCCCCTTGAATTCCCCTACTTCTCCAGCCTCTGCTCAAACTGCATGAGGAGAACTTCAAACAAATTACTGACCAGACTTCTTAAGGAAATGTGTCTGGGGTTTTTGGGTTTAAGATAATATTTTTTTTTCCTTAGGTTTATCCTAAAAGATAAATGACTCTCCTATTTTTCATTTTTCTTGAAGCTGATTATAGTCTGTATTGTATGCTGATGGGGTGCAGTGATGGGAGAAATGTGCTGAAAAATGCAAGATACTAATATTTTCTCCCCTTTTTAGATTAGGATTTTTAGATATACCTAAACTGATGCAAATAAACAATATTTTTCCCTTCCAATCACTTCCATTCCCTATCCCCTTCCTTACTAGCACTAGGCTTCTTCCTTGGCAGCATGTAAGCTGAGATTCTCAGTGGCTGTGAGCAGCTTCAGGCACTCAGATGGTGAAAGCAATGCATAACCTCCCAAAGAGCCTGCACATATCCTGGCCTATCCAGCTGTGGTAGAGCTGTTGTTTTCAATATTGTCAGCAAATGCTGGGAAGTACTTATTTACTGAGAGAGTTAAATTGTTCCAAAGCTCTACAAGCTGTTAAAAACCAACTTCTGACCTGCTACTGCTCTGAGTGTGAAGTCTTACCAATATGAATGAAGGCTGAAGTATATGAGCCTGTGAAACAGCACTAAGCCTTATGAGGGAACTTGTGTATTTCTAAAGTAGACAAAAGCAGCCTAGAACATTTTCTGAAGATGTATCCGTAGCCCAATGTCTCATCTGTATTAATGTGCATCAGGAGCTGAAGCCATTTTCCTGCACACTTTGTGCAGTGTGTTAAGGAAGCTTAGCCAGTGTGAGCAGCTGGAGTGATCTACTGGCCATCAAAAAGATTTAAGTTGCTTTAAATAGACTGGTGGGAATCTGAAATACTTTAATTGCCTAGCTTGAAGCAAAGCTTTTGCAGTGTCTGGATTTATTTGTATTCTCCTCACATCCTCTGGAGCAAAAGATAATGATAACATTTCCTTCTACCCCACTAACTTTACATAATTATTGAACAAAGGTTTTTGCACATGTGCCCAGACTTAAAGCATGGTGACAGGACTGCCTGTGCAGAACAGAGGATCTGTTCACTAGAGTAAATAGGAAGTGAAGAGTCAGGATTAGATAGATAGTTTATGAATAAGCAATATGTGGAAAACAATTACTGTTGTGAAAGAGTAGGTGGTTCATTAAATCTTAAAGAATTTGAAACTATCCATTAGCTACAGCCTTGGACAAGAGTAATGGCAAGGTGGAAATCTCCTTGCTGTGAGGAAGGCAGCAATGTATTTGACAGACATTATGTAATAACTGCCTCTCTAGTGTCTACCTCAACCTTGTTTTGGTTATTTCAATGACCTTGTTGAGATCCCAGCTCATCTGCTTTTGTTGTTACCGTGATTTGAACTTGAACTGCTTGATGTTTGCCTGATGCAGGAAGGGGTTGGATGGAGTTATGATTGACCCAGATTCAGGGTCCCAGTGTCTGAACTCTCAGTAAAGCACACACTGCCCAGCATTTCCTGCTCCCAAATGTGGACTGCTGAATTTAGCAGCAGGCAAACATAGATAAGGGGCTCTTTGTCTGGGCATTAATAAGTCTTACAGGCCCCAATCTACCCCAATCACTCATGCCATCAACAGCCCTTGTCAGCCTTCTGGGGCCATCAGCCCGTGTCCCAGCGATGCCACAACCCTGCTCTGCTCAGCCATGGGTCTTGCTGAGCCAGGGCTGCTCCTGGTGTCCCTGGTGTCCTGTCTCTGTCTGGGGCAGTGGGATCAGCCTGGGCTGCCAGGCTCTGCCCTGCTGCCCCAGGACACCCCACATCCCAGGGAGATGCCAGCTATGGCTGCACCCCACTGTCTGCTCTCAGTCCCCCTTCCAGCTCACACTGGGTTTTCTTAAAAAAAATATGAAATGCAGCTGGGCATTTCTTCTTACCAGAAAGGTCAGCATGAAGCACATTTGGGAATATTCTTTCATTTGTTACATGCAGAGAGATGTCCCTGTAGGATGATAAAACTGTTTGTCCTGTGGGGCTGCTCCCAGTCTTAATTTGCATATCTGTATAAAATATGTCAATATCTTATTTCAAGACTTCCAACCCAGACCATTCCTCCATGTATTTTTTTACTTCAGTGATCGTTAATTTAAGTTTTTCCTTAGTTTATGACTTCCACAAAAGTTTGAACTTTTAATCCCCAAGGGGCATCCTGGAGTGAGACATGCCAGGCTCCTGCTGACAGTGAGGGAACAGCTGGAGTTACTGATTGTCTTGGCCTTTTTTGCAACTTTTTTCGTGACATTTTATCCCATTTTATCAGTTATTGAGACCTAGATATTCCCTAGAATTTTTTCTCAATGTCCCAGAGTTGTGTTATTTTAAAAATACAGCAGCTAACTGCTTTTCATACAGCTATAAAACCAAATGTAGTGTTAGAAAGGATTAATAGGACTCACATTCAGCTGCTACTTGCATATTAATTGGCCATAAAGAAATAAAATTTCATGTGCACTTACTTGCAACAACAGGCAAGCGTGAAAAAAGGCCTTTTAGATTTCCTATGTTGATTACCCTTTAGCCAAGATTTTTAGAATATGCAGTGCCTACGTGCATGATACAGCAAGTGGGCTGTGTGATTATCATCAATCCTCTTGAAAGCTGGACATTTGGAGTTTCCATGATTAAAAATTCTCAGTGTTGTCTTGTCTATTAGGTTCTGTTTCTCAAAATGGCAGAGGTTCACAGAATTAGTATAAAGAAAACAGTCAAACATCTGTTGGTCTGATACAAACTGGGACCAATAAATCCTTCCCACACAGAAGCAGTCATGCCCATTTCTCACAGTTCTGCACAAAATTCACATAGTTGGGTCTTTCAATGACAAGTGAAGCTAGAACCAGCAGCAGTCACTCACTTGCCTGACCCATCTGTTTTGTTTACTATTCAGTGGGAAAAAAAAATTAAAATGGCATTGTAAAGACCTGGTTAATGTTATTTATTGACCTCAGATACCTGAAAGCATCCAGGGCACATGCAGCTTCTGTATGAGTGTGAGTTCCTCAAAGCGATGGTTCTTCATCTGGAAATTGGCATGGGTCTCAGCTTTGTGTCTGTGTATGCACATGTGCGCACATTGCATCTGCAGTTTTATACATGCAGCTGATTAAACATTTGCCAACATTTCTCAGTACTGAGATTATTAATCTGGGACCATGAAGAATAAAGAGGTAAATCATGGCTTAAAAGCCTCACGGTGTGGTGTACAATGCTTAAATTGCCCTTTCACTGTTTGTTCATTTGACATAATACTGATAGAAATTCTCAAATGTGATCTGTAACAGAGAGTAGTATAAAGTGTACCACTATAAAAGGTAGATTTCTTGTGCTACATTTTAATTCAAATTTATTTTAAAAGGCCTGAAAATTTCAAATTCTTCTGCATATGTATTAACTTTTAAGAGCCAGATCAGAATTCTGTCTGGCTGTTCTGACTTAGTGCATTGAATGACTAATGGGATGAAAATCAGGAAATCTGGGCTTTCATCCACATTTTGCTGTTTGTTTGTCTGATTTTTAAAAAAATCTCTCTGTGACTTAGTTTCTCCATCTCTAAAAAGGGGAACATTTCATTTCTCCATATTTGTAAAGTATTTTAATGCATCAACTCAATTTGGTCTATTGATGGAAAGTTTTATTTATCATCTCTTGTTCAGTGCCTGCTGTTCATGGACATTTGGGAAATGGATTAATCAGATGCAGATGCACTGGTGCATTTGTGAGGTTATATCTGTGCAAGAACTAATTAAAAAAACTAAAAATATTTCTGAATATGTTGAAAGAAAAAATAATGTAAAATTTAACAAAGGGCTAAAGTCTCAAGACTGTAATAAGCAAATCTTAAGGAATTTAAAAAGTTAAATATACATGATAAAGCTGATCAGCTTTGCACCTCCGTTTCTTTGTCTGCAGAATGGGATTAAAGAAATTAGTGGCTTCCCTATCAAGCAGTGAGAATTCAATCATAGCTACCCTGTCAAAGATGTAAAAAAAAATTGATAATAATCTCTTTGGGTTTTTTAAAGTCACAATAAAGTGGCAGTAAGGAACTGAGACTTCCTTAAAAAAAAGTAGCTTCAAATGCATACATATTTACAAAACTATTATTGGCTTCTCCAGGTGCTTTGTTCCCTTTGATATCTATGACAGAAATTAGGTAGACTTTTCTAAAAATAGGATCAGATTATTTTTCTGGTGCATCTAAATCTAGTGATGTTGGTTTTTGGAATTCATATGGGTAACAGTTGGCAGTACTCAGACAGATTTATGGACCCTGACAACACCCAGATGTACACAAGGAAGAGCAGACAAGCAAAGGCTGCAAGTGAATATATAATGAAAGTCAGAGGATACAGTTCATGAAAGCAATTTAAGATACTTGGATGATAGTCCAGTGACCTTCCTGCCATTGGTTCCTTTTGACAAGTGGCAGACATCTGTCCTACCCCTCCTGCCACCTTGCTGCGTGTCTCACAAACACGTTGAGCTGTAGAAATGAAAGTGCCAGGGAATTTCAGCCCAGTCCATTTAGGAGTTAACTCATGGGGCACGTGCATTTTATTACAGCTAGTTTCATGTAGTGATAATGAGCAGCCATGTGGCATCGCAACCTACTCCTTATTTAGAGCATAAAACAGCTTTATTCCTGCAAGGGCAGAGCCAAGTGTTTTACAAGCAAACACTCTGCACATTTCAAATGAGCTGTTTCTATAATTCTAGCACTTTATAGTAAGAACCAAATAGCATAATTATAGGTAAGGATGTGGTGGTGTTGGGAGGAGATGATGGAAGTGTTTTTCAGTAAACAAGCAGAGCTGAGAGCTTGCATCCTTCTGCTGCTGGAGCTCCACAATGTCCCCCAAAGCCGTTGAAGGAAATCTTCAAAACTTAACACATGATGAACATATCCTGGACAAAAGAATGTAGCATAAAATGGAGTTTGAGTGTGCCTGGCCCATAATTAGTTTAGGAGATGTGAACAGGAGTCCTCTGACTGAAGCTCAAGGCTGGCAGATGGCTCCAGCTCTCTGCAGAGTAAGTAGCTCTGAATAGATTACTTTGGAAAATGAAATAAAAATCAGTAAGAAGTAAGGAGCAGCAGGGTTCTTTGTTTTTATTGCTACAGCAGCTCTGGTTTAAATTGATAAGACAGCTATACTGAGCTGTTTTCTTCTCTTCACATTGAGGAAAATTTGAGGAAGACTGTTCTTTGGGCCTGCACAATGTGTAGAAGTGCTATAGGATCTTGTCTTGTATCCAGCAAGAAATATTTTAATAATCACTTGCTCCTGCACAATGTGTATAAGGGATTTTTGTTTATTTGATAATACATATTTTTATGGAGAGCATGAAACTAGAAACTGTTATTTAGATAGGTCTCAAGATATGCTATGTAGACAATGTAATCTATTGCATAAAATGTTGCACCAGTTGCACTGCAACCCATGGTGCTCCTCTCTGAAATTATTTTTTCTCATCATTATCTCCTGTCTCATTAGTAAGAAGTTAATATGAATATGTTTATAATGTGCAGAAGGGGCTTTTCAGTGGTGTGAAGCAATTATGTATAATCCACATTGCACTGGGCGTTTAGCCAGCCAGGGTTGTAGGCAAGTGCCATATGTCATTTCTCAAGTACATGATACATCATTGCTTGAGACCCAAGCATATTTCACCACACACATTGCCCATCCATTTCTTGTTTTTATCTGTGTTTTCTGCATGTTTCTCATTGCAAGCTCTCTGCCTTCTGTTCTCTTTGGGAATCACTTTGCTGATTATGGATGGATACTATCAGCACAACCAAGAGTGGAAATGATGCCATATCCTCATTTAATGTAAAATTGAAGATTGTGTTTCTGAAATTGCTCTGTTATTATGATACCCAGAAAAGTTCTGCAAACCCAAGGAACATACAGCTCCTTTATTAGCAGATTAGAAAGAGTATCCTTCAAAGCAGTTGCTGAAAAGAATAATATTTTTCCTCCAGTCTGCATTTTCAGGTGTCTGGTATATTCTATAAGATAAAGACATAACAGTTCTGGTTTATCTGCCAATTTATTCCTCTTGCAAAATTCCTCTTTAAGAAAACTTTGCAGTTCATTTGAAGGTTTATTACATTATGAATGACCAAGTGATTATTTACTTCTCAATCACCAAATAAATCCATGAAAATGGACCAAACAAATAGGACTATGACATTTTGAAATGGAATTGTTTCACATTGAAATCACAGTTGGATTTCTGCATGGGGTGTTCCACTGAATCTTCAGTAAAATACACTTTGTGGAAATGCTTGATGGAAAAAGATGATGAATTTCTGTTGCAATCTTGGAGACAGAAGTCTTTAAGCCAGTAACTGTGTGGTGAGTATTTTCAGCCAAGATACTGGGAGCTCAGATTCAGTTCTACCCTTTTCAGCAGGATCAAACCCATGTTTTCTGGTTTTCCTCCTCTCTGTTCAGGTAAGCCTCTGACTGGCCCGTTTCACTTTGCATAAATAATTACCCAGTTCCTGAATCTGGGATTTGAGGTGCTTTCTTGAAGGTAGAATGTGATTCTTAGAGGCTGGCTCCATGGCTAGAAGATCTTGTATCATCACCAGCATCACCCTCCCAGCTGTGCTGTGGATGTAGCCATAGAAATCTGGCCAAAACTGGCAGGTTCCTGGGCATGTAGAGGCAGTCTAGGGAATGGCTGAAAACATGAACTGCCCTTATTAGGTAATTTGTACAGATTTGGTGAATGCAGGGAGGTACTCATGTTTGAGATTGCTGCTGATGCTGCCAATTATACCAGTTTGAAAGGTACAAGTTACTTGAATGAAAGAAAAAAATGTTAATGGAGTCTGCAGTTTTGAATGGACTTTATATTAATCTTAATATTGATTTATAATAGTTTTCTACTAAAACTTTTAAGATCAGGTTCAAGGAAAGTACAGATACAGTTGGAGTATCTCCTTCAGGAGTGCTTGGTTGTGAATCCCAGTCTCCATTCCCAGTCTGTATCCCCATTTGCAGCAGAGGAAATGTAGCTCACTGAACTCAGTTCTTGCAGGCATTTGTCTAAACTACTTCACTGGGTGTACCCTTACATTCCCTGCTAATTTACTGGTTACCATCAGCTCCTTTTCTGGTGTAGTGTACCACTGTTAGGGAGGGGAGGGAAGTAGCAAATCTGAGACAATATCAGCCAAAGACTCCAAATTTTATGTTGCTACTGCACAGGAATAAGACACAGCCTTGTTTTAGTCTGTAAAGGTATCTTGTAGATGGAAATTCAATGCTGGTGATACGCTGTATTCTTACCCTTAGCTGAATTTTAGATATATAAACTGGCATGTCAAAATGTAAGTGTAAGCAAGATCTGAGATTACTGTTACTAGGTTTTTAAGTCTATCTCTCAAGTTTGAGTTCAGTGCAGGACAAAAGATATCCAGATCTAAATATATTAGTGTTTTACTTGTCATCACTGTAAACGTTAGACATTTTCTTTTCAGAGTATGGGACTCTGCATCAGTGCAAATCATTAGCTGTAAACTGCTTTACTTTATGCAGTGTCATTTGCTGCTGGATTTGCATACATTTTTCTAATGACTCTACCTGTCAGCTGCCATGGTTTCTGCAGTATTTTCATATTTCACTGTTCAGAGTTAAGAAGGCTTATGAGATCTTGGATCATTTATCAGTATTCAGTGTGGAATTGCATTATTCCAGGATGGATTATGGAGGCACAAACTGTTATTCTAATGGCTTCATTGTAAGTGACTAACAATGTCTTCTCAGGGACATTTTGTGTAGCCATACAGTACATTAAAAAAAATATGGTGTGGGGTGTACAGGAAACAAGATACCAACATTTGTTTTATTTGTATTCTAGGACACAAGGGTATTAAGGAGAAATGAAATGGCAGCTGCAGCTGTTGTAGGCATTCCCCAAAGGGATAGAGCTAATAGGATATATGTCTTCATCCACAGCTGAGTTAATTTTGAAAGTGGAGGATGAAAAATGAAACTAAACACATACAACAAAATCTTGGATAACGGGGGTGGGAGGAAGTATCCACCCTCACTAATCTGTGACATCATTGTGATAAAAAAGGAAATCTTTCCACTAGAAATCCTAAAAGAGAAGATTTTGTGAGGCAGCTGAAGTATTAGTCTGTCTGAAAAAAGAGCATTTTGTGGAACTGTATGTCTAATGGACAGTGTTTAAAATCTGCAGATACTGTAATATAGATTACTGGAAAAGCATTGCTCAAAAACTTTAAATCTTTTTTAGGCTTGGCATCAAAGTTGAAAATTGTATTTTCTATGTTTATGCCAAAGATGAAATGTGGTGATAGCAGTACAAAGCCACAAAATCTACAGGAGAAATTTAGCCTTTAGTCATGCCCTAACTTCATTCTGACTAGATATTTATTCTGCCTTTCTTCAAATATGGTGCCATTTTTAAAATGGAGCAGAATGTAACTTTTCATTTTTGTCTTTAAGAAGCTTTCAGTCTGTCTCCTAGATCTCATGGTTTATTTCTCTCTGGAAATTTGCCAGGTGCAATACTGCAGAGAAAAATGCCTGAAACCTTTCTTTAATCTTTGCTTATCTCTCCCACACAAAGAGCATGATTCACAGCAAAAATGTCCTCATGTGCAGTGATTTTCCCCCTGCACACTGAGGGACTTTAATGTCTTGAAGCTGCTTCTTTGGTGGAAATACTGAAAAAAAAAAAACCTCCCAGAGGAGGAGATTCTCAAGCAGTGATGATGGCATGGGTGTAACATAGGCAGGAGTCTGATTTACCACTTGGCATGCTAATACTACACAGAACAGGTCTAGAAAAAAGCATGTTCATCTACAGCCTGGCTCTCTGAGGCACAGTCAGCCTAACGCACCATTCCGTTCCTTAAGTTCCTTTTTAAAACAGACTGATGCTTAAGGAGCACAACAGCCTTGTCCTCTAAGGATTCTTACTAGGGGATTTCCTTTTTATTTCCATGGTCTGTCTCCATAAACCTATGGAAATGCCATGTTCTGCAGCATTCAGGTCCTTACAGAGAGCTGTCCAAGTAGTCTTGGGCAGAATCAAAGCAACAGGTGTGTTTCCTGAATCAAATGGTAGTTGATTTTGTAAAGTATCATTCCATTTGTTTGCTACGGTGAACAAAAAATATTGCTTATGCTCATTTGATCAAACTATGGGGGTTTGGTTATTAATTGCATTTTTCTGTAATATCAAAAATGGGTTGCATTGATTCAGTGGCAGTTTGGGTCAGTTTTCTTCTTCTGTTTGGTCCCTGAGAAACTGGTGCTAAGAGCTTATGGAAAGAGAGGTCGTGCTGGACCAGGAAGCTCATATTTTCCACTGGTTCTCCTCCAGTCTTGGGAACATGTAATGTTGGCTGACAGGAAAGTTTTCCATTGATAAACATTTTCCATTCTTTTTTTCCCCCATCATTGTCACTTTCTCCATCAGCATAATTCACTGTACTAATTGCAATATAATTACTTATCCTAAGTTCCATATTAAACCCACATCCTTCTGTTCTGCAGAAAAAAAAAAAAAAAAGAAAAAGAAAAAGAAGAAAGATATCACCTTAAAAGTCATCTCTGAAGATCTGGGGCAATATTCTAATGGATCAGCAGGTACAGCTGCAGAGTGGGACTTACCCAACAGAGAAGAGAGGGGGTGTTTCTGATTTCACTGAGGCTGCAGAGCTGCTCTGCACCATGGAAACTCTTATCTCAGTCCTTGCAGTGTAAGCAGTGAAGGATGAGGTTGTTAAAATGGCACAAATTATCTCTCCATTGGAGTGTGAGGTTGAGTTTTTCAAGCCCAGTGATCAGAGGTTGCAGTAGCTCGGTGTCAGCAGCAGCTTCTGCAGCAGTACTTGACATTGCATGGACAAAAAGCTCCCAGATGTACACACTTTCCAAGGTAATCACTTGTCTTTCTGCAGCTGAATCAAAACTCTTTGCAGGGCAAGAAGGCAAGGGAGAGAAACAACAAAGCAAAGAGAGAGAAAGAAATGAGTAATCCTGAAATATTTTCCTTGTATTCTGGTAAATTCCCTCTTGAGTTTAATGGGGCCAAGTCTGGCTTCTGGGTAGCAAGAGAATTGTGCCCAGATAGCTGAATGTAAAATTCAATGTCATGTGATACTAAATTGAAAGCAACATTTCTCATCATACTGCAATCCATGTTCTTAAACATTCTTGTTTAAAAGAAGGGTATATCAAGGCCAGTTACTGATATAGCACCCTGCTTGGTTCAAGTTATTGTTTTATTAATTCACTGTGATGAAATAATGAAAGATCATAAAAAACTTATCAACTTTTGGCACCTCAGACACTTCTCCTGTCCTAGTGGAGCTTCACAGGTAATTGATAGTGACACAGCAGGGTCTTTGGACTTGTTCAAGTTAGAAAGTGCTTTCAAGAGAAGGAGGACTTTGATAAAACCTACTAAAATTAAGATTTTTTTTTTCCCCTTGGGAAAATGGAGGAACTCACCTACCTTGCTTCATTCCCAGTACTACACTGTCTGTGCTAGAGAGGCCAGGAGTTCTGTCAAACAGTATATACTACGAGACTGGAGCCAGAGCAGCCATCTGGAATGAAGGTGTAGTGCTGGCAGAGAGGAAGATGAATCCTGCTAGATACTCATATGATTCTGTAGGATATGGGAAGAAAAGTATCAGGGCAGAGAGTGATTTGAGCCTGAATGTGATCAGTTCTCTTTCCCCCACTAATTACTGAATAATTTGAGCAAAGGTTTTAAAGCATGAGGGGTTTGAGGGTTTTTGTTGGGTTTTTAGTTTTCATTAGCTAGTGACTTTGAAAAGTAACATTTGTGGTTTAAGCAATCAAAAACTCTTGTCAAAATTGCTCTGCTCTGTTACTGGTTCAGCCATTGGCTTCATGTGTGATGGTGAGCAACAAAACCCATTGAATACTGCAGGTTATTCCTAATAATTATCATCCTGTGAATCAGGGCATAATACAGTATAGCTTCCTGGAAATCATTATGACCAGGCGTTACTCAGAATGAGAACTGATTATTTACTCAAACAGTACGTCTGATGAAGTAATCTATATGAACCTTTTGTTTTAAAATAGCCTTCATATTATGTTCTGTTTAATGTTTTGGCTCTTCCTTAAGGGAAATATAAGGAAAAAAATTGTTTTTGAAAAATGGTTTAACTCCCTCTAGTATATTTGGTGATAGCTAAGACTTTCATAGCTAGAAATTATCTTTGTGCTCATGGCAGAAGGAATCAGGTGTAGGTAAGCACATCAGTTCCCAGATTTATCTAGTGCTTTTTCTGTGAATGTTTTTTTCAAAAGACAGTAACCTAGCATTTTAGAGAATGATTGCCTTACCAAATAGTGCAGCATGATGATGATGGAAGTTGAGAATAAAGCTGCTGATGCTATGGATCAGCTGTCCACACTATACACCTTCCAGGGATTTCACTCCAGTCTATTTCTAGATCAGTCTTGAGAACTGAGTTCGTGCTGGTGGTTCATCCATTGATCTTCCAGATTCCAAGTTGTGTGTGCCAAGACAAATTTCTGGTGTGACCAAAACTACAGTAAAGTGAGCATTACTAAGAGTTCCTGTCCAAAGTGCTGTCCTGAGCTGAACTTACAGACTAGTGTAGATACACCCTTCAATTGATACTGAATTAGCAGTAAGTATTTGTGGAACATACCCATTAGAGGACTGTGCCTTCTCTGCTAAGTGTAGAGGAAGTATCTCCAAAAACAGCCTGTGCACTCTAAACCTCCCCTAAGGCCTCTGAAACAGAGGAAATCTGCATTTATCTGTCATCTTGGGTAATTCAAAGAGCAGTTATTTGGAACAAATTGCAATCACTCCTTCCCGTAATGAACGCAGATATTCAGATTGCCAGATGGATCTGAATGAGCGACAGCCTAATTATGGCTTAACAAAATAATAATAAAAAGCTGAAGTGGAAATATTTCTGCCCCTCATCTACAGTTAGAGTTAAAAAAGAACAAGATAGGGAAATGTTCTGAGGAATGACACCTCAGACCACTATGTAGCATTTGAGTCATGGATTCCACCACATAGAGCCTTAATATGGTGTTGCAGAAAAGTGTGATATTTGCATAGAAGATGTATGTTACAGAATTATCTATCATGTCCATGTATGTTCAGTGTTTATACAATTTGCCTAAAAGACCTTTGACCCAGTAGCCTTAATTAGAAGTACCTTCTCATTGACTAATTGCTAGTATTTATATTTAAACTCATAAATTCTAACAGTGATAAATAACCAAGACCATTGAACCAAGAGTATTTATGGAGTATGAAACATGACCCTTCCCTAACAAGGAGCTACAACTGCAGTAAAAAAAAGTCTTGGGGTTAGCTAGGAATCTGCACAAAATCCAGGCTTTATTTATTTATTTTAATGTTCTGCTTTATTTGTCTGATTAGGCAGAGGGTTTATTTTCATTGAAATGATGCAGTTCCTCAGTAGCTTCTGTTTCTGTGTCTGCTTTAGATGAAAAATATCTGGTTTCACTGGAAATTCTTTGTCTTCTCTCTCTACCACACTCTGAGACACACCAAGAGTGAGGGAAACTCATACTCACTATGGAACACCATTTGTAATGAAATTTTCAGAAGATGAGAGATAGAGAATACCACTAATGGGCTGTTGAGTGTCTCTGTGTTGTTGAACTCCACAGGAGCCAATGAGGACTACTGAGAAATACAGTTTTTTTTTCTTTTTTCATTTTTCTTTCTGTAATTTTTTGGGGGGTTTTGCTAGCTTTTTAAGAATATTACTCTGAGAGCAAACTTTCAGACTGATGCAGACATGCAGGACAGGGCAATGTATGGAAAAAACATCAATGCATCAATGTGATTGACTGAATATTCCAAAGGGTTTGGGATTTTTGCAAATTAAGCATCTGTGTCCTGAATTGAAGGCAATAAGTACATCTTCAAGGTGCTGATACATAAGAAGGCTGTCTCTAAATACAGTACTGATGTCTATAGGATGTAACAGTGCATAAATAATTAAATAATCTCCCTGTCTTGTCAAGTGGTGCATGTATTGCTCTTGGCCATATTAACAATACAGAGGGTGTAGGCTAGAGGAAACTGCTGTTTCTGGATAACCCTGCCGTACTTCTGAACAGGGGGAGCTTTTCTCAGAGGAGATATTATCACATGCTCATCTCAGCAGACTGTCTTTCAAGCCTCAGTGAGCCCCGAGGCTTCTCAACAAGAAGGAGCTGACAATAAAGCACTGGTTTCTTAGGCGAGCTCTCTTTCTGTCTTTGCTATCTTACCTGCACACTTTAACTGACTTGCTTTTTCAGGAATAATTCCTTTTGTATAGTTCAATTTCAGGTGCTGTTTAGGTATAGGAAGTTGCTGGTATACACTAGGAACCAAAATGTATAAGGAAATATATAAGGAAACCAAAATGTCTTCTCTGTTCTAAGATGGTAGAAAGAAATAATGAGTCGTCATTTGTCTCTTCTGTTAAACAGAAGTTAAGAACTTCTGACTTCAGGGGTCCAAAAAGACACAAAACTCACATCTATTTTTTCCTCTCTTTTTTTCCCCCTGTATTTCTAATTTGCTCTTTTTATCTTAGTTACATGACAGCCACTTTATGCCTCAGGCTCCTTCATGTCTCTGTAAAACAGCTATAAAAAATTGCAGTCTGACTTTTCTCATCAACAAAAATCCCTTTCATCAGATAAATTACTACCTTGACCAATGCTCTGAATGACAGCCACCATCCTGGGAGCACAGAAGGGGGGGTGAGAAACATGGGGACGTTTGCAGAGGTAGGGTAGGTTCTTCATATAATTTATCATCCACCTTGCCTTGCTGACTTTGCCCTCTCCATACTGCAGAAAGCAGCTCTACTGTAGTTTACCTAACATGGGATGGACCATCTTGAGAGCCCTGTGTCCCAAGGTCACGGCAGTGACAGACATGTACCAAGAGCTTCTTTTGTTTATCTGCTGTGCTTCTCAGGGATGGTTTTTTTTGTGATATGCTAATGTTTCAACATCCTTGGGAAGTGCAAGGAAAGTGAAAATTCGTTGCCTATAGCCATAACCAAAATCCATGTCTCAGGAATTCTCAAAAATTGTACATTTCACTGAATGATATACTTCACTCTAAGAATAGCTTCAACTAAGGAGACAATCATGCAGCTCTCCCCAGTTTCCCAATCCTCAGGCATAACAGGTCAGGCCCACAGGTGTGCTTGTCAGCCCTCTTCCCTGCTGTTCTGTGCCCCAAACCTGGAAAAAAAAGAGGTGCAAAAAGGGCAAATGAACTCAACAGCTCAGTTTCCATAGGGGAGGTAACAGAAGGGCAGAGGAAGGGGAGCCCTTATAAATGAATTGTGGTTGACAGTGTTTGTGCTGCTGCTGCACAGTGAAGGTTCTACCAGCTCTTCCTAGGCTTTATACTTCAGTGGTGAAAAATTGCTAGAGGTCAAAATATGTCATTAGAAAACTAAGCCTGCAAGGGCAGAGGTTTGGTTGTGAGCTGCACTGTGGTATTTGTCCATCTGTATTTTAAGGGTCTCTAGATTTTGAAAAGCTAGAGATGTGATTCCTTCTGATATACCCCCACCATATTTAAATGAATTTGGAGGAGAGATGTAGCAATACCTTATGACTCATTCTCCAAGTTTAGGGCATTTTGACCGTGACTAATCATTTTCAATACCCTTTGCAATGTATACTGTGATGCCACTTCAGGTTCACAGCTTGTTTCCCACCCAATGAACTGTAAAGTTCCTAATTTTGGAAGATCTGTGCTGTCTGATAGGCAAGACACACACTTGGGAAGGCACTGGAGAATGCCCATTGTAGCAGCTGGGGTATCTGAGGAAAGTATTTAAGACTTATTTGTCCCAAAATTTTTAATGATGATCCATGTCCATTCCTGGCATTCTTCTACAACCCTATCATATATTGAAGATGAGGATGCAGTAACAGTTATTGACTATTTC
Organism: Pycnonotus jocosus; assembly: GCA_013400435.1. Lineage (NCBI taxonomy): Eukaryota > Metazoa > Chordata > Aves > Passeriformes > Pycnonotidae > Pycnonotus > Pycnonotus jocosus. The sequence continues at coordinate 209,029 of VWYP01002987.1, read as the reverse complement.
ACTACATACCTTCATGTAAACAAGAAAAAAAATGTACTTCAGAAATTTTGAAAAATAAAAAAGGCCTATCATTTATTAGCTATTCTAATGAATTGTGTTGCTATGAGAGTTTGAAAAGGCATTAATTGTTTTCTGATTTAAAATCAAGTATATTATTGTATATGAATGCTTGTTAGTATCTGCGAACACAGGATTTCAAATTGCTTTAAGAAAAGGAAATGTAGTGTCTTCATAAAAAATCTTTAAGGTAGGCTGCTTTTGCCAGTTACTCTGAAAGGAGAGAAACTGAGGAGCAAGAGGGCCATGCAACTTGCTCATTTGCTGAAGTCTGAAGAGAAATACAGATTTAGTCCTGTATTTTGACCACATGCATTTCCAGCAATTTTAAAGTGTGGTCTGATGTTCCCCACTAGTGTTTAAGTGTTGTCCTGTCTTAGAGATTCAGGAGGTATAAGTCAGGGCATGGAAATTCAACTCCCAGGTTTAGTTGTGACTCAATTTGTGAAACAGTTGTGGGTCAGAACACTTCTGATCCTTGCTCTAGAGCAGAAAGCCAACCACATCCTGTGCTACATCAAAAGCAGCATGTCCAGCAAGCCCATGCAGGTTACTGTCCCCCTCTGCTCCACTGTGGAGAGAGCCTGAGTATCCAGCTTTGGGACTCCCAGCATAGGAAGGATTTGGTCCTGTCAGAGCAAGTACAGAGGAGGACCACAGAGGTGATCAGAGGTCTTGAGCACATCTCCTCTGGAGACAGGCTGAGTTGGGATTGTTCATCCTGGAGGAGAGAAGGTTTTACACCTTACAGCACCTTCCAGTACCTAAGGAGGCCTAAGAGATGGAGAGGGACATTTTAAAAGGGCATGTAGGGATAAAGACAAGGGGTAATGGATTTAAACTGAAAAATGTCTATTCTCTACTGTGAGGGTGGTGAGGCACTGCCACAGGTTGCCCAGAGAAGTTGTGGGCACCCCAAGACTGGAAGTGTTCAAGGTCAAGTTGGATGGGACTTGGGGCAACCTGGTCTAGTGGAAGATGTCCCTGCCTGTGGCAGGGGAGTTGGAACTAGATTTTTGAGGTGTCTTCCAAAGCAAACCATTCTATGTTTCTCTGATTCTCTGCCTTGTGCTGCTAAACCAGTCTTTCCCTCTGAGTGGCCATGCACCTTTCCCCTTGCAATTATGATGATAAGAAAATGAAAGAAACCATATAGATGAACTTATGAATGTTTCCAAGTTACCAGGTCTAGATGTGCACCTGAATGTGTCATCTCAGGGTGACCATTCCTGGTTGGTTGCCACGGATTCCCTCAGTATTTCTGAATAGCATTGGCTGCACTCCAGCCTCACCACCCAGGCTAGAGGCCAAGTACAGATTCCCGTCTTCACTACTGCTTTTTTTAATATTTTCTTCCTAATTATCCACATTTTCTACTAAAGCAAGTGGAAGGTGTATAGGATTAAGCAGTATATTCTTCAAGCTCTAGAGCTGGAGCATGTGATAAGAATCAGGTACATGGAGAAGTGCTATTCATGCTACAGATCATGAGGGATGGGCCCTGATGAAGGTACAGTAAAATAAAAATCAAAGAAGCATTGTAGGGGCATCTTATTAGGGTGAAATTATTCTGAGATATCAAGGACAAGGAAAGCAGTCCTACTTGAACCACACCTGAAATTGCAGGGGTGAGTCAAGTTAAGAAATTAGGAAGGTTACAGGTCCATGTTGTTGTTCCCAACCCTATGTTGTTGTTATTGACTCTGATTCTGAAGGACTTACTCTCCTACCATGTTATTGTCCAGCAACAGCAAGACTGTTGACCTCTCAGTCAAACAGGGCTGATGATTCTCAGTTGTTTCCTTCAGAGACCACCACTTATTAAGGTACCAGGGAAGAGAAAGAAAATTTAATATCACCCTGTATAATCCTCATTCTTTGGAATTATAGGCAGTAAACATGGTCTGAATTGACTTAATTCCTCATCTGGATGTCCATCTGGATTTCTAGGACAAATACAAATTCTGGTTGTAACAGATTGGCTGGGAAATCCAAATACTAATTTTATATTTCATGAAGATGTATGTCCTCTCTGGTGCCTGCACCAAAGCTTTGTCTCTTTCTCTCTTGTTCTTTGAATAAGAAAGTTCTTGTTCAGTGCTTATCATCCAACCAGAGCTGTACACCTCAAAATTCACATTTTCTGATGTGTTTGTCGTGCAAAAGTGTCATGGAAATAAGAGTAGTTACTGAATGACAGGTCAGGAAATTAATTCTAGACAAACAAAACATTTTCTTTCTTTCTTTAGAGATGGGACATGCTGAGACTGTCATTCAAATCCTTGTAAGTAAGGAACACTCAGAGTATTTACTGCTTATGTCATGTCTGAATCTTCCCATACTGAAATGATCCTGCTTAAGCATTATGGTTCATCTACCAATTATGCTTTACTTACCTGGCTGGAAGCACTGTCAACTGATGTTATGGATGAATAATGTAACAAACTTAAAACCATGCCCTCTGGCAAAACCCCACAACTTTCCAAGGCAAATGGGATGAATCATCGATAAAAATGTTTACAATATTTAAAAGTATGCCTGAAACCACCCCTGCATAAGCTTCCTTTAGCAAATCAGAAACTATGATAGGATTAGGAAAGCTAGGCCATGTGTCTAAGTTCTTGAAAGTCAGTTATTACTGACTGCTACTTGACTAGATGACATCAAAATGACTTGTCAAATAGATAAGGAAAGGAACTAGGGAAAAACTGGCATTAACTGAGGTCTTTATGCCTGCACCCTTTTTCCAGGATAGAGATCTAAACAGCATAGAAACTTGGTGGTAGTGCTTTTTGGCATATTTTGATGGCTATGGGCATTGTCCAGAAACATTTAATGCCCCAATAAATCTCTGTTTCTCATGCACATTTTTACATGTGAGTTCTGCTGGCAGGGGAGGATTCTACCAGGTATCAGACTTCACCCTGAAAACTGAAGAAGCTGAACTAATTTATTTTATCTTGCTTGGCCTACCTTACAACACTGAATAAGCTGGTATGTCGTAGTTTTCTGTAGCACAAGACAAACAAGACTCCATGAGTGGATAGGTCTTTTTAAGCACTGTATTTCTGAAAACCAAGAAGGGCAGCAGATACCTTCTCTCTGTACTGTACACACTTCTGCCTTTGAGGAAATGAGGAAAGAAGAGTCAGCACAGCACCCACTTTGTTAGGTAAGCTTATTTCACTGTCAAAAATATTCAACTCATGACAGTGTTATACAATCACATTAAGAAAACTATTGTTTCTCTTTCAAAGACTGTCTCATGAGGATAATCAATTGTAAAATCCTCCCTGTGCTGTTTTAAGGGAAATTATCCATGAAAGATGGAAGAAGAAAAGAGTTAGCTGCATTAGTGGCTGGCTGCAGTCATCTTTCAGTCCTCTTGTTCTCCAAGAGGTGAAGAGGTTGGCAGTGAGGACAGTTGTTTTCTGTGCTCTAGAGGAACACTGAGCAGAACGGGCTAACCTGGAGAAGCCATATCAGCTTTCATGTATACTTGACAGAGGTTTTCTTTATCAGCAGAAGATTTTGAATGGTTTTCCTGATGTTTGAAGTTATGGAGACAATGTCTTGCTCATTCTGAATCTATGAAACATGCACAGTAATGTGCATATATTGGGCAGTTCATGGCTGCTACACAAAATTGCTCTTCTCTTTGCAGCACAAAGTATTATGATGAAGTATGATGAAATGATGGAAAAAGGCACTGATGTAGATGGAAGTCCTAGCAATAAATATTGAAAGTTCTTTATACCTTGCCCAGAAGAGAAGGTGAGTTTGAGCGTATTTTTTTAAGCATGTGGAAAGCACTTCAGTACAGCACCAGTACCAATCACCATAAAGCTGCAGCTTTAGGCAGTACTTTTTTCTTGATGATCATAATTCAAAGCTACAAAGAGATTTTTAGACTATCTGACAACAGTAGCAAAAGCTTAGCAGGAGCAGCAGCTCTTAGATGCCCTAGAGCTTTCTTTTGAGCAGGAAATCAAGAAAGGTGTCATGTCCTGAGCTCCTTGTGTTTGGTGATTTCCCTGACCTTGCAACACAGTCCAAGAGAAGAAATATCAACTGTGTCCATCTGCAAGATAGCATTAAAGGCAATAACAGGGATACTTTTTTTTAGCAATGACATATATAGGATGCAAATTATTTTGATACTTATCAGGAGTAATGCTGTGTCCCAGTGATTCCACAATCACTCTTGTGCCTAAGTAAATAGGCGTAATTTCTGGATGTGTCTGCAGATAGGGATGGATCTTCAGAATGTGGGATCAGCCTTGTACCTTCTATCAAGAGATATGTATTTTGCTTGAGTTGATTTGATGGGATTTGCATCAGGGCTTGTGCTGTTGGGTCAGTACTGAAGCAGCACTGTCCACTTTGATGTCCTCCTACTCTGGCCTCTGGGGTTTCAGAACAAATTAATGCATCTTGTCAGCTGGGAGAGATGTTGGGCTAGAGTTTTGTGGGTGGATTTCCTCCCAGCTGCTCTGGAGCTGATATCTTGTGAAATTTGCTGAGTCTCTGAACTGTGTAAAGTGCTAAGAATGACTAGTAAATTCTAAACAAAAAGTAAAAGTGAGGAATTCCCCGTCCCCCATCCCCAGAGTTACAGGTCCCTGCCTGATGAGTTCATCATGTCAATGCACTTCATCCAAGCAGAATTTGGTTTTTTTCCTCATCTGTGTTTGAGCATGAGAGAGGCTCAGGTTTTTTCTGTTTGTGTAAAAAGTGTGTCATAAAAAAATTGAAAACTGCACTGCATGTTGAGCATGCTGGGGTGCATGTGGTTGCATTTGGAACGTGACCGCACTGCATTCATGCTCTGAATACTACCCAATGTGCTCCTCCTTCTGCCAAGAAGCAGCTAGAAGTAAATTTTTTTTCTCAGGTATTGGTTTTGTTAATGATAGTGGAGGTATGTGGATGGTTGCTGAAAATATTTATTAAATCCTATTGCAGTGGGACAATGAAGTTGTTCAATGCCAATGAGATACTGCATAAACAGAGCAGCTGTGGTGGAGCAGAGGACCAACATCCTCAAAAGCTGGAAGCCCAGGTATTCTCTCCTCTCCAGAATTAAACTGTACTCCAGATTGCTATACTGAAGGAAGTGGTAGTGTACACATAGGGTATCATTCCACATTTTCATAATTTTCCTTTTCAAGCATGTAACTGGTGTAACATGTTCTGCAATCCGAGTTCAAAAGCAACATATGTGCAAAACACACCCAAAGAGCGAGAGTTTCCATCTCCTAACTGTGTTGTAGCATATGGCTCCTTTGGGATTTTCATCCACACAATGCAACTGAATACACTGGCATTCCTATCTCATGTCCTCTACAGATCCACAGGCTAGGCAGGAAGAAGGAAGATATGTGATTGCTTATTGCAGCTCTGACTGCCTTGTGCTTCACTTGTGATGATTCATGAGGTCTCTCTCAGTGGCACAGTTCTAATCTAGGGGTTCCAGACAAAACCATAAATACTGGTGTTTGGACAGCTGGCCCCATAAGGAGAAGTGATAATCTCCAGTGCCATGGCAGTAATTGCCAGCTACTTTTTTTTTTTTTTTTTTTGAAAGAACATGCATATAGACAACGCTTTGTTTGATGACAAAAGCATTTAGAAACATGCCCAGCATGACAACAGTGTTCAGCGTGTTAAAATAATCTCCTTCTATTCAGTAACTTGGCATAGATCTTATTACCTCCTGCATCAGGTCACGTCAGCGTGTGCTGCATGACATGATGTGACACAGCTTGAAAGCAACTGACACAGCACTGCCTCTCCCCACCACAGACACTTATACTGGATGCTCAGGCAATAACTGGTGCAGTTATTAAATCCTCTCTGTTACCTGCAGTTAGACAAGTGACCCATGCTCTGAAGCATCTTCATTTAATAGCAAATTGTTATTTTTGTGCTGGCTTGAGGACAGGGTTTTCTTACAGGGCACCTCCACTGCCATTGCATCAGAAACTCACATTGGGCTGTGGAGAGCTGATGCACAGCTGAGTGCTTCAGAGACAGCCCAGCAGTGAGTGAGGAAAGCACTGCAGGGTGTGCCAGGCCATTCCTACTGATTTAGGCAGTTATAATCCTCTAAAAAAAAGTTAAAATGGCAGGTATAAAACCAAAAGCTTCATGGCTGTTCACAGATACTGAGATATTTGTACTACTTAAATCATAATGCTAAACCATTGCAGAAAATAAATTTTGTGAAAAGTGGGCTAAGAGGGCACCTTTCAAAGATAAAAATCTTGGGAAACTCATTGAGATAATGAGCTCTAGGTGATTAGCCCAATCACTGTTGAGGTCACCAGCAGTATTAAAGCCATAATCCCATTGATTTAGATCATTGTATGGTTTTGTATTTCAGTAACTTTTAGGTTGTATGTTTTTATGTTATGTCTTACTCTTGTTTGATGGTGTGTAAGACCTCATCAGAAATCAAGGGTGAGTATTGTTCAAACAAAGAAGATTGTACCTGCCCTTATCACATCAAGTTATTTCCAGACTCTGTAAAATTTCAGAGTCTGGAAACTCTTGAGAAATTTTGGTGAGATTGGAAAATACAAAAAAGGGGTGGTCCTGCTGTCCTCAGGCCCCATGTGTTTGCCTCTCCAGGCAGTGTCGTGTCTCGCTGTGCAGCTCCTGCTGCCAGCCCTTGTTTTGTGCTCTGGAGGTCATGAAAGGAAGTTGGTATTTTTCTAATGATGACCACCAGGTTCAGAGCAGGGGGAGAACAAAGATGGGGAGCCATTGGAGAGCTAATGTTGGGCTACTGCAGTGGCTCTGATGACTGTTTTCCATTGAAGGATGAATTGAAGCTTCATAGTTGGAAGCTGGAAGACGGTTGTGGTGGAATTGCTCTGAAAGACTGAGGAGACCTAGTGACTGAATGTGCATGTAAAGCAGAGTAATGATGCAGTCTCCATGGCAGCATCTCAGAACTGTACAGTAATATTTTGAAATGTAATATAGATTCTAATTTTTCAGTCTTAACCCATCAAGTCAGTTTTACTATAAATACCCACACTATCCAGTCTCCAAAAGAACTAAGGCTGACAGTTATTTTAAGCCTGCCCAACCAAAGACAAAAATGCAATTTACATTCCCTGCCAAAATACCCTCCTTCAGTTAGGAGAACAGAAGGATTTTGATTTTAGGCAGGCAAAAATCAAGGAAATACAGAGATTACAGGAGGAACATGATCTCTACTTCCTCATACATCTGGATTATGGCAACCTTCAATTGCCAACATCTGAAAACACTGAAACTCTGTGGGCATATGCATAGGATAGCTTTCCATGACTGGCTACACTACCAATCAATTCAGGGCACAAAAGGGCTGCTGACTCTGTCTAAAGCCACCAGTGTTCACCATGGTGTATAACTCAGAGCATATCTGAAAAGGCAGTGGCTGCTATTTGCAGACAAAATCTACAGGCTTAAATATACACCTAATGAAACAAGGGACCCCGAGCACTTTGCTGAACCCACTAGTGTGTCAGTATGTGCTTTTGTGTCTGAGGAAGCAGGTGTTGCTCCCAGGTAACTGGAAGTATGTGTGAACACTCAAGGGAGCAATTGAATGTCCTCAGTGATAGTTGTCTGGTCTCCACAATAACAGCTGGATTCCATTCAGCCAAGCAGCTAGACTGAGAAAAGATGCTGTAATGAATACCAGTTGTGATCTGTGTCTCCACCTGACTTCATCGTCTGTTGAGGAAATTCTCAATAATCTTATGGGAGCTGCTGCAAAGTTGTCAAAGTTGCCCATTATCAAAGAATGGCAAGGGTGAGGACAGTTAATGAGGTTGTACTGAATAGTGTGGGACCTGAGTAGGATGTAAATGGTATGAAATAGGGGGTGGAATGGGCGGATTTTGGCTGGGGTAGAGTTAATTTTCTTCACAGTAGCTAATATGGAGCTATGTTTTGCATTTGGCTGAACACAGTGTTGATAATACAGAGATTTTTTTTTATTGCAGAGTAGGATTCACACAGAGCCAAGGCCTTTTCTGCCTTCTGTGCTGCTGTGCTAGTGAGGAAGTTGGGGGTGCATGGGAAGCTGGGAGGAGACACAGCCAGGACAGGTGGCCCAAACTGACCAAAGGGATATTCCAGACTATATGGCATCATGCTCAGAACATATCATGAGGGGAAGAAGGAGGGCACTGGGGGACATTTGGAATGATGGTGTTTCACTTTGCAAGTCACCATTAAACGTGATGGGGCTCTGCTCTCCAGGAGATGGTTGCGCACCTGCCCTGCCCATGGGAAGCAGTGAATTAATTCCTTGCTTTGCTTTGCTTGTGCTTCTGCTTTCCCTATTAAACTGTCTTTATCTCCACCCATGAGTTTTCCAGCTTTTATCCTTCTAATTCTCTCCCAGTCCTGCTGCTGTGGTAGTGAGTGAGTGTCTCTGTGGGGTTTGGTTGCCAGCTGGGGTGAAACCATGACAAAAGTTATCATTGGAAAACATGTTCTTATTCATCACTGTGCAAATGTATTTATTATGCAAAGAGCTATAACTCATTTTGAAGTTACTTGCATTTTTGGTGTAGCTTTATATACAGATGCTACTGGGTCTGAAATATTTGCTTGATCATCCCAGACAAGATTTTCTAACCCCACTGCCATTTTTCACCTTGCATGCAGAACACTTGGGTATCTTAACCCTGGACTGCTCTTGCAGACTGCCTGCTTTGAAGCCCTTCTATGAAAAGGTTTGGACAGATATAAAGTAATGTCCCCTATAAACATCAGAAACCTAGTCTTACCCTTTGATGGAAAGCAATGGGCAACAATCTGTCAGTCAAGCATGACAGCTCTGACCCATGCTAGAACTACTAATTAAAAAAATTAAGTTACTCGTGCTCTTGGCAAGTTACAAATACTGCCATCTGTAGTAGCAGTTACATCAGTGGTGCCAGGATTTCTTTAGAAATTGAGAGCATTTTATGCTTTCCAACACCCAGAGAAACATTAAGGTGTTGCTAGCAGCCTTGTTGCTAATCACACTTACAACTAAAGCAAAATGAAATAAGCAATTATAGCATGAGATAATTACAAGGAATGTCAGATAAATAAGAGACTAATCAATAAAAAAGTATTTCTAACAATTGTCTCTGTGGAAACTGGAGACTCTGATTTTCAAATAGAGGCACCAACTCAGTGATGCAAGTGCTGTGCCAAGAGCCAAGGATCCACTGAGAACTCATCGCTCCTTTCCAGTGCAGTCGCTGTTTGTAGGGTTAGGCCCATTTCTGGAGGGCTTGCAAGTAAATGAGAAAGAAGGGTTTGGCAGATGCTTGTCTGTGTGAGGTGCTGGGATTCAGTCCATCCAGAATCAAGCTGCAGCCATCTCTGGATAAAACATGGCATCTGGATAAGAAAGAGCAGGAAATTGCACAGCTGTTTCAAGACAGCATGGCAATCATTGCCCAAATTCAGGGACCCCGTGTTGGCCATAATGCTTTAAAGGATGTCCCTTGGTCTCCCAGAGGTCCCATGTTCTATCTGCTGGCCCTGTGCAGGTGCTCCAGCCCACTGGAACCATGTCCCAGGCCCAAGCAAGGAGGCAGGAGGGGTGAAAAGCAAGTGCATGGTGAAAAGGGAAGGACAGCCTGATAATATGGAGGTCACTGACTAGGATGTGGCAGCAGCATAAATAACCACCAGCACCAACTGATAGCTATTACCTGGGGAGAAAGAAGAGGAGGAGGGAAAGGAGGAGGAGGAAGAAAGCTCATGGTACTGCGCTTAAACGTGAGCCTAATCACCCACGGTCATTTTCAGACAGAAAATTTAGATGTGGTCTTCAGTCTTTTCTATTTGTACCACAGATGGTGAATATATTACCCAACTTGTCCTATTTTTCAGCTCTGACTGTAAGTTTTCTGCACATATTTCTGCCTTTGCAGAGGCTCCTGGTGCAGGTGTTAATTCTCCCCAAAACCTGAGCTGATTGGAAGCTACAGTCACACACTTAGGGATTAAAAAAGTCAGACATATTGGAAAGTGGGAAGGTTACAATTTCAAAAGCAACTCCATGTCCCTCCTGCTTCTTAATAAGCCCTATTTTTAAAATCTTTTTTCTCCACAGGGGTTGATTCTACCTTGTAATTTGTACAGCTTCTGGTATCATCAAATACAAGTGTGGAACCCATGGCATTACCATTGTATAAATGCTTTAAAAACGTTCTTAAAGACAAACAATTTTTTTTTCTCTCTGTTTGTATCTTAAGATCATCTCTCTGACATGTTTTATAATTAAAATATATATAGCAGAAACAATTATTATTTAGAAAAAAATCACAGGTTTATGCCTTTCTGTACAAACTATTAAAAACTGTGCAAAGAGCAAAGATGTCTCACAGTTCCAGAAATAAAATTATATATTACTTCTTAATCTCCAGGTCATTCTGGAGCATTAATATGCTCAGTCAGAAAAGTCAGTTGATCAAAGCAAACCTTAGCCCCCACTTTAACACTAGAACCTTAAAAGGAGTATGTTGATTGAAAATAAGCAGGAACACCCTAGAGGTAAGTATGGAATGCCACAGTTTCATATAGGACAGAATTTAATATGATAATATCATATGAAATACAATGCAGAAAATACCATTAATAATTAAAACCCTTTTCTAAAAAGTGCTGCCCATTTTGTGTTTATACATATTTAAAGAAGGGATTTTTTGTTCACAAAAGAAAAGCATTGAAAATTTATTCCAGGTTTTAGTTGTTGAAAACATAGTGGAGAATTCAAGGGAGACAAATATATGCTTTTTTGGTTGGCGGGGGCTTTTCTAATGTGTAATTTGTGAGCCTTAGAGAATTGTTTATTTTAGGACAAGTCAAGGACTGAATTACAGGGAGTCACTTTTTATTTTGTTTTATTTCATTTCTCTCTGGAGAGATGCCAGGGCGGGCAGGAATCCCGTTCTGTGGCTGGTGCCACTGCCTCTCACTGCAAACTGTCTCTCAGCCCCACAGCACCAGGTACAGCTTGCTGCTGCGGGATTGGAGACCAGCCTGTGCCACGGGGCCTTCTAATTAATTCATGGTGCTTAAATGTCCTCTTTCCCAGACACCAGCTGTTTCAGGCATCTCGTCTGGGATACCCCCTTGAGGGATGGTGGGAATGGTGTTGGGTGCTCCCTGTGCGTGTCTCTCTACCCTCCCTGCAAAGCGAGAAGGTGAGACCGTGCTGCAGCCCTCTCCATCCCTCCTGCACCCTGCCTCCTGCACCCTGCCTCCTGCAACCACCCTCTGCCCTTGGCAAAATCCTCTGGTACCCCATGTGTGCCCATCTCTGCTGTCTTGCAGCTGCAGCCCTTTCTGGCCTGGGGAGCGTCACAAGAGCATCACAAGAAATTCCTCTTGCTTCCAGATCCAAACAGGTTATCCTGGTGAAATCAATCAGTGCCCATTGACCACAAGCTTCCTACAGACCCAGGGTGCCTGGCCCAGGTGGGGTTTGCATTTTAAGCTTGCATAGTCCTACTCTGGGCTTTGGGCTCTGGGAACGGCCCAAGGAGAATTGGCTGTGTTTGGATTTCCATGTCTCTGGTGGAGATTGCTGCATTCAAGCATTAATTTGTTCTGCATGAATTTGCACAGGAGGCAAACACAGAGGTCAGATTCTGCCACGTTGAATCATGAGGGCCTCTTAGTTCTGCCTACCTGCCTGCCTGCTGATCAAGGTTAATAAGAGCTGGCAAGCTCCAGAGGCCCAGTTACACTGCTTTAAAATCTTTCAAAGGCAGCACAGAATATCACGAGTAAAATCAACAGTGTTGGTCTCACTGGAGTTACATTTTCTTGCTTCAGTTGTCAGTTTATCTATTAATGAAAAGATAAACCTGGTGATGAAATAAGCCACCTTTTGTAAGTCAACATTGATTTAGGCTGAAACTGCATTTAAATAGGGATCAAAAGCATTTGACTAACAGACTGTGACTTGTGTTGCACTTTCTGTATTGCACCTTCAGAATCTGCAGTGCAAAGAAAGTTTTAGAATTGAATTAAATCTCATTCTGCTGTGACTGACACCAGACATCCTTGTGACATGAGGACTTCAGAAATCAATGTTCCCTTCACAACAGAGATGTTGCAGAAAACCCTATCCTTAAACAGAATTCTTGCTCCATCAAATAAGTTTACACAGCAACTTCTGTGATTCAGTATGGCTCAAAAAAACAACCCTGTGCTTCACACCTGAGCTGAGCTCCTCAAGACTGTGCACTGAGCTCAGTGACCCAGCCCATTCCCCACAATGACAGCAGCATTCAAGTTCAAGAGCCCCATAACCATTGCCTGTGTCCTGCACAGTCAAAAGTCACAAGCCCCTAAGCTGTTGCTACAGAGGTTTTTGATGTTCAGCTACTGCCCATGCCTAAAATAACTTCATTGGTACATGGCTGTACATGTCCATGCTTATCTCATTTCTGCACTTGGATTAGAAATCAGAATCTCTTCAGTTTAATCCCCATGAACCATGCATCCACTGCCTGGCAGAGCTAGTACAGATAACTGCTGTCCTGAGGGCAAGATAAATTTTAGATTGATTTAATTTCAAACCAGTAGCAGTATTGCTGAGTGAAGAATGGGGAGGAATCATCCACATTTTCTAAAGATTGTACCAACAATTTTAGTATTGTCTGTGCTTTAAAAGAACAAGTCCACTGCTTGTTCTGCAAAGGATGGCTCAGATGTTTAAGTCCAAAATGCATGTTGAGCTTTGAATACCAGGCTAGCATTGAAATGCCTTTCAGGAGTGAAAACTAGATTTCTGTCAGCCCTTCTCAACATTTCTGCCTTGGAGAATTCTCCTCCTCAGCCTACTGTCTAGCAGGAATCCTGTTGGGAGGTGTTTCAGAGTCCCAGTGCACCTCAGCAGAGCCCATCTATGGTCAGTCAGGTCTTGCATCCAGAGGATGGGGAAGATAGCAGCAAAAATACCGTGTGGGAATTCCCAACAGAGTACCTAAGGGCCAGCTGCCCTTATCGTGACACCAGGGTGGGGCAAGAGAATAATCCTCAGGGCTACATGAGGCTGTGAGGTGTATTTTCACCTGCTGGGCAGAAATAGCAGCACCAAGTGATTGCAGAGCAATGATGCTCTGGGGGAGGGGATTCATGCTGCTGGGTTAGCTGCTCACCACTGACCTATCCTCTCAGCCAGTGGGCTGCCTGTTGGCTCTCAGATACTGATCTAAAAGAAGGCATATGGACCCCAAACTATTTTATGTCACAGCATTCACAGGCACTGCCATCACAGCAAAGTCTCTGCAGCAACGTCAGGTTACTGAGAGTCCATGTGGGAGGGAACAGGGTGCTGCTCTGCAGTCAGTGCTAATGCTTTTGCTTAAGCATAATCCAGCTGAAGGTCTTTTCAGTACAGCAGAGTTCAGTGGAGGACTAGCTGAGTGTGCTGGTTCAGAGGGCACTAATGCAATTGTGTGATTAATTTGCGTCTGCGCTTTTGTTTGCTGTGCAGGCTGCGGTCAGTGGAGATGGGCGGCGGGACGCAGTCACTCCTCCAGTGCTCCCTGTGCTCTCACAAAGATGACTGCTGGCCTCTGAGAGCTCCTTCAGAGCAGGGATGAGGCACTGCCCAAGGGCAAATAGTGAATTCTATGATGACACTCACGTTTGAAAGACAGTGAGGTGGAACAAACAAGGTAATTTCTTAATAAATATTTATTTCAAGGAAACATATTTGGCTTAATCCTTTTTCCACTGATGTTAATAAAAGTTATGCATTGACAAAAGGCACTGCAGCATTTGTAATGTATTTTGACATCTGTGAATGAAAGGTTCTAAATAATAGCTAAGGATTATGTATTCCTCAGTGGGAACATGAGTTAGCCTGCTGGATAAATTAATAAACACATTGTTATGTAAGTATGGTAAAATGCTGCTGATGCTTCATGATTAAACTTGACATGCTGACAAAAGGAAGCTGAGGATTTAGTTTATTTTACTTTCTTTTATTTTACTTTTTTAAAAATTTGAATTTTCAAAAATTTCATACTTGTAAGGCTTGCTTGAAAAATCTCCAAGTACTTTCAGTTTAAAGGTATTAAATTTCCAAATGGACACAACTATATTCAGCTGTGTTTCACAGGTAGAGAAATTGAGGTATGCAGATCACCAAGATTTCAATGTCATGGGATCTGTTAACTACAGGCTGCACCCCTGGTCATTGCAAAGTACAGAAAGTGATATTTAATTGTTTTAATCATGCAAAAACCTCAAAATAGTCTCACAAAAAGAAAGGGACCTACCTGGTGTAAGAATGTCAGAGAGCAGATATCCTTTGGGTTTAGATATTTAATAAGGCCAAGATTTACCATGCAGTCATCGTGGTGTATGTTATATTTTACCCCAGTATCACCGTGAATGCTGCAAGCATGGGAGATCCCAGTGGCTTTTCCAGCTGTGTGGGTGGGACACGGGTCCCTGGCTCAGAGGGTTTCACCATTAATCCCACCCAGCTGTGTGTGCCCTTGGAGACACTGTGCAGCATTACTTGCTGGCAGGTGTTAGAGCCTGTCCTTGCACTCCAGCCTCAACACTACAGCTCTGCTTAGTGCTGCTGTAATTTAGCCAAAGACATTTTTTTCTCTCTTCTTTCACTGAGATCCCTGATCTGATCACAAGAGTTTGTACAGTGGTCCTCACTGTGGTACTCGACAATCATTTAAATACCCTGCATGGTCCCAAAACTGAAATATCTAGCACCTAAAAGTGATAACTAGAGATAACACATTTACAAGAATTAGACTGTGGTACATAAGAGATTGCTGGAGATTCTAGTATCGAGTATTTATAACAATTTAAAAATATTTGTAAATATTATGATATATGTATAAAAAATTAAAATTACAGATTTTCATGGAAGTGGTTCTTTTACTGGGTGCAGCCTACATAATTTCAGCAAAGGAAGCCCATAGAAATGACTAAGAGTGAAAGTAATTATCACCAACTTCCAGTGCTTTTGTCTTAGTCTATATTGTATTTACTGCACTTTCAGCAACTCCAGAATTATTCTCCTGGATTTGGACAAAGTAAAGATTAGAAGATTAGTTTTCAGTGAGTAATAATTTCCTTCAGAGCTGAAGGGGATTTGGAGTTTGTGTTTTGTCTTTTTTTTTCCCTTCTTTTTCCTTCAAATTGAGTGATCTGTAACTGAAAGAGTTTAGCACTCTGCCTTCTGTTCTGTC
The DNA here is from genome assembly GCA_013400435.1 of Pycnonotus jocosus. Taxonomy (NCBI): domain Eukaryota; kingdom Metazoa; phylum Chordata; class Aves; order Passeriformes; family Pycnonotidae; genus Pycnonotus; species Pycnonotus jocosus. Next base: position 193,730 of record VWYP01002987.1, on the reverse strand, counting down.
CTGCTCTGCAAAGAGTACTTTTGCTGTCCATGCAGTAAGCTGTCAACCTTTTTAAAGGGATTTTTTTTTTGTAATAGCTTTATACAATGTGGATGTCCTTTTGTCTACAAGGTCACCTTGTAGAAGGTGAAAAAAAAACCCCAGTCACATTAGAAAAAAGTGTCCTTGGGAAATAAGTACTGGTGCTCAAGGATCTGCTTGTTCCCTGCCTTTCTGAACTGTTTTATCCACTTAGATGACTCATGAGGACAAGGACGGTCTCATAGACAGTCCATACCTAGCACAGAGAGTACCAGTCTCAGCTGAGTCAAGGGCTCTTACATACTGAAGGCAATTATGTGCTGATGCAGCCTGCTAGCTATGAAACAGTAACACTCAGATCAATCAGGTTGATAACTAATCTTCCTTTTCTTCTCTTGGATACAGATAATGCAGATTATGCCTTCTATTGCTCCTCTGGTATTAGTAGAAAGATTTATTTAATACCACAGGAAATGAAGCCAAAGATGAGACTGAAATTCATTTCAACATAGTGAAGACTTTGATACTTCTGCAAGTCTCTTATATTGAAGACTTAAAGCACAAAGAAAGGGTGATGTCAGTGTCATGGGCTGGCACCTCCAGCTTGCACTGCATTTGCTTGGAGATAAGGAAGTACAAAAATCAAAGGTGAGATAAAACTAGACATTTCTGTATTGTCTCTTTACAGGAGAGGGGAATGCCTTCCCAAATGCATCTTGGCTTCATCTTACCATTGCAAAGAGTGGTGTCAAGTGTGAAGAGAATGTCTGGCACAGCTGGAGATGCCTCTTGGAGGTCGCAGCCTGTGGATTGCTGCAGACAGCCCAGGCCCAGCTGCCCGGTTTTGTCCCAGCATTTAAACAGGTACTCTCTTTGGTTCTGGACCCCAGAGCAGCAGAGAACAGCAATTCCCTCCTCATGGTACGGTAGCTACTGTGCAGCTTGCTTCCCTGCATCATACTTCCTTTATTCCTTTCCAAAATGGTTGCAGACAGGAAGCATTTACTTAAGAAATATTGTTAGTAGGATAATCTCTGTGCTACTGACCTTCTCCCAGTCTTCTCCTGCTCGGCCCTGCCAAGCATAACATCTGCCTGTGTGCGACCAGTCTATTGTCAGCCCAGCCTGGGATGCTCCTGTGCCGTTATCACCTCTCTCCATTTCCCCCTCCGTGTCTCCCTGTCCCACAGCAGCCCCTTTCCCGCAGCAGCCCCATCTGCTCTCCCCTTCCTCTGCCTCTCCCACTGCGCCCCTTTCCCGCGGGGCTAGGCTCAGCCTGGGCTCCGTGACCTTTCCAGCGCCTGTGGTGCCGTGTGTGCTGCGGGAACATGCTCCCGTACACGTGCCAGCGCAGACACAGCCTCTCGTAAACTTTTGACCCTTGCTTAGTCCTCTGCCGTCCCTGGCAGAACCAAGGGCAGGGCTATACGCCTGGGTTTAGTTACCAGTGTCTGGAGACAGCCAGGGAACAGTGTTGCAGCTCTGATTACACTGACATGGAAGAAAAATGCTCTTAATATAACAGCTGCTATTTTTTTTTAATTGGCTCTTTCTCTCTCTAATTTTTTTATTTGTTTTGTTTTTTAAAATTATCATCATTATTATTATTTGTCCTTAGGTTGCTTTAGGAGCCAGGTGTGAAATGCTATACCCCTTGAGTAACACAGCATGGTGCTTCCTGAGGTGTGTAAGAAGTTCCTGTTACGGATAAAGGCAAAGAAGAGCACAGAAACAGAGAAAGGTGGTTACAGTCCTTTTGGGGGAGAGGATAAAAGGCAGAAACAGCAAGTCCATATGTCTAAACTGGAGATTTAATGATAGAAATGATGCCCTGAGTCTAGCAGAAGAAAAATCCCTCCCCAATTGAAAGCTGCACAGAACACTGTCCATTGCTTTGCTCCTACTAATAAATAAATAAAAATTACTTTCCAATGAGTTACAGTGCAACCTTCAGTACTTCAGTCAGTGGTTTGCTTTTTCTATTTCCAGCACTGCAGCTGTGCTCTAAACAATTTATAAGCTTCAAAGCCTTGCTTAGAAAATATTTTCAAAAAGTCTTATCCTTCCACACAGTGTATTTGTAACACAATCATGTTGTTAACAGCTCCTGTCACATTATTACATCAACTTCAACAAGTGATTACTTTGAACAGCTTCTCACACCAGCTTGAGTCATCTCATGAAGTTTGTCTGTTCTCCTTTATCCTCCTCTCCCTGTTCCTTTTCCCTGTTTAACCACAGCATTAATGGGGAAGCTGAGGCCCAGGTAAGGTGTATTCAAAACAGCAGTTTAAATACATGTCTCCCAGTAACAGAAACCTCTTTTTGTTGCTTCTTTCTTGGACTCTGCACTGCTTCCCTTAAAAGCTGCAGCTTCTTAGCTATTGTGGGTGCTGCCAAGCAAAAGTTATGGAGATACAAACACCGCTAGTGAGTGCATCTTCTTGAGGAAGGGTAAACCCAAGGAAGGCTAAACCAGGAAATGGCATCCATGCTTCTTCTCACCTGGATTTAAAGCCTAGATGGCCACCAGTCTTTCCTATGCTTGTATCAGGAACAGCAAGCTATAATTCCCTCAAACCCAGTGGTATCTTGGCGTTTCCCAGGGGCTGCCATTTGTCGTCAATGAGAGAACAAGCCCAGATTTCATTTGAAACCAGATCTACAAGGTGTTTCTGCCTGTTACAGAAGACAGAAATCTCCAGATTATCCAGAATATCATAGATCCAAACAGCTTTCTGTTTACAGTTGCTTGATTTTGGAGGTGAGGCTGACTCAGGACTTTCTGTGCTTGACTTGGCAAATCCCACCAGCTTGCACCAGCCTCAGCCTGCTTCACTTCAGGCATGTATCCCTGCAATGCAGATTGTAGAGAGGACACACTCTTACTTATTTCTTTTCTCCTGGAAAAATATTTTCCTTTTGTGTAGTCAAATGGTATCTAAATAAACATTTACTGTATTTTTGTGTCATTTTGAAACAAGTTGATTCTAGAGTAGCACACAGCACTCAGTGTTTGAATTGTCTATTTTACACCATCTGGACTCCATAGTCTTGAAATAAATGTGTCACACTACAGCATAAACTCACTGTGGAGAAGGAAGACTAATTCTAGTTACTGGATTGAACAAATTATGTTTACAAAGTAGTTGTTTGATTCTTTTAGTTTCTTGTCATATCCTGTTCTGTGTAAACTTGATATCCTTTGTTTTTTAACAGAACAGATGCCACAATGACTGTGGCATTTAATGACTGTGACACAGTATCTCATTACCCTAGAAAAAATCAACAAAAAAGTTTGAAGCTTATTGTCAGCTTTCATGAGAGAACTTGCAGACAGAGCAGGAAAGTGCAGTCAGGTTCAGGAACCTGATGAGGAATATAGAGAAATGCTAAATAAATTATTACTTATGCATTATTAAAAATAAGTCACACTTCTATAGCTCCTCTCAGATAATGAACTCAAATCCATTTATTATTAATTTCACAAGTCCATGTAGGTGAAGGAACTATGCCATGTTGGTTTTATGAGCAAAGAGCTGAGACTTTGACATGTGAAGTGTTTAAAAATTATTCAATACCAAGGAATTTTCCCCAGAGGACATTCCAACAGGTATGCAAGGTAGGCAGGCATCTGGGTTGGTTCTCCAAGTTTTAGCTTCTGGAGCTGGGATCATGTGTCTGTTGGTTGGAGTCTGGTCCAGTGGGGTCTTCAGATTTGGTCTTCAGTCAGTGTGATACCAATCCAGCACCTCTAACTCCATGGGACTGGGCTGTTGGACTCATCATGCTGAAACTTGGAGTTGCAAAAATGACATTTCACAGTGCAATACTCTTACAGGATGCTGAGGACTCCTGTCACTGTCATTGAAACCTGAAAAATCATACTGCTGCACAGCAGGGACAAAAAGAGGCCATAATACAAATGTTGATTTAACTCATGGATGGGGGAGCTGCAACTGCTGAGACTGGATGCTGTTATGCCATATGCTGATGAGAACGAGAAGGATGGACTTGTCTGATCTGCTGACACGCATCGAGGAAAGCATTCAGCTGCTGCTGAATCCAATGGAAAATTAAAATCCTACCCCAAATGATTTTCTGACATGGTATATTCCCAGAAAAAGCGATGACATTTACTGGCGCACTGACAATAACATGAGTGTTACACATAACACAACCAAGTGTTCTCTCAGAGCTGAAGTCAACTGTGCAGCCCAGATTACTTCCACTTTTGTAGACTGCATTGCAGAGTGCTGTGGGAAGCAGTATTTTGGGAAGTGTAATGAGTAGATAATCTGAGCCCCGTGAATGCAGGAGAACGTGACTTGCCCTCCTTTCCCCTGCACTTCTTGAGTCTGCAAATGGCAGATATTTTATTTTCCCAGCTTTCAGCCTTATTTTATTTCTCATGGGCAATTGAATCAAGTTGCACTGTACCTGTGGTATCCTATGACTGTGTCCCTTATTGGGCAGTGGCAATCCTGTGAAAAAACACATTTCAACCTTTCCTTACATCACTGCCCTTGCCCAGATGACAGTATTCTGTAGTTGGTACCTTCTGCATCTGCTCACTGCATCACACAGGGAGCAGCAGTGAGATCCTGAAGGCAGAGCATGCTATTTTTGGTTCTGCATTTTAAATGTGAGCCTTTGTTTCTTCTCCCAAAATAGTGTTTATTATTGGATCACGTTTCAAAGAGGCAATGAATTTCTGCACTTAAAACACTTCCCCAGAAAGTGGTGGGCTTTCTTGATAAAGAGGCAGGTAGGAAGAACCTGTTCTATTTCAAATCTCCCTGTCAAATTATGTTGCTTCCTTCTCATGTTGCTGCTATTTAAGCTGTTCCAGAGGCTTGTTCTGACTGTATTTGGCAGAAGATGCAGGGAAGTTGTCTCCAGCATTGGTCTGTGAGGGGCCCAGGAGTGTCAGGGAGAGGATGATCATGATGAATGCCTACCTTCTCCTGGGGCCAGCAGGCTTCTTCCAGGAACTGAGATCCAGATGGTGACAACAGGTGATTTGCTATTCATGTAGCAGTAGAAAAGCTGTCAGGACTCCAGCTGCTGATGGATGAACTCCAGTTCTCACAAGGGCTTTTCTGTTTTCTGACCATAAGTCCTAGCTGCACTAAATAAACAGTTCCCTGCCTCAAAGCACCCTCCTTTTCACAGGAAATATTTTGTTAGCTTGTTCTGCAGCCTTCCATTGACTTCAAGGTTACATATGCTGCAAAATCTGCCCATAAAATGGATTGTATTAATCACAGAATCATCAAGGTTGGAAGACACCTTCAAGATCATTGAGTCCAACCATCAACCCAGCACCACCCTAATATCTCCTAAACCGCATACCTAAATGCCACACCCAGAGGCCTCTTGAACACTTCCAGAGATGGTGACCCCACCACCTTCCTGGGTAACATATTCCGATACTTAACCACTTTCAGCATCAATTTTTTAAAAAAATATCTAATCTGAACCTCCTCTGGTGTAACTTAAGGCTATTTCCTCTTGTTATTTCACTTGAAACATGGCAGAAGAGACTATCCCCCAATTCACTACGACCTTCTTTCAGATAGTTATAGACAGCAATAAGGTCTCCCCAGAGCCTCCTATTCTCCAGGCTAGACACCCTGTAAGGAACCGAGACACTCCTCATAAAACATTTTCTAGATCCTTCACCAGCTCCAGTGCCCTTCTCTGGGCACACTCTCCAGCCCCTCATTGCCCTGCAGTGCAGGGCCTGGAACTGAACACAGTAGTTCTCATGCAGACCCACCAGTGCCAAACACAGGGGGACAATCACTGCCCTGCTGGCCACACTGTTGCTGATACAGGCCAGGATGCCATTGGCCTTCTTGCCCATCTGGGCACACACTGGCTCATGTTCAGCTGCTCTTAACCAGAACCCCCAGGGCCCTTTCTCTTGAGCAGCTCTCAAGCCATTCTTCCTCCAGCCTGTAATGCTGCATGGGGTTGTTTCAACTCAAGAGCAGAGCCTGGCCCTTTGCCTTATTGAATCTCCCCAGTTGTCCTCAGCCCATCAATCCAGCCTCTACAAATCCCTCTACAGGGCCTTCCTACCCTGCAGCAGATGAACACTCCTGCCCACCTTGGTGTCATCTGCAAACTGACTGAGGGTGCACTAGATCTTCTGTGGGAAACAGTGTCAAAGTCTTTACTGAAGTCCAGGTAAACAACATCCACTGTCTTTCCCTCATCTGCTGAGTGGGTCACCTTGTCACAGGAGATCAGACTGGTCAAGCAGGACCTGTGTTTCATAAACCCATACAGGCTGGACCTGATCCCTTGATTGTCTTGCATGTGCCTTTGTGATGGCACTCAAGATGATCTACTCCATAACCTTTCCTGGCACTGAGGTCAGGCTAACAGGCCTGTACTTCCCCAGATCTTCCTTCCACCCTTCTTACAGATGGGCATCACATTTGCCAAATTCCAGTCAACTGGGGCTTCCCACGGTTGTTTGGGTTTGGTTGGGGTTTTTTTGTTTTGGTTTGGTTTTGGTTGGTTTTTTGTTTGTTTGTTTGTTTGTTGTTGTTGGGTTTTTTCTTTTTTTTTTTTTTTTTTCACCAGGACTGCTTGTAAAGGATTGAAATTAGCTTGGCAAGCTCTTTTGCCAGCTCTCTCATTCCTCTAGGTTGCATCTTGTCTGGGCCCATAGACTTGTGGGTGTCATAGCAGGTCACTAACCATTTCCTCCTGGATTATGGGAGCTTCACCCAGCTCCCCATCACTAACTTCCCCCAGGGTATCCTGAGGACAACTGGGTTTGTATTGAAGACTAAGGCAAAGAAGGCATTAAGTACTTCAGTGTTTTCCTCATCCCCTGATAGTATGCTATCCCCTGCATCCAGCAAAGAATAGAGAAGCCCCTTGGCCTTTTTTTTT
>VWYP01002987.1:135206-186762 GCA_013400435.1 Pycnonotus jocosus | reverse complement strand
TTTGCTGCCAATGTATTTGGAGTTTTTTGGGTTTTGGGGTTTTTTTTTGTCTGTAACAGAAGTGGCCAAATTAAGTTTCAGTTTGGCTTTGGCCCTTCTACTTTTCTCCCCAATAGTCTCACAATAACCTTGTAGTCCCCCTCAGGTTACCTGCTTCTCCTTCCAGAGGTGATACACACAATCTCCCTGAGCTCCAGCCAAAGTTCTCTGAAGATTTAATGAATATTGCAGTATTCTTCATAATCTGGTGAACAGCCAGCTCTTATCTCTGTGTGTATGTGGAGGAGCATGAAGAGAGCTCTATGCCAATATATGAATAATTTCTTTGACACAAAACTATTTTGTTTCTTTACAAAGTCTTGTATCCCTGTGAAAGCAGGAGCTACCCAAGGAGCACATTTTGCCTCTGGGGCACTGTGCTCTTTTCCTATATTTGTTTCTCAGTTTCTACTAACAATAAGATTTATTTTATCAGGATTCATCATTTGTAATCACTTCTTAAAAGTTTTCTGACTCCGCCAGCAATTACTTTGCCATCTGAACAACACATTTTCAGAGCAAACAATAGACTATATATTCTATATTTTGCGATAAAGATATGGCAAGAAAACTTTTTTTTTTTAAATAAATAGAATGGATGTAAGATCTGAACAACAGAAGGAGATACGGGTTTGGGATTTGATTGTAATTTGAGCAAGTGAAACATGACATTAGGATAAGAAGGGAAATATTTGCTGAAAATAAGAAAAGGTTATCTCAACTTTTTGGAATTACAAGATGGTATTCAAAAGAGGTATTTTTATACACACCAGGGAGCCATACAGAGTTTATGCAGATTTGACATTTTCTTCTTTCTTCTCTATTTGTATCTGGAGCCCAGGGTGAACAACCTCCTTTGTGTTTGCTCTCGTTAAATATCTTTTTCTGGGCAGCTGTTGATTCAGGCCCTGTGAATAAATAAAATGAAGAGGACCTCCTGCATGATTTGAAAAGAAATGCTATTTTCTGAGCCCTGACTTGCCATTTGCGGTGTTAGCATTATCTTATTAGACAAATAAATGGCCTCATTTCCCTCCTCAAGAGCACATTAGCTTTGCACTTCCAAAAGCTGCAGCAAGTGAACTTTCCTGACATTTATGGGAGGTGATGGCAGGCGAGGGAAGATGTTGCCTTTATCTGAGAGGAGGAGAAGCTCTGTGAGCCCAGTGTGCCTGCAGCACTCCAGCTTCATGCACAGATTTTATTTTCAGTGCTTGTGAGTGTTACTGAGGGAAATCAAACACAAAATCCTTTGATAATTTCGTTCTGTCACCCCCTTGCACTCTGCCTCTCACCATTGCTTAGGGTGGACTATTCATGGGACAACCTCAGTGGTCATGGAGTGCAAGCATTGAAAAATGGGGTCAGCTGACAGAAAATGCATTCATTTATAATAATTATAATAGCAGCAACATTTCCATTAGCCTTATTTTACATGTATGAAAATGGAGACATAGAAAAGCACAATGTGCTGAAGCTGGGAGCACTAGCTGGGCCTCAGATATCTGTCCTCCCCTTTCCAGGTCTCTATTCTAATGACTAGACCAAATTTTGTGATCCCAACAAGTGATTGCTCCCTGATATTCTTTATTAAATATGACTAAAACTTGTTATGGGAGCCTCACGCAGCTCTTTGAGCTTCAGGAATCCTCACTGACCCTCAGCAATATTTGTGCTGCTTCTTGAGAAGCATCAGGCAGTTTAGATGAACCTTCCTCCCCTGGCAGCTCAGTGGCTGTGATTGTACCTCTTAGCTCACACAAATGCTATTTCACATCCTGTTAGCATGTTCAAAGGCTACTGTGCTTAACTCCACCCTGTGCCAATGTTTTAGCTCCTGTTCCTTTTGGACAGTCCAACACCAGAGAGGAGGAAGATGAAAAGGATAAAACTACATGCCACAATGTAAGGAGACAGGAGAGCTGTCAAACAGAAAGTGAAATGGATGCTGTGGCCTCACCAGAGATGGAGAAGCCTGGAAAACCCTGTGTAAGTCATAGATACCAATATGCCCTGTGGAAAATATTGCCCCATGGCTGGAAATCCAAACCACACGTTGAAGCCTCGGTGTCATTGCTCACGTGGGCTGTGCGGGCTCCCTGGCTGGGCTGCTGCTCTGCTGCAGTGAACGGGCACTGTGCAGGAGATGGGGCTGGAAGGTGTCCATAGCATGCCTCATGATTAGCAGGGGTGATTCGACAGGGCTGCTGTGAACTCAGCAATCTCTATCCTCACCACACACTTTAGAAAGTGCAGACATTTCCAGTGCTCTAGAGTTTTGTTGCAGTGTGTTAGAACAGGAGACAGATAAAAGTGAATACTCCTCATGTCTACTGCAGTGGCCTTCTTAACCCCCAGAACACAGAAAAAAAAAGGACATCAGATTACATACAGGTTATCAGGCTGAAAAAGGATGAAATTCCTGTTAGTCAGCATGATCAAGTAAATGAAATTAATTTGCTTTCCAAATGTATCCACAAGACAAACCCAAAGCATCCAGATGACAAGCCCAGACAAAATGGACTGTTCTCATTTCTCTTCAAGTAAATGGCAAATCTGAACAACTTCCAGAGTTATTGGTACTTGTGTTGCAAAGCTGGCCCTGGCATGGTGACAGCTCAAGTGGATGGGGATGAAGCCTGTCTGAGGAGTGCATTTCTTTGGGAAAAGCCAGGCTTAGACATTCAGCAGCTGGAAGAGGAAAAGAATATTTTGGGGTCATACAGACCAAACTGCCTGAAAACAGAACCTGAAGTCACAGAGAGTGCAAGTGCAGCAAGGATGGATGAACATATCCTGAGAGAAAAAATGCAACTAGGTCATAATATCTGAGAAAAGAGGAGAAACCACACTTATCATTCATTAGCAATTCCCAGGTTTCTTGGCATCTCAGATCAACTGTCTGGTCCAAGGATGGATTTCACAGAGACCAAAATGATTCCCATTTTCAGATCACTTTTAAAGAACACTCAAATTTTGTAAGTTTTACTCCAGAAGAAGGAATTTCTTACATTAGCTGCCTGTCATGTGTCAGCCTAGTGCAGCCACAGAGTTGGGCTGTAACTCCCAGGAGAGGGGGACAGCTCTTTCTTTTCTCAGTGGCAGCAGTGTGCCAGCCAAGGGAAGTGGCAGCCTCCAAGCCTTTGGGAGATATGTAAAGCCTTGGGGCACCCACATCTTCTTAACAACTTTATTTCAAGGGTAAGACAAGCCTTAAAACAAGTTCCTGGGCTGTCTGTTGAGGTTTTAGCCATGTGTACCTTTAGCTACACATGATAAAAGACTTAATCAAAATCTGCCTTGAAGCTTATCCATGTAAGAGAGCAGATCTGACTACAGCTGGGAGCACCACAGGGTGGTTGACTTCTTGCCTGGTGAGGTGCAGTCAGCCTGGGAGTGCTCATATTTCTCAGCAGCTATGAGGGGCTGTTGTATCTATGGCTTCTCTGATGTAAGAAGTTTTATTGTTTAAGTAGAGATGAAAACATTGGATACAAACTCCTGAAATCTGGATTGATGAAAGAAAGTTTTTTACTATATAGGTATAATCAAGTGATGGGAAGCACACCACTGACACCTGCTATGGATATGCATGGAGAAAAGAGCATGAAAGAAGCCCTCATCTTTCTTGTATTTACCCCCTTTGCTATTGTTAAAACAGATTTGTTATACTCCATATCTGGAGTATACTCCATATCTACACAACATATCTGATGATATTAACTCCTGAAGGGGCAGAAAAATGTTATGATCATGTCTAGCACTGACTTTCAAATATCCATGGTCACAAAGACAAGGATGGCACTGCTCCCAGGAGCATGGCACTCTGTGGATCCATTAAAGACAAATAGATTTGTGGTACACCACAAACTATTTGAAGCCTGTCAAGCTACCTGCTGTGCTGCTCTGAACCTGAACTAAAGTGGGACTTCCAGAGGAGAAAACAGAATTTATTTACAGTATGTACATCTTAGAATCCCACGGAACAAGAGTGTTTGTTTTTCCTCAGGGTGCTTAACAGATCTGTATGGGTAAAGTTTGTCTGTTTGCACATTGTTATAAATGATATTGAGCTGGAACAGAACCTAATCTTGACAAAGTTGTCTATATTGCTATGGGATAGACTCCAACAGACTGAAAGGTGCCTTTTAGTATTACAAAATGTTGTTTCCAATTCAAGTAACACTTTTCCAGCTCTTACTCTTTCTCATTCAAGCGATTTGTGACTGAATTACCTTGTTTTCCCAGAAATGACAGATATTTAGCCTGAAGGGATTTTGCTTACAACTTCTGTTACTTTACAACATGTCATTGGCTACTGTGTTGCAGCACAGTAGTGCTCACCAAGATAACATGATATGAAGTTATAGGTGATGATGTGACATGAACCATAGGCTACCCCAAGAAACAACTCTATTTTCCCTTCAGAATCAAATATCTGCCATTACTTAGGCTTTTCCCCAAGAAAGTTTTGATCTAACTGAAAAGGTGTCTATTCTGGTAGTGGTGTTTTTTCTCATTTTAAAGGCATTGGGGCATCTGAAGTTTCAGCTTAATTAGAGTCACTTTCTGAGATGGCTGAGTATGTTTAACTTTTTCCCTTAAGGTGATGATGTACTCTGGTAGACTGTATGAGACCTGACAGATAATGCCAGTGGTTTGAAAATTTGTGAACTTTGCTTGTAATTGCTTAAAAGTAAATATTTGATAAATACATACACATTGGGTAATAAGGATTATAAAGACTATCAGAGGTGTGGCTGAAAAGTGTAAAGAACATCAGTCATTTATAAGTAGCCACATTTTATTTACTATTATATTAATTTTTTTTTTTTTTTGCTAATATACAACATATACCCCTGCAAAACAGGATCTCCCATTTCACCCTCCCTTCCAAGTGTCCTGTTAGACTGGGGTCAGAGGTACTCTTGGAGAATTATTTCCTTCACTGTCTACAGCAACTCCCTGACTTAAAGACACAGGCTATTTGTGGATGTCTTCCACATATGCAATAATGACAGCCATGTCTATACTGCCAAGACTTTTGATAAATGTGGTTGTCTGCTTATTAGCCTTCCTTCCCAGGATTTATATTGAATTTCAAATCTTACATTCATTCAAGTAGCTACCATTTAATACCTTAATAAATGAATGCTTAGTAATGACAGCATGTTAAGCCTATCCATCAGAAATTGCAACACTGCAGGCAGAAGTCAGGGGCTTTCAAAGTTTTTTCTACTGGGCCTCCCCAATCAGTATCTCTGGAAGAACTAACAATTACATCCTTGAAAATTAGGACAGATATGTGCATTTGTTTTTGTTCTACCAATTCAAAAAAGAATCAGTGACCATAAACTTTACAACACTGTGGTTTTATCTGAACCCTAAACTGTTGTTTTATGGCAATCCCAGGAATTAAAATAGTCCAGGGCTACTTTTAAATTGCCTTTTGGGTGGTATCTCATGTACCATTAGTCTAGTCTCTTCATGGATGACCCTAGATTAGCATGATCTAAATTTATTGCTGGAAAGGATAATTAGTTAACATGTAAAAGCTTTAAAGGTGCTTGGTATTATTAAAGTTTATAGACTTAGAAAAATATAGAACTGGCAGTAGTATAAAATGATACCAAAGCTAAAATGTAGAATCTTGGCAATTATTTTATGCTTATGTAAACCGAATAAGCTGAAAATGAGATTAAACTGTTGGGGTGGTCTACTTGCTGGAACCAAGCTTCCTGGCTCTTAATGACTTTGCCCTTTCCATAGTGCTGAGCAAGGTTTGCATCCTGCTGTTTCTTCTTGTGCCTCATTTCTAATGGCTTTGACTTATCTTTGTCACACTATAATTGGTTTCACTGGAAATACCTGTCAAAAAAGCAAGCAGGAAATGGGGGAAAAAACCCCTGTTTTTATGGGCTGATATAGTCTTATACACAATTAACATATTGCACTACATGTTGAGAAGACTTTTTTACAATGAACTCATTGACTTGATTTTTTAAAACATATTTTATTCAGATTTAGTATCTAAATAGGAAATCTTTTTCAGCTAAATCTTTATAACCTTTTAGTACACAAAACACAAGGAGCAGGCTGTGTACTAAGCAATTGCTGTAAGTAATCAACAGAACAAAAGTACATATAGTACTTGTACAGCTCCTTCAGTTACTCAGCATAATTCAGGCTACGTGTACTTGATAATTTTGCAATAAAATTTGCTTTCATGGCATATCTTCCAGATTTAACCTCCTCACAGATGCTTCTGAGTATTTGCAGCTTCTGAGCCCTCATTAACTCTAAAAACTTTGCTATTCAGAGAAAGTAGTTACACCATCTTACCAGCACAGGAATTCAAATGTTACTGGAGAGTGACTGGAGATACAAGTCTGTAAATTACTTGAATATCAAATTCTCTTAGCTTTTGCTTTATTCATCTTCTAAGGCACAAAGAGAAACCTAATTTTGTTTTCATTTGCAGAGAAAGGGACATTTTGCATTCTACATTCGCCATGTGCTCTCTCGTTGCTCGTGATGGTGGGACAGCAGTACAGTACCAATCTGTGGCTCACTCTGAGTACCCACTGGTTGGGGGTGAGTTAAGACTGGAAAGACATGAATAAGCTTGAAAGTATCCATCAGGAAGAAGACATATATGTGGTGGGTAGCGAGAGCAACTACATACAAAATCTTTCACAAAACTTGATGCTGCTCCAGCAAGTATTTGCTGCTTAAGTACAAAATATGTTCATTAGAAGAAGCTCCTGGCTTTAAAAGCTTGACTTATGTCATACCAGAGATAAGACTGACTGACCCAAAAATCTCTCCCTCTAGCCTACAAAGACAGGAAACAATCAAAGCAAAAACCCACCACCAGCAGCAATAACAAAATTGGATCATTATCCAGTCATACACTGACTGAACTGGCACCTAATGGCAAGCTGTCTCTGTCCTGCACAACTTCTGAAGCTGCTTTTTGCAGCCAAATTCATGCACCACTCCTAAGTGTGAATTGTGATTCATTTCAGCCATAGTTTTGTGGCTATGACAGCTGTGGCTATAACATTTAGCAGAAGAATCAAATTCCTGTAATAACCTAACCCTACATTATGACCTTTTAATTGGATTCATCCATTAGAAAGGCTCCAGTAAGATGGTCAGAAAGAAGGATAAAACTGATGGCAACAGCCATAAACTGTACAGGCCTTTCCCGCAGGGACACAGAAACTTCAAGACCCCCCAGACATTTGCTTCAAGCTTCCTTCCAGGCAGCTTTGTGGTGGAACTGTCAGCACTGTAGATTAAAAAAATTGTGGGTTTAAAAAATTGTATTCTATCCTCTACTCTGAAGAGGCTTTGTAAATGTTGGCCAGACATACATGGAGCTGTGTTACAGGTTAGAGGAAAAATGATTCTTGTGTTATAGAAATGCTGCTTGCAATCCTAAGGTTGCAGCACTTCAACAGGATCCTGCTGCAGGGATGAGCAAGGCTCCCATGCATTGTGTTGGGCACTGTCGCCCTCAATTAACTGAAGGCGCTTTGCCCCAGGGGCTGCTGATTTATCTGTTTACAGCGGCTCACACCGAATTAACACACAATGAAATCGAAAGAGTCTTCCAGGATGAACAGCCTGCTGATTCATCTGTTGTTGCACTCTGCTGCTGTACTCATTACCACATTTGATTTCATTTGTACAGTGCTAATTGTGAAAAATATACTGTCAGACCCTTGCTTTGGGGCAGGAAAGATCAACAAAGCAAATTGCTGCTGCCTTTTGGGGCAATCAAAGTACACCACGAAAGATAAATTTGGAATGGCTTGTGGATGCTGCAGAGTAGGGAGCTAAAAATGTTTTAATCCTGTTTAGAACTTTGTATTTTTTTGCGGGGTGAGTTGATGTTTTTTTAATATCTGATTTGCACAAGCATATTGTGTGAAGGATTCCTCAATATACATAATCTTTTTCCTTTTCGAGCTTCCTACATTCCCCAATAAGAAAAGAACAATAAAATCAGATCCATGTTGTAAGGGGCACTGCTTGCTAGAAGAAAAAGAGTTACTCAGATCATTAACCTGAGCAATGAAAACAGTAAGTGGCATCTTTTAAGCACCTATGAGGAACTATCAAGCAGCCACACTGGATTGAAAACTGAAGTTGCATTACTCATTTCTGTTCCAGTTCATATAAAAATAGGCTTATTTACTATGCAATTTGAAAATTACTTTGAGTTAATAATATGACATTCAAAAATTATCAAAAGTTGTGTTTAAACTGCTTAGATAATTTTCTTTTCTGGTACCTTTCTAAATTTAGTAATGACAGCTGGAAAGGCATAAATACTGCAGATCAAAGGATGGAACTTCCCTCTAAATTCTTGCATTTTGGCAGCAAGTAAAATCTTAACTAATGAGGATTACTGGTAACTAAGATTCCCTTTTAAATACTTTGTGATGAATTTCCAATAATATAAAATGAAAATGGACAAAATAAAATTCCGTAAAAGATGCTGCATTTATTCAGACAGTAATGCTTTTGCACTTCACGCTATGTGACAGCAATTAATGACGTGTTTCTGTCACCTACAGAATGCTCTGTGGGGGAACCTGTGGGCACACTTCTCTAAGCTCCCCAGCATCCACCTTCACCAGCTACAAGTCAAAGATGAAGGTGGAGAAGTAACAAATAGTAAAAAAAAAAGACATAAGATTAATAAGCATGTTTAGAGCTGTTCCTTAAGCTAAGAGATTCTCCAAATATATCAGAGAGACATGAAAAGATTTCAAAGGTCTGTCTCAGGGTGTGCCTTTCAGATTGCCTTAACATCCCACATTTCTTAAAAGGTCTTTTTAAAAGGTCAGGTTCAGAATTCATGTAAATTTATTCCTTTTAGCTAAAACACAAAGTATGACAGAAAGTCTTCATTTGTTGTTAGTAGTGGTATTTCCCGCTAGATTGATCCAAATGTTTATTTAGCAACAGTGCTAAATGTGGTAGCACATATAATCACCCCATCAAGGCCTTGTTCTCAACTACTAGTTTGTAATTCTGCAGGCTTCTAAATACCCTTCTCCCTCATTGAGATCCATAATAAACTCTCTCCTGGGTAGAGAGGAACACATGCATTTTTGCGATTTTGTACCAGTTCTGTGTAGTCTCTCAAAATGTTACGACTATCAACCCAGGTTTTCATGGCAATAAGGATGTAATTTAACTTAGATAAACAAATGAGACAAACCATACAAACAGAATTTATTTAACTCATACTCTGCAAGGAATATAAGAACTTTTGCTTTACATTTGTATTTAATTTTTTTTTTAAGTATTTTAATTTTCAAACCTAAAATTCAGTAAGAAAGTATACTATCAAAAGCCATCTTGAAAACCAGTTAGGAAGTATTTTTACTCTGTTTCTTCACAGATTGTCACATGAAAAAGTTTAAAACTATTTTTTTCTGCATAAAAGTCAGAAAAAACCCTTTTCTGTAATCTCTTGTATACATAGTTGCAAAGTTTTCTAGCTGTATTTGAGTAAGTGTTATCTTTTAAGATGGTAAGTAATTGAAACTCAATCTTTTCTTGCTACTCAAAATAACACAAGCTTAATGCCACAGGAATGCATTAAGTATAGTTCATCTACTTTGAGCTGGTGTTCTCAAAATGTGTATGGGACATTTGCTCTGGCTAACTTCTTACATAATAAAAAATTTGCTCATCAGAGCATAGCAAAGTGCTCTTTTAACTGTTTGATGAGCTGCTGTGTATCAACATGGCCTGGAAATGCTTCTTCAGACTTTTGAGCCGCTGTGTAACTTCTCTGAAGATCTCCAACCTGTAAGAAACACACAAACTAATTTTGAAAATCCAAGCACTGCATTGTTTGCATCATGTATTCTTTGTATTCTGTGCAGTACATTTCTGATGCTCGCAAATTTTAAACACAGCTGGTCCGAAGAGTGAACAGTCAGTATAATGACATTTGGATGCAGGATTATGTTGCACTTACATCAAGGGATGAGAAAGACAGAAATGTGATTTTAATGGGAGAGATGCTTTGAGACATCAATGTAACATATTCCATTTCACACAACTTCTTGGAGAATGGACAAGTGCTTGAAGTAAGGAGGAATAAAAAAATAGAAGTTTTGCTTTTAAATTCTACAGAAGTGCTATTGGATATACAAGCAAAACACAACCCATCAGGCCTCTGTAAAAAAATCAGCTCTGTGATTTCCTGCTTCCTCACAGAGATGCAAAACAGCATTGTAGAAATAATGGTGCTTCTCTGTTGCTTTTAGAAGAAAGTGTTCCCTATTAGAGCACTTCATTTTTTTCCTAAATAGCCATCATTTATGGAAAGATTAAAAGGAAAGCATCTCAGAAAGTGGGTTCAGCAAAAAAGAACCCAAATATTTGGGAAGACATCAGGAGTAAAAGTGATTATTCCTGAATGGAAAGGGAGGAGCTATGGGCAGCCAGGAGGCCTTTTTTGCCTGTGCATCACTCAACACAGAGCTTCAGGACCGCAAGAACTCTCTGAAGTAGAAAAAGCCAAGGCCCCAGAAGTCATGTTTTGTAAACCATGTCCTTACACTGACTGTAAGGACCGCATTACCCCACTGCACCAACACCTGGCTGATGTGGCTGGCTGTCTTTTCCCATAACCTGTGACAGTTCTTTGTGCAAAATCTATGTAACAAGACATTTGCAGACTAGGATTTACTCCCCAATCATTAAGTAAAAAATGCAATTATTCAACACCCTCTTGTGTTTCACAATGGAGAGGATATGCTTACAAATTAATAGGTTATTCTCTTCTTGATGTGTGTACTTCAGCATCTGTAGGAGTGGAGCTGCCCACACAACACAGAATCATAACAGAATCATGAAGGTGTAGGCACAAGCAAAGGAGCAATTTTTTTTTTGTGAAGAAACAAGAAAAAAAATTCTACAAGTTTGTCCTATTAATGGGAATGTTGGACTCTCTCAATAGAGTGTCTTAGACACTCTGGATGAAATAGATCATTAACACAAAGAATTCAGAAGTTGTAAAGCTGAAAAACAGATTTTCCTTTTGAGAGTAGAAAGATATTATCAGTAAAGGATATTCTTTCTAGCATTACCAATAAATCACATGATAATATTACACTTCATATTCTGAAAAAGCTTATGACTGTAAAGACTGTAGATGGAATTGTTAACAAATTGTTCATCTTCCAGGCATCTGGACAATTATAAAGTTACTTCATTGCCAGTTGGCCTCATTTATTCCCAAAAGCAAACACTGGAATAGCTACTTTGACACACTTCTAGGTTTTAAAATGAAAATGTAATTTAGCATTTTCCTTGAGTTAATGCACTCTGTATTCTTTTGTCTTATCTATCTGGAATTCTCAGTAATAACCATAAGGAACACCTGCCTCACCAAGGCTCAATTTTTAGATTACAAGAACAGGACAATGCATTACCTTCTCTGAGAGTATGGCAATATTGAAATGGGGCTCATACATGTGAGGTGCTAAAGATGAAGCAGTCTGCAGCAAAGCTCTTGCCTATACAGAGAAATGGAAAAATAATATTGTGAAATCTGGGAGGGAGAGTAACAAGAATCTAATGAAATAGTCATAATTCTTAGAAGAAATCATCCTATGCTTTCTTTACTAAGAAAGCCATTTTCAAAAAGGTTACATCAATAGTGTAGGCATAACAGAGTCAAATAACATGGAAATTAATAAAGACTTTTAGTTAAGTCAGGAAAAAAATATTGGGACATAGTCAATTAAGCAATTCAATTTTAAACCCTGAGGACAATATATCAAGTAAATTAAATACAACCCAAAGTATTTATCTGTTGTCCCTGACAGTTCTGTCTTAAGCATCCCTGAAACCATAAATTTTATCATATAAATGACAACTTTCACACAAACATTTTAATAAAATTAGGGGTAAATAAAATTAAGAAGCACAATACACTTAGTATACTCACATTAGGTAAGATGAACCACCAAGCTTATTGATGCAAAAGTATTTATCAAGAACCTGTTGGTTTCTGACAAAATTCTAATGCAATCTCCTTGCTAAAAGAGCCCCAAATTTCAAGATCTAATCTGATTGCTCTTTTCTGCCACCCAACAAAAGCATGTCATCTACATTTATAAAATGTATGACTATATAAAATGTTTGTTATAAAAAACAACTGTTATAAAATGTTTGATTGTATTATACAGTCAAAGTTTTTTGACTGTAAGTGATGATTACAAAGTCATGGGATTTTCTTTGAGTATCAATTTAAAAAAAAACATCTCAGCAACTGGAAAGCTATTGGAAACCTTGCTTGTCTTTGATGATTCATTTGGATATGCTAAAGAATAAGCAGTTTAGTGGGAGATGGCATGACAATACGAGCTTACACTGAAACATGTATAATAATTATCCATGTTTTCTGCCTGTAAGAGTAAGTTAGACATTCATATGATGCCTCCACGTCAGAGAAATTACATGTTTGTTAAGTACAAAATGCCTAAATGAAGCATTCTGCTTAGGCTGAGATTCAGCACTGACCTGTTCGGTGTGACCTTTCCGCATTTCCAGCACAGCCAAGTTGTTGTAAGCTTCTGCATAGTCGTTATTGTTGACTAATGTCAGCTTGAAACACTGGTAAGCCAGATTCAGGTCTCCTATGCCCTAAAAGTAAGACTGTGTTTTCATTTGTGAAATGTCTGGAAACAACATGCATCTGTTTTGGTTTTTGGAGTATTCTTCACCCATAAGTACTACAATGGAATGCAAATTACAATAAAAACATGCTGATCAGAAAGGTATGTGCTTTTTTCCAGATCCTCTCATTTTTTCTTATTCTTTCTACAGACAAAATCATTTCTCTCCAGCACAAACTTCCATGCTTCAAGTGATATTCACTTTATCTAATTTATTAAATTATTAAAGTGTCATCTAAAGATTATGCTATCTGCTACTGTCTATACAGGGTAAGAAAAACTGAGATGTCTCCAGAGAGGAAATCACCTTGCCTTTCTGTCTCTACACATATCTAAGTTAACAGAGATTCACTTCTCAGATGAAGCAGCTGACTGCTAGTACTGTAGTGTTAAGACTGGCACTGACAGAGAATCAGCTTAAACATCAAAACTGACAAATGCTAAAAAATACAGGCACATCAGTTCAAATTTCCATTTTTAAGGCAGTATATATTACTGTGTTTATGCTAGCTGCAGTACAAGTCAAACAGCTGAGTTTCTGACTAAAATCACTATCAGCGATTGAAGACAACTCATGTGACAAAGCTGTCAAAAACTTTATTCAGCAAACTTATTCTGGGCATATAGCTAAAGAGAAATCCAACACAACTTCTTGAAGAACATCTGCAAAAATTGGCAAGACTGTAAGAAAATTTGTGCAGAAATTTAACTAAGTTTATCACACAACTACACAATATTTCTATAGCTGCATTTAAGACAGAGGAACATACCTTCTCAACTATGACCTAATTAAGATTTTAGTATTGGCTACTTGGTGTTGAATGTATTTTTATGACAAGGGAATCAGTCTAATTCTCTATGTAAAACAAATAACAGTTTCTAGAAAAATATCTTCAATTCCTTTTTTGATTTTTGGTCAGATTACCTGGTTTTGCAGCCAAGGCCTTCAAGGACTGGTGTATGTTGCAATTTTTTTGAGAAAGATGGGAAGGTTAAAGACAGTGGGGAGTGAGCATCTTTTAGCAGGAGAAAGCCACATTTTGTAAAGTACAGAGTTTTTTTCTCTTGCTGCTTCTTCCCTACTGAAGGGCAAACAAACATTCCATCTGTACTGGACTTTATCCTGTACACTATCAGGTTTTGTATTTCCAAGAAGGGAAATTACTCCTTCCTAGGTTTTTAAACAACATTTTTAATAAATTGTATTTATTCAGAAAGATGGTTAATATTTTTCATACCACAGCCACGTGTCCCAAGTTGTACCACACATCTGCTGTCTCCTCCTCATTTTCAGCCAAAAACAGTGCTCGTTCAAAGGAAGATAGTGTCATATCATATTGCTGGGCATAAAAGCAACAGAGGCCCAGATTGTTAAAGAGCTGGCAGTTATAAACACCCATCTGCAGGAGCCGTCTAGATTGAAAGAAAACATTTGTTTCATTTTTTAAAATTAATTTCAAGTAGGAGTTCTACTCTAAAAGACAAAGTTCTCTCCTTTCTCCCTATTCTTACAGTTTTTAGTTTCATGAAGGGCAGTGCAAGGGATTTTTTATTAGAATCACAACTGTGCAAAAGTCTGTGGAAATTAGTAACTTCTGTCTTCTTGACTGAGTCGCATGATCTGACTTTACTGTAAGACAGAGATGTAGCAGACTTTCTTGGTTTCCTCCTTCCAATCCCTTGATATCAACCAAGCTGTAGTTTGTTGCAATTACTTTATTCTCTTAAGACTTCGATTTTTTCTTGATTCTTTCAGTAGTGCTCTAATTAGTAACAGTATATTTAGATGTGAATCCATATTAATCTTACACATCAAGCATAACTCATTTTGATTCACAGTGATATTGTTTAATGTGTCTTTTAAAATGGAGATGTATTATAAAAATTTTGTTTATTAATATTTATAGGAAAAACAGAAATGCTGTGAGGGCCAGGGAAGAAGAGAGCTGCTATCTGCAGCATGATTGTGAGTTTCTGAACTTAAAGCACAAAAGAGCTCAAGTTCAACCGAAATGTGATAATAGTGCTCTTGCTGATTTAACCTGCTCTTAGTGAGAATGTCAAGCTCCTTTGTACTCTGACTGTATTGAAATAAAAATTAAGCGGCAGTGTTTAAAACTATCTTTTCATTGCTTTCAGTAAAACACACAGGAAGCCCAGCCCACATTCCAAGTCAGGGATTTTTGTGTCAGTGGTCACAACTCCTAGTCACTTAAGGTAGAGTAATGGCCAAAGAGGAAGTCCTTGCGCCTTCTGTATTTCTGCAATTCTGCAATTGAAGTTGAGGGTAAGATCCACGGTTCTCAAACTGCCTCATGCTGTGAAAGAACTTTCCTTGTTTTTGGTTGAATGGTAACTGTTTGGTAATCTTTATTGATACTTCTACATATTCCTCATGTAATGATTCCATGTTTGTAGAGATGTACTTATCACTGTTTAAAAAGATACAAAAGTTGGTAAACTGATTTTATGGTAATATTTGCCCAAATGCTCATTCATATTCCCATGCTAATCTCCTAATTATGTTTTTTTCCTGCATTACAAAAAAATCAACCCTTTGTATTACCTTCTCACATATTCTGTTCCCCCTCCCTCCCTCTCCAGAAGTAGAGATACCTGTAAAACCGCAGAGCTATCTCAGGTTGGTCTGAATAAAAATGGTTACTGCCAATGCATGCAATGGCTTCCACATGAGTATTGTCTTGTTTTAAGACGTCTTTATAGTAGTCTGCAGCTGAAGAGATATTGTTCATTTCCTACACAATTGGACAAAAAATCCAATTACTTTTACTGTTTATCACCTACTTTTAATACGGAATTGATTACAATGTTAATCTACCAAGTGCTTTATCTATGCCCTGTATAATTAGTACCTAATTGAGATTAATTATATACACTCTTAAAGTTCTCTGATCGTACCATTCAACACCACTGTTTGGTATCTTCACAAGCAACACACACATCTGTGAGAGGAAAGCATATTGATTTATTAGTAATATCTTTACCTAAAATTAACTCTATGCCACAGCTAAAAAAAGAAATTTATTTAGTTATTATTTTTTAGAAAAAGAGATAGCCTGCTGTATTGAGTTTGGAAGTTGAAGGGGGACTACAGGGGTGGCTTCTGTGAGAAGCTGCCAAAGCTTCCTCCACATCCAACAGAGCCAATGCCAGCGGGTTCTGGGCTGGACTCACCACTGGCCTCAAGGCTGAGCTCGTCAGAGAAGGTAGCTACATCTCTGTGATAACATATAACATATTTTAAAAGGAAAAAAAGTTATTGCACAGATTTAATTGTGGCCAGGAAGAGAGGAGTGAAAATACGTGATAGGAGCAACTCTGCAGACACCCAGGTCAGTGTAGAAGGAGGGGCAGGAGGTGCTCCAGGCACTGGAGCTGAGATCCACCTGCAGCCCGTGGTGCAGCCCACGGTGAGACACCTGTGCCCCTGCAACCACAGACATCGGGGGGGAGCAGAGATCCACCTGCAGCCTGTGAAGGAGCCCCATGCTGGAGCAGGTGACCCTGCTGTGATCCTGTGGGAAATCCATGCTGGAGCAGACTCCTGGCAGGACCTGTGTGGCTCATGAGGAGAGGAGCCCACACTGAAGCAGGCTCACTGACAGGACTTGTGACCCTGTGGGGGGACCCATGGTGCTTCAGCACCACGTGCAATAGACATTTGGCCCTTCTTGCACGATGCCTTGCGATATTCAGAACTGCAGTTGGTTTCCCCCATGGTAACACAGAACAGACTGATTTCCCCAGACATGTCTCAACTATTTCCACTGCTTTTTAAATCAACTCATTAATTCTCTGAACACAAATGAGAATATAATTGCATATGAAAATCTAATATATGCCTTTGAAAACAGGAATCATGAATTTACCAAAACTTGTACTACCTAGAATACGACAGTTAAGAGAACTGTATTGTATATAAATATATGCTTGGACGTGTACTACTTGGAAAATGAAACTCACTGCTATAAATGACAGTGTACTGTTTCTGAAGGCTGCAAAGCCTTGAGAACCATATCCCATACAAGGGAAAAAAAAAAAAAAAAAAGGTCAAACTCACTTCTGTGTTTATATAGGAATAATTTCTACCTGTGTGCTGTAGATAAAATGTGCTCCCAACAGAACTAAAGAATAAATCCTTACATAACTTCAGCAGTGTATTTAGCTACCAAAAGGGGGGGAAAAAAGGATTTCTTGTGACTAAAGGAAATAGTAATAAAGCTGTCCCTTTAAAAATTATGCTTTTTTAAAACCAAAAACCCTCTACAACTCTTTGTACTGTCAAAAGTTAGTGACTGAGAAGAAAAGCTCTGATTAAGATGCCTGATACATATGTTCCACTTGTGAGTCTATGTAATGAAAGCAGCCCTGTGTTCAAGTACAAATCTTTGCTAATGAAGCTATAATCCTGCACTCAAGTGTCAGTACAAAACTAGATCCTATGAAATATATGCTGCTCTTTAGTAATTCCTTAAAGGGTTATGCAATGTTATGTATGGTTCCGCAAAATAATATCCATATTAAAAACTATTCAACAATTCAGAAAGAAAAGCCTCCAAAAATTATGCAGCTGTATTCTTGTTGCTGAAGGACAAAAAGGATTTAATATGAAAATGGATTAAGGCTTAGGGGTTAGATGAGAATGATGAGAACAGGATAGAATGCCAAGCATGAATATAGACAAAAAAAAAATCATTACTTTGTTTTTAACATTTGTTCTGGAATAGCACATTACCAACTTTCAGTGAAAAACAATATGAAGTCCACTGTTTGACATGAAAATATACAATTTTAAAATACTAAATACATGGTTACCATGCTAAAGGGAGACTATAACTAATCCTACTTAATACAACATTTACTGCCTAACTAAGAAACATTCACATTCTAACTGTTCTCTGAGCATTAATAAACTAATGGTAACACATAGTGCTAATAAAAACAACACAGACAAACTATTTTGGTGTTTAATTTTGCTAGTTGGTGACTTGAGCAGTTTTAGTATGATGAAATATATATAAACTATCAAGGACAACATCTGGACAACTTGACTTAATATGGACTTGCTTCTGCATGCCAAGGGCAAATGAGATCTCACGGGTGTGATTAATGGTTGAAACAAACAGGCCTGCAGGTGTCCCCTGACATTTCCTCATTACCTTTGTGGAAAGTTACCTGTTTTGCATTAGTGACACTGAAAATCAGCACAGTTGGTTTTTGATGACCTTACAGTTCTACTCAACTATTGACTCTTTTTTCTTGCTCAAGCAGCTAAATTTGGCTACTATAAGGATTGTATAGTGGGTGCATACCTCGTAGATTCTGGCAATTCCACAAATAAGAGTCACTTCTCCAGGAAATCGCTCTAACCCTTGCTTGAAAAGGCTCAAAGCTGTTACAGGCTGATCCAAGCGCAAATACACCTAAGCAAATAAAAAGTATATATAGATGTCAAATGTCTGACTTTTATACATGTTCTGCTGTTTAACATGAGACATAAATAAAGGGGATGACACCTCCACTTATGCAGTAAACCATTAGCTGAGATGATGAATAATACTGGGAAAATGAGTGAATATTGAATAAATCTGTGTAATGAAGATAAAATAGGCTACTTAAGATAATTAAATTTATCTCATAGCATCTATACATTATTAACTTGAATATTACTAATTTAAAATATCTTGTTATGTATTATCATATATAATATACTGAGGTGAAGGTATTACCTTGAATATTTCCCTGTTTATGAATTTTCAAAAACTTGTGTTTAGGCTTGAAATAACTGGATCTTTGGGTTGATGGTGCTGGAATATCAAAATGTTCTACTTAGTCAGATAAGACTGCACTGCATAAAGCAGTGACACTTTCAAATTTCCTTACTGCTCAACCAACCTTCCCTGTCACAAACAATAAAATCCTATGGAAAGAGGGCAGTTTTGCCTCTGTGATTTTGGCTTCTGTGTTGATTATGAAAATGTGCAATGTGGATAATTGTGTGAGAACTGGACATCCAATACGTCCAGTGTTGATAGGGACCACCTCAGCAGCTGTCTGAGAGTACAGGAGAGCTGTAAAGCTCTCCTGCTGTGGGGTATGTAAATACATCTACAGCAAAGGGGAAAAACCACATGTTTTGGGAAACTGGATGGCTAGAATAATTTATCCATCTCCCACTGAGTGGAAAAGGATTTTGTTGGAGAAACAGTATGTCAATCAGCACTAATATTTGATACTACTAAAAAAGAAAGAATCTGTGACTGGTGTTCTGATACAATCTTTTTGTGATGTAACATAAAACAAATACCAGTGTTAACTGAACACCTGAGAAACCTGCAATCATGATTTCTGCTTTTGCCCTTGAACTTCATGGACTTCTGACTGCCAGCCATCACAACTGTACATTGCAATCCCATAGATACATACTGCTATAGACATTGGCAAAAAAATCTTTCCTATGATAACTCAATGACATTATTAATTGTCAAAGAGTTGACAACTGTGAGTGTCTTCAAGAAAGGAACCGCCATTCCAAGTTGGTCAAAAATACAGGCATTTTTTACACTCATTCTGCTAATGTCACTCACATTTCCTGTATTAAGCCAGAAGCTAACGCCTTCTTGTGAAAATCTATAAAAGAGCAAGGTTTTGGAGGGCATGGTACTTAGTAGATTAAAACTGCACTAATCACATCATTAACCATGAATGATGCATCCAGTTCAAAAAATGGACAGTGTGAAACTCCTCTAGATCTGCCCCTTTTTTGTATTTTTATCTCTGTTTATGAAGTATGTTTTCTGAGCATTAATGACTTAAATCTGCTCTACTGCCCTATCTAGAAGTTTTCAGATCCCAACAGCAAGGCATTATTTGTCAGCTGATTTTCAGCATGCCAGACATGCATGGATATTGTCAGGATGCAAATTGAATAATCTCCCTGGTAATGGTGCTCAGATGGTGTTTCACTTTATCTAGAGATTGACTCCAAAGATGCACTCACTACAGATGCTAAGACCACACAGCCACAGAACTCTACTATGTAATTCCCATATCCAGTGTGATATCACACTGTCCAACATCTCTGAAGGCAGCAGAGCTGCTCTCTAGATAAGTGGCAAAAGAAATCAAAGAACAGGTGAGGCAATTTCCATCTACTCACAGTTGCTTTGGAGAGACCTAGTCTTCAAAAGTACAACAGCTATAATAACTATGGTTTATATACTAAAAGCAGAATAGTTCCATTCTCTTTTTGGTCTCTTGCTCATCTCTTGTAAAAACATCCCATTTCTAGGTCTTCTAGGTCATGAAATACTTTGTAATTTTGCAGCAGGTCCTGCTTAAAAGACTCCTACTTACTTTCTTCTTTTAGTATTTTGTATTTTGCAAACTACATTTCAAGGGAGAGATTGTTTTCAAGAAAATATTATTTAAAAAACAGATAGCTGTTGCAATAATGAATATAAACAAAACTAATTAGTATCATAGTATCAGTATATTTCCAGAGAACTTTATGCAATCTTATTATTTTTTAATGGCTGCTTAACTCAAGCCTGATTTTTTCAGTTCTGTTAAATTGAGCCATATCTCAGTGTCTTACTCTGTTGCCTGTCCACTGACAGTCACTAAATCATGCTGTGCAATGTTTTATACTTGAGCAAGCTGGTCTATAGAGTGGGAGGTGGCAGTTCAACTGCAGCTCCTGCCTGAGCTAGTACCAATGTAGGGGGATGCAAATCTCCTGCAATGAATCACTGTTTGTTAATCCAATTACTCTGCCAATTTAATAATGCTGTGTAGTTCATGGAGTGAGTCCAGAGAAGGGCCAGCAAGATGATTAGAGGGATGGAACACCTCTCCTGGGAGGAAAGGCTGAGAGTTGAGTCAGCCCGGAGAACAGAAGGATGTGGAGTCACCTAATTGCAGCCTTCCAGTACCTGACAGGGCCCTAGAAGACAGCTGAAGAGGGACATTTTACAGGGACATGTAGTGACAGCACAAGGGGGAATGTCTTTGACCTGAAAGATGGTATGTTTATATTAGATAGCAGGAAGACATTCTTCACTATGAGGGTGGTGAGGCAGCACAGGCTGCCCAGAGAAGCTATGGATGCTCTATCCCTGACAGTGGTCAAGGCCAGGTTGGTTGGACAGCACTCCAAGCAACCCAGTCTGGTGGAAGGCATCCTGCCCATGGGGGCGGGGGGGAGGGAGATGGACTGCATGATCTTTGGCATCCCTTCCAACCCAAACCGTTTTGTGATCTTATGTATTTTGTAGAAAGACTTGTGATAGAGACAGGAAAATTAATAAGCTTCAGTGAACTTCAAACACAGTATTGACGACATGTCTCTAGATAGCAATGATGACCATTTAAATACAAAACATAAATTGGTCAAGAAATGTAAACACATATGAATATCTGAATTATCTACTAGCAGTGATGACTTTTGGACAGGCCTGTGACAGCTGGCTTAAGGGGACTGATAAAGAGCAACTGGTTTCATCTCCTTCTAGGACATAATGAAGAAAAATGCAGCTTTAGCTTCTCACAGGCCATCTTTTCTTGAATGTCTTACAAAACGTTTAGAATCTAATGTGTATCCTGTTCTGAGACTCAGCTGTGCCACTTCTTCTTTTAAAGCTTTTAATGCCTTTATTTTGACAGAACATTCCCTGTTTCAAGGTCTCTAATTGCTTCCTTTAAGCTCACTTTGTTTTGATTTTGCTTGTGAAGCTAGGATTTTGAGCTTTGCTCTTTATTTACAGATTTATTGCATTCATTTCCTAGGAGACCATATATAGCTACATTGTTCATACTGGAATTCCAATAATTTTTTAGCTGCATAATCCTCATTGGAGTTTAGAACAAAGCATCCAGTAACATAGGAGATTTTAAAAAATCTCGTTTGTGAAATCTGGGAGCTCTAAAATAATTCTGTAAACTATTGACTTCCATTGCAACTGTTAGCATGTATTTCCTCAGGCATGGAGACCACACACTTTTAAACACAATAATGTATCTATTACTTACTTTTGCCAAATACAAGATTGTATCAACCATGTCCTGCTGCTTAAGGGCTGACTTAAATTGTTTTTCAGCTTCACGATACAATCCCAACCTAAAGAGACAACAGACACATATAGAAGGTATTTGTTTATAGGGGATTTCTAGTATTTTTTTTAAAAGCTTATTAAATAATGAACCAGTTCAAACTAAATCAAACATAAACTGCCTGAAAGCACACTTTATGACCACATATTTGTGTGCATGTGTAACAAAAAACATGTTGTTATATAAAGATAACAAAACAGCCATTCAAAACTATTAAAAAGACAAATCCATGAAATTTGGCCCCCTGTTATACATGCAGCCTTCTGGAATGGCTGAATGGTGAATAATGATGTATTTGTATTCACAGGAATTCCGCCTGCTCTTAGAACAGACAGTAGAAAACAAGCAATTAATGTCTCAACTCTACCCAAACTGTTTCAGACCAGAATTTTCTTACCCATGGCAAAGACCACACAGATAATTTCCACTGTGAATGAATATCACAGGAGTCTATTTAATCTCAAAGGCATTTATTTTGCATAACTACAGTCAAATGTTTTGCGCTAATCTATAAAGGCTACATAACTACAAATTAAGAGGACTGTACAATTTCAACCACAGAAAATGTACACTTTCTCATATACAAATTGCCTTTTGCTTCCTTCAGCCAAAGAGCACATACATGCTGAAAAAACGTAAAACACAAATAGAACAAGGCAGCTAAAACAAAGAAACACAGCCAGTGGGACATAAGGTATTTTGGGATCCTAGAAGTCCACGTACCTGCTTAGATGCATTAGTCTCTATAACATGATTCATAAAAATCCTGAAAGTAATGAGTGACCTCTAAGCTTGTGTATTGGGTTAGCATGAGAAGGTTAGGGGGGATTCAGGAATGGCTTCTATGAGAAGCTGACACGTCTCCAATGTGTGATAGAGCCAAATCCAGAGGGCTCCAAGATGGACTCAGGGCTGGCCAAGGCTGAGCCCACCTATGATGGTGGTAGTGCCTCCATAATCAGCACAGCAATAATGTAACATGCAGGGATAATACATTTAAGAAGGATGAAAAACCAGTACAATGGCAGGCAGAGAGAGGAGTAAGAATTTGTGAGAAGAGCTCTGCAGACACCAAGGTCAGTGCGGAAGAAGCAGGAAGACATGCTCCAGAAATTTCTCTGCAGGATTTGGTGAAGCAAAATGCCATGGTGAGGCAGCTGTGCCCCTGCAGCTCATGGAGGACTCAGAGGATGCAGAGATCCACCTGCTGCCTGTGAAGGAACCCATGCTGGAGTAGGTGGATGCCCAAAGGGGACTGTGATCCCATGGGAAGCCCATGCTGGAACGTACTCCTGGCAAGAACTGTGGCCTCATGGAGAGATGAGCCCACACTGGAGAAGGATGTACTAGCAAGATTTGTGACCCTGGGGGGGACTCATGATGGAGCAAGGGAGGAGTCTTTCCCTTGAGGAGGAAGGAGCAGCAGAGACAAACTGACTGCAACCTCCATTCCCTGTCCCTCTGTGTTGCTGGGAAGGGAGGATGTAGAGAAAATAGGGAGTGAAGTTGAGTCCACGGAGAAGGAAAGAGTGGGTAGTTGTTTTAAGAATTGCTAATATTTCTCATTAACCTACACTGATTTGATGCTTGTGTATGGAGTGCCAGCCTGAAGCCTCAGCATATTTTTAACTGGTACTTTCTGGGCAATGTAATTCTGGCAGAAAGTGTCTAACGTGAATATTTTATTCTGTATTATTTCATCAATCTTAAGCCCATATTGACAGGTTATTTCGCAAACCAATAGTGTAATATTTACTTTATGTGGTCTGTTTTAACAATAGTTCTTTTCATTTATTGACTGACTTTTCAAATAATTACTTTAAAATCCACTAGCAAAGGCAAAATTGCAACTAATTCAGTTACTCAATATGGATGCCTTTATCTCAAGCAGTGGTCTCCTTGTACATTAAAGCAGATTTAACTGTGAATACAGCACTCTCCAACAGAAAACACTTTCTGAGCTATTTCTCAGTGTTCAGCATTGCCCAACACACGCAGCAGTACAGGTCCTGCACTCAAAATCACTCACCATAGAAGAAATGAACAATGGCTTACCTATAGTAGCACTTTCCAATTTGGACTTTCCACCACCAGTCCTTGAATTGTGCGTGCTCAGTGGCAAGGGCTGCCAAATCTAGAGCCTTCCAAAACAAACCCATCATCTTAAAATTAATGTTTACACAAAGAAAACATGGCAAAGATTTTTTTAAAGAAAAAATTTTGAACAAATGTCCAGTTAACTTGAGCTGGAGGCACAGTTTTTTGTTTATTACTTTTATACTTCAGTGCATAAAATAACTAAAAGGATTAATTGTCCCTATAAAAATTATCAATCCAAACAGTTTCTTCTAAATCAAACAGAAAATTAATTTGATCAGGCTCCTGCAGTGCCGCTTCAGAATATACTGACTTTATTTAAGCACAAACACTTTTTCCAAGCTTCCCATTCTTTTTCAGCAAAGTTGTTAAAACCAACTAAAAATCAACTGAAATAAAGAAATAAGTTCAGCAAGTTTGAAATACTGTAGAGATTTTCATCTCATTGCTAATATCAAGTTGCCATCACTTCTGGAAACTCTCAAATGTGTACAATAAAATATTTCTTCCTTTAAAAAGTCTATAATGTAAATAATTATTTTATTACAACAAAAACAGAGAAATATTCTAAGAAATAGATATCTATTGAAGATGATGGAGATCTAAAATTTTTTTTGTCTGGTATACTGGAAAAGCAGGTAAGCTAATCAATGTGCTCTGATCAGCCACCACAGGCAGAATATATGGCCTTTCATGTTTTAGCTATAATTTCAACACCTCTGTTAAAACAAATATATGTCTTTAACAAATATATGTCTTTTCTGTACAACAACCTACCACAGAAGCACTTGTGTTTTTGTCGTTTTTTTTTTTTAATTTCATTTTGTCTCAGAACATATCAAAGCCATGTTATGTTTCTTATATTTTCAGGACATCATCAGAAGGAGGATAAAAAGCTTTAACACAGTGTTTTTATAACAAAGAATCGACCTTTCTTGCCTGCTTTTTTTGGTAAACATTTTGCAGACCACAGAAATCAGAAACAAGTTATCTACTAGGAACAATATGTAAAAGTTCTGTGCACCAGTCACTCAGTAGCTGAGAAAGAAATAATTCCAGGAAAAATTAACCTGAATATTGAAATGCTATAAGAGCCCAATTTAGTGACATCTATGCCTACACTGGGTTCCTGTTCTTTCTGCTAGCAAAATGAGGCTGCAAGTAGTCAAATGGTTTAGATCTGACATCATGAAGAAAAGTGAGTGGAGCTGTGACAATTTAGACAAGTTGCTCTCTTTTGGCTTTGTGAGAAAGAATAATATGTTTTCAGTAGGAATTCAGGATAAGTAGTTGCATCAGTGCTGTCCCTAAGACAAAGAGACAGCTGTCATTCCTGCCTCTGTGACAAGAGAGAGAAAACTAAGGTAAACCTACAACTCTGAATTCACTGTTTCTTCAAGTTAGGTGGAATCCTTGACAGCCTTAGATGGCAGCTCTTATCTTGGCTGCCCTTTGTTTCTCAATGTCTTGGCAAATTGCCCAACAGAGCCTGTGGATGCTACTATACTGGGGAATAAGCTTGCTTCAAGAGAGAAATTGTCTGATACCCTTCCAGATAGATTCATCCTTTCATATGAAGGTACTTAAGCAATTTTGTCCCAGTACTGGAAAATCTGTGAAAGTAGTTAATGTTAAAACATTGGTTACTTTTGTTGCATTTACAAATGCATAAACAACGTGGGCAACTGTCAAATACAACACCTGCTTCTAATGCAGCAGGAACAGCCACTTCAGAGAAGTAAGGATCATACTGCAAATACTGTGCTCCAAAGAGCTTTCCTCAGAGTTCTCTAATGGCAAGGGCTCAAGAAGGAGGACCGAGTTTCAGAAAATGATCCCTTCTGTAGCTACACATTCAGGTTTCTTTCTGGTAACCTAATTCTTTCTGATAACTATTTTATGCAAGACTAACAATTTTGGCTGTGATTGGAAAATGGGAACTGAGACTGCTTCAGGCTTCATAGACAGTAACATCAGCAGTTTATCTGTCAGTGCAGATCCTGAACTCTTCCTAGGATCTTCTACTGCCATCAAGAAATACAGCATGACTTCATTTAGCTTATGAAATTCAATCCTGGTTTTATGTTTTCCAATTAATGAAAAAGGAAAGGAATAGGAACATCCTATTTCTGATACTTTACAAGAGATTACAATAATTTCAATCAAAAAATACTACTATAGCTACAAATATTTCTAAAATATATTTACTTGAGAAGGCTTAGTTCATGCTAATAGTTAAAAATTTCTGCTGGTATTAAAAAAAGAAATATTTTGACAATGTGGCCCTTGAAATGTTAGCAAATAGATTAAAATAGTCTTTTAAAATTAATAACTTGGCATGTCAATACCAACTGCTAGCACATTTAAATTTCAGTTTGCTTCAAACTTTGGGTTTTTAATGGTACGGTTTGGGTACAAATAGATGTTCAATCTGCACAACATGTGAATTTAAAACCAATCTGTAAGTGCGGTAGTGATATGCCTGTCTACACTCCTGTGCATTGCTGGACATTGGTGTAGTCATATTAATAACTGAAAGGGAAAAACAGGATGGATTTGGAATTGGCAAATACTAATATATCCTTTTAAGGATTTTGATTGTAATACATAGATCAGTTCAAAACCTCCACTGCTTGTCCTGAAAGTTAAAAAATACTTTAGGATATAATTCATCATCTGGACATACTGATGAGCTAAAGTCATTGCAGTCTAGAGCACTTAGCCAACTCAAGAATGCAGAGTCCATTTCAACAACAGTCCTAACCCTGGGAAGCTTTTCAGAACTAATTTATTTTACTTTCACTTCTTATCTTTGTGCAAATAAAAATGTTTAAAAAACCCTCTAATACTTGATGGATTTTCTGTTTCTTTTTTAAAAAAAGTTTTTCTTAAGGAATGAAAATTAATGTAGATTCTTTAGTTGTATTTAGCATGATTCTGAGTTTTTTTTACCATTACTTTCCTTAGCTAAACTGTATTATGACTAAGACTTCCAAACTATCTATGCAGTATAAAATAACCTGTAGGGTTGTAGCAATTTACTATTATATTGCAAAATTAAATTGGTAAATGTACAGTTGTTTGAAACAGTAGTTTCATACAGAGTATTGTATGCACCTAGAAATTACATAGATGGAAACAACAGTGAGCATCTGCTACTTCTTTCATGTGCTGTTGAATAACAGTAATTTTCCCAGCAACAATTACTAAGTAAAGTCTTATTTGTAGATAAATCAACATCAGATAGTCTATAAGAAAGCTGAGGAAATCACATTAGCCATAGTTAATTTAGCACAATTTATTGTGGTGAGTGTCTTCTGGATTTCTAAATTTTGTAAATCTAACATAATTCTATTTTAAATAGATTTCTATCAGAGAGTATAAACTACAAAGTATTGAGAAGAACTAAGGAAAAATGAGAGCTTGTGACTTCTGGCCACAAGTTTATATTGTACAATCTTTGTGCTTCCTCAGGACAAAGTGTTTTGTCATCATTACCCACCTGTGAATAATGGCAAAATACAATGTCGTGGTCTACGAAAGAAAGTAGCAGCAGAACTATTCCTGGACAAGTCTTTGAAACTGCCCTGTGCTTACAGCATTTAGCTGATAAAATGGCTTTTAGAAATAGCTCAAGGAGTACAGTTATTAAGTATATGTGTTCAAAAGGAAACAAGTCAAGAACAGTAATGGATAGAGAAATAGTGTTTTCTTCAGAAAAGTGGTTTATTTTTCATTACATAAGACAAAAGATTTTTGAATATATTTTCAAGTGCTGAAAAGCTCAGTGCTTCTCTGTTCTTCTTGCATCCTCATGTTTCTGATAATTGATAGATTACAGATATATTTAGTTTTAATTTGAACCAATTTCCTTGCACTATTTATCCAGTTGAATGCAAACTGATTAATGGCATTTCTCAACTAAAATTGCTGAGTCTTTTTTTTTTCTTTCTATATACTGGTTGAATATGAAACAGAAGATAAATAATAAAACTGCCTTTGTTTCTCAAATAATAATGCAAATGAGAACAGTACAGACTGTTCCAGTTGAGCATAGTGACAAAGAAAGGATATTGCCACTACTGCTTTGTTTTATTTGCAAAACTGCAGGAAGTGGTATTCTATCCATGTAGAAAGCCCAAAGTAAAGACTTTTCAAACTTAAGTCAATTTCCCAGGCTTCCAAGCCTTTCAAGCTCTTTCATCTCAGCTCACGCAGAAAAGTGCTGGGTTTTAAGAATATCCATCACCACAGAGCAGGAAATACAAAGATGTAGGAGATGTCAGTGAATGTTCTAAGAAGTGATCAAGCAAGAGCCAGATAAACTTTTAAAAGTTAATATATCTGCTGTTTTTCTGATGAACCCTAAGTGACCAAATCCTTTTCAGGGAGATGCAAGATATTGAATTTGTGAAATGCCATTGCTAGGAGAGGTGAATAAACAGTGATGCAGCCACATTTTAGCAGGCATTGAAACGTTTCTTTTTTTAAAAGACAAACTAATGCAGCTGAGGTTCAAAAGGAAGGAAGAACAGTTTGGAGAGTGGAGTTATATTGCAAATGGTGTAGAAAGCACGTAAGAAAAGAGTCAGTGAAAGCAAGCGAGAGAAAGCAAATTGAACAGCTAAAAAAAAAATCTCTTCAGAGATATACATTACATGATAAAGACACCTCATTCTGTGATGTGTGAATTCAATCCACAATATTTTTTTCCAAGAAGATGCAATCATGAACCAAACACTGATATCTCTCTCATTACACAGTAAATGGTGGTGATTAAGCTGACACCTCTTTGCTTACAAGTATTTATTCAAATGCTCAGGTGGGTAAAAAATATAGACAGAACTTTTCCTGCAAGACAGTGATTTGGGATTCTCAGCAAGGATTTCAAAATACATGGAGTACAGTATAAAAACATCTTCCAATTTTTTCTGGAATTCTTGAAAAATTACTTGCATTATATGAATCAATGTCTAGCCTACAGATTCTGCATGTCCCTAAAGTGTAGGCACATGTAGCATCATATCTAGTGACCCTTCTATTCTTAGTGAACTGGACTTTCAGTAACAAATATCAATTTTTAATTACTAGTGGGCTAAAACCCAGGCACTCCCTTCATATTCAGTACTGGATATATAAATATTAATTTCTATTTCTCTCTGACATTTCTGACACTTGCATTTACTGCTTCAATGATATTTTGGATTAATAGTGCATTACAATTCAATCCTCTTAAAAGAATGCTATGAAATAAATTGACAGTGTACAACCATAATCATTTGATACTAGATTAAAAAGCTTCATATAGCAGTACATTTGGAAATTATTAGGAGCTATGTCAAAAACAGAAAAATATTTTTGGTGTGTGTTGTTGATTAACTGGAGAGTTTAACTCCAGATCTAATTACACGCCAGCTAGTAGTGTTGCAGAAAGTAGCAGAAAGTAAAATAACTGTTTCGTCAACTGTGCATTATTGACATAAACTTCTTTCAAACAAACTTGAACATTTTGATTCCATTTCAACTGGGTGCACATATCTAACATAGCAATGACACTTTATTAATTCCATAAAGAGATTCTTTCCCTGGTTGAACTGCCAAAAAATGTCTGCAACATTTATCTCTTTCTGAAAGTTTTAACAATATGTACCCAAACTTGATCTTTCCCATTCAGAGAAGTAACATAAGAACCACAGAAGAAACATTTTGGATAGGTTAAGAGGGAAAATATAATTAGGACTATATTTGAAGAATAAATATTACAGACATTCATATGGACAATATAATCTTTCTCTTGATGTCACAAAACACCTCAGCACTACAGATTTACATTTCTAGAAAAAGTAACCAAAATCCTATTGACACTTTATTTTTATATAGTTTCACTAAATACATTTTCTTTCTATTCATCTAAATACATAAGCAATCATCTCAGGAGTATAAAATGTCAAATGATGTTCAACAATATCTGTTTTGTCAGGTATTTTCACCTTCCTCTGTTAATGGATATTCTTTTGTAACTTACACTCAAGGCTCAGGACTCAGAACTTTCTAGGCAGTTCAGCTACCATTCAGGCTCCGATAAATTCCATTAACATAAATGCATTAGATTCAGAGACCTTGTCATATTGATAGCTGAGGGACCCAGTTTTAAGAATTAGAATGTTTTGCTTCTCAAAAAAAGATAGCAATGCATATCTTGGTATTTGCCAATTATCACTCCTGACTACCAACCCTGCAAGAAAGGATTTCTTCCTCTTAAATAACTATTATTGCTTCACCTCTGTACTTGTGACGTTCTACCTTGATCCTTTGTTTAGCAGAATACTGACAGAAATAACTGAATCATACATAATAAAACCTTGAAAAGGAACATATGAATTACTTACATTTTTTACGTCATTTTCATGGTGAAAGATATATTCAAACAATGCCTGCCAGAAGAATATTTAAAACATTGTCATATTTGAAGAGAAAAATTGATAATATTCTTTTAGAGGAATTAATAATCTTGGTTATGCTAAGCAGAAATTAATTCTTTGGGAAAACAATCACATTCACACATAACAAATACTGGCATTGACATTTATTTAAGACTCCAATAGAAAAAAACTATAGATGTGCTATATTGTCATCATAGGAAAGCATCTTAATTCCTAATTTGTTGCAAAAGATTAGTGGAATTGCCTCTTATCTTATTGGTGCTTATCATCACTTTAAAACAAAAAAGGCAGCTATAACCTTAAAGCGAATATATATTTGACAATCTGGTACCATTTTAGTGACTTTTTAACTGTAAAATCAACCAGTGACCTAAAAAAAGCTTTTTTTCAATGAACATTTACAATGCTTAGATAGTGCTAAACCTACTTAAATTAAACATGGGATTATTAAGAATTCAAATCAAGCAAACTTTGCCTTTGTAGAAAAAAAAAATTAACCTCTATAATGTTTTGGGATCTGTAAAGGAAAGAATTATTTTTAAAAATTGTTTGTGAATGATAAATAAATACTAATAATATTGTGCTTCTGAAACTCAAAACACATCATCATAATACCAAAGCTTAAAGAAGTCACATTCATAGCTGTGCTGTGGTTAACAGCTTATAAGCCCACCATTACACAGCAACATAACTGCAGCTTTATTTCCTCCTGTATAAAGCTAATTAAGTCACACTACCTTGTAGCTGTTCTGCACTAGAATATTAGATGAATATATATCAGGTAATGGGGGTGGCATTTTCAGCTAATAAAATGACATTGAAAGATATCGGATAACTAAATGGAGACTGAAAGCCTGTTCCCAAAAATGTATTATGGGGGTTAGTAACACAAGGCACAATTGCATTGAACCTTGACCTTCTTCTGCATCCAAATCCCACATCTTAATTGCTTCAAAAGAACAGAACATTTTTCTAAATTTGTTTAATTCATTCTAAAAAACCAGGAGAAAATATTGCCCCATGGGGAAAGAAATACAGAACAAGACCTCAATCTCCTAAGGGCTTTCATGACCCTTCTGCCAGATTTTCTTAAGACAAAATTCTTAAAATATTTACCTTCAGGAAACTAGAGAATTACAAATGAATTGTCATATCTTGCAAGGAAAATAAAGCACAACCTACTTTTCTTCTAGTTTCAGTTAGAAAAAGCTCTGAACAGATGATTAAAAGACAGTAAAGAATTATAAATAGTAACACATTTATAAGGAGCTTAGAATAGGTAGATAAGAAAAGATTAGACAATAAAGAAGTAGTGGTGACATTTTCTCCTCTTGTTCAATAACAGAGAAGCATTCAGTAAAAGTGTGTAAATCTAAAGTGACAAAAAAAGATGTTTTCTTGCATGGCTGGCATGAGGAATTTACTGCTGTTATGCACAGACTCTGACCTTCAAAAGGATTTAAGTGACTGAATATTCACTTGGATAAAAATATCCAGAGTTATCTTAATAAGTCTATTAAAAATCCACAAACTAAAAAAGATAAAACTTTCTGTTTCATACCAGAGAATAGTTGCTAACTATGGGATTTACCACAGGCTTTCTCTGGTGGCAGGTGATACCTTATATATGTTTATTATGGTGTTTCCTGGGATAATCTTTATCATGGTTAATGTCAGTCAAAGACACACC
The DNA here is from genome assembly GCA_013400435.1 of Pycnonotus jocosus. NCBI lineage: Eukaryota > Metazoa > Chordata > Aves > Passeriformes > Pycnonotidae > Pycnonotus > Pycnonotus jocosus. The sequence continues at coordinate 154,645 of VWYP01002987.1, read as the reverse complement.
ACACTTCTGTATACTCCAAAACATTGGAAAACCTCAGACAGATAATCTAACTTCAAAAAAGATACAGTGAGGCTACTTTGCAAACACATAAAAAGAAGTATGTAGGAGGTATTCATATACAAACATCAACAGACTGGATAATTATGTGAATTCAACAGCTACGAGGTTGATCACCTTTATGCACTGGGAGAGGTGACAGCTCAAAAAGTTTTAAAACTTTAATCAATTATTCTTAACCGAGAGTGCAGTCTGCATTCTCACCTCCTGCTTTGGCTTTAGCCTTAATGCTGTTTTGTTTAAAAAAAGCTACAAATCCATGTAGCTCCAAATTTAAACTTAGATGTTACATTCTGTGTGAAATGTTAATGTCATAATGTATTAGCTTCATAATAATGACAAGTACACTTGCTGCCTATGGATGTTTCTATGATTGCTGATTTACATTTTTTGGCTTAAGCTTCTTTTCATACAAAACTGAAGGAAGACAAATCTGCCACAGAAAATGCTAATTAAACCCCAAAATTGTTAAAAATATGTATGTTTCTCATTCCTCCAAACTGTTTTTGAGAATATTTCCTCTGAAAGCTAACCTACCTACATAGGTAGCATGTAGTTAGCAATCACAATGAAAAGCTAGCTGTCTTCAAGCAGAAGAACTAAGTCTAGTTTTTATGGATATGTCTTGTGCTTCTTAATCCCTCCCCAGTTTCTTATATTCCTGTAATGTAAGAAATTAAGTCTGGAAGAATCCAGACTGTAATGGATTTATAATAATGTGTCTGCTGGCTGACTGCCGGCAAGGACATAATTGGACAAAAAGCAAGCAGTATTTTTTCAGCACTGATAAATGAACTGATTTATACTTGCCCTCAGATGTTAGTCTGGAAGTCTTTGATTACCTCACCAGACTAGAACTTACTATACTTGATATCTATTTTTCTGCCTAGTTTGGTTAAGAGGTTAAGGGACAATGATGCAAGCAGTGGGTGAAGGACACAGTGCAATTACACAAGATTTATTTCCTTTGAAAACCATGCTGAAATGCAATGTGCTACACCAGTCTAGATCAGGCTTAAAAAGCAAAGAAATTTCCTGCTGCTAATGAAAAAACTGTTAACCAAAGTTTTGGACGAGAAGAGCTATTTCCACTAGCATATTATCAGATACTGCCAGTTTTCTTAACAGGGTTCACCATTATGTTTCTCAAAATAGACTGAATTCATATTGGTTTGTTCACCTTTAGGCTGAGAGTTAAATATAGCTCCCTAGAGTGTGTTTGATACCTTGTGCTCCCTAGAGATAATTACTTGTTATGTTGTGCAAAATCAGCTGTTGGCCTCAACCCAATAGTTGTTTTTTATTAACACACTATGCACAGAAACATGTTCAACCATCCAGCTAACTGATTGTGTTGGGGAAAGATTCAACTGAAAGGCAACAGAATGATAAATCTTCACACAACTTTCAGCTCCCTGCCACTCAGAGCTGAAATCTGTAAGTTGGGCAGACAACCTGCAAAAACCTGTTCTATGGTCAGATAGTTTCATTGACCATCAATCATATGATCTTAGCTGAAAATGAAGAAGTATTCTGAACAAAAAAAAAAGGTACCTTTTTACATAAGAAGTGTTAACTCATTGCCATAAAAGCAAAGGAAAAAACCCAAACATTGTGAACATTTTTTACATGAGGACTGCCATCTATTTGAACACAGAACCACATTTCCAGACATTAAGGAAGCTTCTGCTGGTTTTTTGCTCCTGGATTCTCTTTTTAGTTGCCCTTCATCACTCCTAGATGCACAGCTCAAAGTTATTTACCAGTGCAATTTTTTTTCCTATATGAATGCTTTTCCTAGGTTGTACTTTCACCGTAACTTCTTTAGACATATCTTCGAATTCAAGTCTGGTAAACACTGTCAAAAGGTGAGTAACACACTATTTTTCTGAAGTTAATATCTAAACCACTGTTCATCATTGTTTTTATCCCCAATCTCATGTACAGTTACATTAGAGTGACACCAGAAAACAAGAAAAAGATATCGCAACACTAAAATTGTTACATACCTTTGCCAGTTTGGGTTTCTGAGCATATTTTGTTAAATTCAGTCGAGACAGATTTATGAAAGGGCCATCTGGGTTTGTTAGCATTGAAGCCTGAGGGGGGAAAAGAAGCTTTTTAATTGGAAAGATTCCCTACAGTTTTCCTGAAGATTTTCAAAACAGTATTAGTAGACAAAAAAACCCAAAATTCCAAACAAAACATTTGTAGATTCACTGCTCTACTGTGCAGTAAGGACTTTTCCTTCTCAGTCTCTTCCCACAATTTCCATACAGTGCCTAAGCATATGGCTTGGTGGTTGGGATACATAATCAAAAAAAAATCTTCAAGAAATACTTAGGAAGATTAGTTCTTACCCACAGTAGTGAGAAGATACCACATTTTGCCATTAATGGGATTTTTATGTATTATATATTCATGCTGGTTACAGTTTATTAATTTTGCCAATAGAATGGGATAAATTAGTATAGACTAGTCTCTTTATTTTTTGAAGTGACAGACACTGAGTGCTTAGCAATTATTTTGTAGTAGACACTTATGGTGAAATCATGTCACAGTCTTTGCATGGCCCTCCATGAATAAAAATGTGTCTCAAGGAGCATGTGAATTTGGAATTTGTAGGAATCCTGCTGAACTTGTGAATTTATTTACATTTTTTTATATAAACAGACAAGCAAATGAACAAGAAGTTATATTTTCAAACTATTTTAAAAAGAATTAAAAAAATTAAAAACACTTGCCTCCTTCAAACTTGAGTTCAGATGCAGCTTTTAAATAAACTACAGAGTCACTGTGCCTGATACTGTGACCAAGGAATCTTCCATTCTGGGAAGAGAGGCAAGCAACTCACCGTGCCCAGCCTGACATATCCCCCAGAAGCACTAGTGAGAGGACGGGCTGTGAGAGATGTTCGAGGTGTTCTTATCGCCTGTTCCATGGTACTTGGCCGTCCACTTTGTGTGCTGGGTCTCACAAATCCTGTAATAGGTCTTCCTGATTGAGTTACTGGCCTGAAGATGTTAAGTACATTATCCTTATGTTAAGTGGTATTCATTGATAGGGAATTTAAAGAGTTATACATGAAGCATTTCATTTTCAGAAGATTTGTTCATTTTTAACGCGTCACATTTTTAAAAATAAACTATCACATACCTAACAGCTGGGCTGGGGCCTCCACTTTGGCTAGTTCCAGGAAGTTTCAAAGATGTTCCCGGCCCTACAAAATAAGAGCATTTGTCACTTCACTTTGACATACTATTCCCTTGTCCAGAGGACTTCAAACATGATTGAGTTTTATCATAAACAGTAAGCCAGAAATCAAATGCAGGGGACAAACTAAACAAAAAGATAAACCCCAAATATTGCATTTTACTACTGATAAATTGATAGACTATTGCAAGAAAGCTGCCAAACAATGAATATTGGTTTTCTTTCTTTCTCCATCCCACCCAGGGAGAGAAAACAAGTGCCTGTGTGGATGCCTACTGGGACTGACCCAAACAATCTTAGAAACACCACATAGTGCTAAAATAAGACAGTTACTGAAACAACAAGACCAGGCTAATTTGAAATGGTATTATTTTCTATCTGGCACCCAGATTTGAGTATGTAAATCTAAACCTTCACCTTCAGAGCAGATGGAGAATGGTATCTCATGACTGGTATCTAGTAAGATCCCCACCTACAATTTAGAGCACTGTAAGGTCTGAACTCATCCATACCCAAAGGTCATCAAAAACACTGAACCAGCTTGAGCCCAGGTGAAATGACATTTGATTGGGCAGTTTTTCTAACCTGCTAAGTGAATGTCTATAAGATGGTTTTAATCACTTAGTTAAAAGCAACATATGACACCTATATCTTGCAGTCTCTTCACTGCTTGTTGCTATGTACAAAAAGAAATGAGATTTAAATTGACACAGACAATTCTTGACAAACCACTGTTACTCATCTGCATATTTTCTACATACTTATGAACTGCTTTTCTTGCAAATATTTCCAAGAACTGAAGATAAACTGACAGGTAGACAGTTTCCTTCCTTCTTTTTTCCCCAAGATAAACCCTAAGTAGCCACCTGACTACAGCAGTATTGAAATTTAAATAATACAAAAGAAGGTATTAAGCATGATCTCCTTAGTAAAACCAACTAAATATTCAATTGGTGCTAAAATAAATAAAAAGCCCTAGGATTCTCTCCCTTCTGGCTGGACACACTTAGGATTTCTATTGCTTACTTGCCTTTTGTAGTCCTGTGAATCTTGACGTTTTCACTTCATAACAGAACGAGTGGATAGTTCACACAACACAGTTTCTAACATGATAACTAGGGCACTCTTCAGAGAAACGGGGAAAGCGGCTTTCAACTTTTCAGACTAGCAGATACACGTATTACTATTTTCTGAATTCTTTTTAAAGCTGTTGTTGTTCTATAAAAGAGGCGAGGCATTAAAATTCTTTTTTTCAGACTTTTTTTTTTAATAACTACAATTCTTTTGAGGTTTTGGTGTACTGGAAGAATGCTTACAGGGTATAGTTCCTCTGACCTCACCCCAGGCAATTCAGTCCTTACTTTGAGAATCCCAAGCCAACTAGCTATGAACAGATGTAAAAGGCCACAGCAGCTCATGTGGCCACAAGAAGTGTCAGAATTTAAGAGTGAAATTTCAGTAGTTAGTGATGACTGCAGATGACTCCTTTAACTCCCCAGTTAATGAAATGGCTATGATTATAAGCCAATTAGTACAAGTTTCTGAAAAATATGCTGTCAAGGTAACACTTTTAAACACAATTACAATATTAACTGAGAAAATTAATGGTGTTAATCATCCAAAAGTAACATAATGGGCTTCTCTGTAAAACGATGCTCTAGGACATTTTTGTTAATAAACAAGACTGATGGAAAATTAACAAAGCAGAATTATAAAAAAACCTAACTGGTGGAAGAAAGATTTCATCACAAATGTGTGAAAAGGAACCACAGAAAAGTAGCTTTTTCCCATGGATCCTATTCCCTTCAGTAATTATTTAATAATGCATGACTGACAGCAAAAAAATAATTAAGAGAGTTTAACCTGGAAACTAAGATAAGGGCAGATGTAAAACAGAAATGGATATGTAACTGATGCAGAAGGATTTATACTGCTTAGTAGGAAAAGTATAGACAATACTAATTGTAATATGAGAGGTGTGGCTAAAGTTTTATGTTTGTGAACTATGACTTTAGTGGAGGAGGATATCCTGAAAGATCTGCCACAGTGAAAGACCAACTATGGCTAACACACTTTAACAGCAAAAGAAAAAGCCCACAGTCAGTAAGCACCCACTTTTATTAAGTCATGTGCACAAGTGCAGTAATCACAGAACCACAGAATGGTGGAGGTTTGAAGGAATCTCTGGAGCTCATCTGGTCCAACAATGTTCAAGCAGGGACATCTGAAGCCAGTTGCCCAGGACCCTATTTAGATGGTTTCTGGATAGCTCTAAGGAGGTACACTCCACAGTCTCCCTGGGTAGCCTGTGTCAGTTCTCATTCACCCTCACAAGTGAAAATAAATGTTTCCTGATGTTCAGAAAAAAACTCCTGAGTTTCAGTTGGTGCCCACTGCCTCTGGTCCTGTCACTAGGTACCACTGACTCTGTCCTCATTGTACACTGTTTAGCAATTTCTGTGCTTACCTTTTATGCAAAGGTGTAACATTAGAACACCTTAGATGTTGTTGGGGGTTAGGTTTGTTCCTTTTTTACTCTAAAAGTAAGTAACTTCTCCATAAGTTACTAGAAGACTAAGTACTGAGGTGCTTGACCAAACTGAGGTGCTTAAGGGTGCTCGACCAATACAAAGAGCTGGCCAAAAGTTCGGAGGGGGAGATAAATGTGAGTTTTGAGGCAGGTAAAGGACAGAGCCCTGTCCACCACTGTGGCTTCTTCGGCACTGCTCTCCTTGCTATAATGTGACCTGCTCCTCCCCCCGACCCTGCTGGACATCCTGCCGTTCCCAGCGACCAGCTTGTGACGTTGCACCATTCCAGCCAGAGCCCCAAGGCATCAAACTCCTTTGGAGTCCCTGTTTTTTTTGTTTAGTATTAATACTATAGTTGGTGCTGTTTGTTTGCCTTTGTTATACATACTAGTAAAGAACTGTCTCCATATTCCTGCCTGAAAACCTCTTTAATTTTCTAAATTACAATAATTTGGATTTGAATTCTCCAGATACCTGTCTTTCAAACCAGGACAGATGTATAAATAAAGTAAAATCAAGGTGTAGAAGAAAAACATGTTTTCTGCATGTTAGTGGACCATTGTCTGGTTTGGTGACTACAAAAAACAAGTGGATAACTAGAAAGGCTTAAGAAAAGAGTTTCAAGATTCAAGCCAAAAATTAAAATATATAGCTCAGAATGAGGTTGTTTAGCTTATCAAAGAAAAGCTCACTGAATGATTTAACAACAGATTTAATGACACTGATGATTTAATGAAAGATTTAAATATTTACTTTGGAAATATAACTTTGAAAATAACTACATATCAGGGTCATAGAATGTTCACAAAGAAGCAACAAGTGGAGTTATAGTTGATAATTCCCACTGAAGATATGACAGTCTGATAAAAGCTAGTAAATTTAATAATTTACAAAAGACTGCAGGGGTTTCTCTATCTTTGGAAAGTTCTTATATTTTCTGAAAAATTATATACTAGCACAGGCACACCTAGCAGATTTGAAGCACGACCAGCAGTCTTATCTCAATGATTCAGAAGGGCAGGCTACACTATGGTAATAATTTTCTTTGGTTTTGAAATCTGTGACACAGTATCCAGAAAGTCACCACATAGTATTAGTATTTTTCCAGAATGCCTTATTTCCACATAGTACACATCAAATTATTTTTCTTGGAAGATAATCTCTACCATACAGGGCAGAAAATCAAATAAAACTAAATTTTATTATTATGGTGTTTTAAGACAGATATATATAATTAGTTGATTGCAGTGTATAAACATATTGCCAGTACTGCTTGACTGTGACCAAACATGTAATGAAAATTTTAAAAAGTGTAATCAGATAGATATGCAATTGTCTACATCTATACAGACAAGGAAAGCTTTTAACACTTCAAGTATCAGTTCTGGACTATGTCCAGTTCTTCCCTTGAATTCCTTGACATGGTATGTGGTACCATGCTTAATAAGTTACATAAAAATTTCCATGTAAACTGTACTAAAGAAACAGAAAAAAATACAAATAAAGTCAAAAAAGTAGTGGAAGATAACTAATTATTGTCCACTTGGAAGAGAATTAGTTGATGAAGCTGAAAAAGAATTGCATAGAAGGATCAATGGCAGAGCTGAAGAACTGCTCTGTGAAGGACGAGAAAAATGAAATAGAGAAAAGCAGAAGAAAGAAAACCAGTTCAGATAATGTTTGTAGGACATGATGCCAAAAAGTAGTATCTGACTATTGTCTACACTAAGGGCATATGGATAAAATTCACAGTACACCATGGGCAGATTTTTTCTCTAGTTTCTCATAGTGCCTAAAGAAGCCAGAAAAGAGTAAAAGAAATCAACATACTGATGGAAAAAATCAAGTGACCACTTGTATGCTCACTGCATTTCCTCAAATGTAGAGCAAAAGCTGACAAAATACAATCAAGCATGGTCTGAACTCTCGTCTGACAGGCCTAAGTACTACATCAAGAACACAGGGTGGATTTCAACATTGCCACGCAACCACAAAACAATCTAAACCACTTTTTTTACAAATACTAAATGCTGTATCAGGTCACCTCAGTTTGTACTATTCTATGGCAGATGACATAAGAAATGGCCCAAAGAGCTCTCGTTGAGTCAATGTATTTTTGTGAAAGTCAATCTTACGTGCAACTTGAGCAATGGCATTTTCATCCAGAATCATCTCTGCGATTCCTTCTTGATCCATATCAATTTCATCCACATACACCATTTCTGTCAAAGCTCGTGTTTTCAGGTTCCAAGCAGCCTGAATAAGGATAAGTAAAAAGTAAAATATCTTCAAGACACTAAGTAAATAATCTAATCAGCAATTTCACCATTTCTTTATTATTCACTTCACAGTTTTATTAGGCTTGAATAAGGTATTGACTTAAAACAGCCGAGTGTATCCATCTGTCTGACAGAGATATAAAAGGGAACTAAGTCCTTTGTTCAAAGCATCAGCTGTAAAACACTGTATAAATATATACCCCAGGCATTTCGGATTATTCATAATCTGTATTGGAATTGGAATAAAATACACTGGAATACAGTCACATAATTCATAAATACATAAATAAAACATTAATAAAATGTATTGGAATACATTTTAGTGACCTGAACTGACAAATTACTACATCATATGTCTTGGAGGATAATCTGAGCAGTGTGGAAAGGCGAGCATAACTCTAGCCTATGTGACAAGCTCTGTGTAGACGTGAAGACACCAAATCAGTGGGGAGAAAAAAGAAAGCAAGACAAATCAGTAGCAGCCATATAGAAATACCAACAAAGTGCAGGTCCAACTACTTTGCCAATTTGATAGGCTTGTAATGTACTCAGAGAACTGGCATGATAAAGGAAGTCACAAGACCAATCCCTGATCTTCCATCAGATATTGAACAGATCATCATAAATTTTCCAGAGTAAAAATCACTGCCAAAATAATTAGATTTGTTTCCTTTCTAACATGGAGTACAGCAATCTGGTGGAAAAGCATATTCAATATTGGCTAAGGAGTCCTTTCAAAATAGAAACAGACTGATGCTATCTTAAGAGAAATAAAGGTCAAACACATGGAAACATTTGTTCCTCAAGTAAGACGTACAAGAAGATCTGAAATTAAGGCTTATTTATTAATTTAAATAATCATTTAATGAGGCACTTCTCATTCATCCTGTCTTCTCCTCTACACTTCCCTTATACTTCTATGCAAATTTCTGTCAATCAAAAAGAAAGTGTATCTAAAGATGCTGAAATATTTAACTATTCTTTTAAAAGTGCTTTCTTCCAAGCAGAAGTAAAGGAGGGCTTCAGCCAGCTGATTCAATCACAATTAGAAATCTTTGTTCAAGAATGAAGAGAAGGGAATTCAGCAGGATGATCTGAATCTAGGCCAGACAGTCATAATCCAGATCTGCTTTATTTCCTTTTAGTTTCTTCTTATGTAGTAGGATGACAGCCTTTAATTAATGTTGAGATTTCTGTTAGATGTTCAACACCTTTAAAGGTTTTTCATGATTCTATGAAGTATTTAGTTTGTTGAATTTTTAATACCTTGATGGTACTCTGTTCTGTTCAAAGACGTCTATCTGCAGTCAACATAACCATGTCTATATGGGGAATTAGAGCTCTTGAATAGCCAAGCACAGGCTAATTTCTTACTAGAAGTAAGAAAACCTGCCCATAGTAATGATCTTTTCCTGGAAATTGGAAATAGTAACTCCTCTACACTAATTGCTAAAACTGAGGTCAACTCTTTACATAGGCATAAGTATATTACTGTGATTTTTCCACTAACTAACAAGTGAAAATGTGTTTTTAAAATCAACGTGTCTCTTTGTCATTACTGGACAAATATCTGTCATAAAAAATAGATTCCTTAGGCATCTCTTCTAGTCTAAAGCTCCTAGTCCAAGTATTCACAGCCAACAAAAAATTGAAATATCACACAGTATTCCTTAATTAAACATCTGTTTCTAGATTACAGATTATCAACTTTCTCTTTGCGGGACTGATAATTTTGTTTTGTGATAAGCACCATGTCGGGAGCTTATGAAGATAAACTGCACTTTTATGAAACAGCATTTTTATGGTAGGAAAAAAAAGAGAACCTAATTTCAGACAACTCACATATCCACAACACAACAAATTTAGCTTGCTTAACTCATAATCAGAACAAAATTTACAATACCTAATAGCAATTAAAATGGTACAGAAATGTGATACAGTATATAAGTATATAGTATGTCCAGAAAGAAAAGTGGCAAAGTGTTTTCCACTCAGTTTTATGAGAAGTTTGTAACTGAATTGAGTATTTTTGCCTTGTTCCTGAAAAGTCCAAAAACCAAATTAAAAATGTAAACTTAGTAATTAAATTTAAATGTTTTCTCTGAACATGGTAACACACTTTCCTAAGAGCTTGTATTCTCCAATAATATTTTCTATTATAGTATCTTTTATTCCATACACAATGAAAACTCCAGAATACAACTACATTGTGAAGGGTAATAATTACATTGAAGAAGATATCTAGTAGTGTTTCAGTGAAACCATTCTCTATGTAAACAAGTTGCACGAATTCATGGAGTGTGATTAAAGATTTGTAAAATACGTTCTAGAGCTGCATTTAAAGATGCTATTTCACATTGCATTTAATCTCTTCTGATTGTGGGCTGGAGCCAAAAGATGCCATCACCTGCACAATACTATTCTTGCCATTGCAATAATCTAGTGCTAATGTGGGCAGAATGAAAATTAATTAATTACTCTCAGTCTTCTATCACTTATGCAAATCATTATCATGCACCTACAAGGCTACCAGACTCTACACAAGGGTAGAGGCAGTGAGTCTGAGCTGCAAGAGCAGGAAGAGCATTGGTAAGAGCCCACCATTACGTGCATTAAATAAAACATGAAAATGAGCCCTAAGAGCACAAACATTGTTCTGTCTGTGAATACACGTTGTTTTCTTCCTAATCTCATCTGCAGATGAAGGTCATTCAGTACAAGGTAGATTCCATTTAGCTTTTAGAAAGCACTGAACTGCTGAATAAAGATATATGAGAGACAAATATGAGAGAAATAAAATTCTATCAAATATAAAAGCTGCCTGTTCAAAATATAAAAAAATCTTCCAACTACCAAATGTAATGCCATACCAATAACAACAACAAAAAATGCTATTGGGGACTTTACAACAAAACAAGTATCTGTATCAGTATTCAGTGTATCAGAAATTCTTCCCAATGATTGCATCTAATAGCTGTATTTATGGAAAGAACTTTACCTGAAACACAGTGTATTCAGAATCAAGGTCCTGAAAAGAGAGAAAACAGAAACTGAGGAATGGAAATGCTGAATGAAAACAACAACGCAAGTGTGTTTATACTCTGTGATGACCTCATTTTGCACAAACATTTTCCCTCTGACACATATATCCAAATTTCCATTTTATTACATTATCTCTACTTACACGCATTATGAAGCTAATCAATGTTCTGCACAATGAAAGTAAATTTGCAGAAAGTGTATCTTTCTGACACTTTTGCTTTCTTGCTTCTGCTGGATCATCCTAGCCAAATCTTAGATTAACATTCAAGCATTATGAAGCCAAAAAAATAAAATCATTAAAAGAAAATGAACTTGGGAGATGTATGCACATCTCCCAAAAATGAACCAGATTATCACACCATGGTCTTTAGAATGCCTACTTAATAAAATCCATTTTTGCACACTTTTTTTAGCTGCTGCTGGTGATCACAATGATACCACTCAAGAAGACAAAAGAAAATTTCAGCACTTTTTTCATGGTACTTTTATGATGACAATTATGTATTCATGGTATTTGGACAGTAATATTGCAAGTGGAATGAATGTCAAATTAACAGCGTATTTTGCTACCCCAAAAAAACCAAAAGAAAAGCTACCAGATTCAGTTTACTATAAGTGAAAACCTGGAACTTGCATCTACTTGAAAACTTCAGGTAAAATTGAGTAAATTCTGACAGGAGAAAATGTAGGTTTATCACCAGTTAATGTGTAATTATCATGTTTACATAAAATTTAAACTACCCTTCAGAGCTTTTGCTATTCACTTCCAGGGACTGGGGATCAAGTTCTTCCTAATGTATTACTTTAGCTTTGGACAAGGAAGGTGGAAGATAGATGTTACTTTCGCTATTCTATTAAGCTAATAATCACTATTATTTTTTTGTAGTGTCAGACCATTTCTGCTCCTAGAGGCAGTGAAAAATTTCTGGCATTGTGTAAATATATGACAGTTAAACCAACTATATTAAACTGAATATACAATCTTCAAGAAGCTCAGACTACAAAGGGATTTCTGAAGATCTCTAGTCCAAAGCCCTCAAAGCAAGGTCAGCCATGAGATTAGTTGAGGTTGCTCAAAGTCTTGTCCTATTGGATCTTGAAAACTTGTGAGGATGGAGGCTGCACAATGCCACTGGGCAACCTGTTCCACTGCTGACTATCCTCATTGAGAAATGTTTTTCTTCATATCAAGCCAAAGCCTCCTTCACTTCCCTGCATCATCACAAGTGGTCCATAGCACCATTTTCTTGATAACCTCCTTGTATGCCATTAGATCACACCAATGTCTTCTCCCAGCTCAAGCACTGCCCTGCTGCTGGCTTGCTTTGCAGCCAAGACACAGAGCTGGCTCCTGTTCCACCAGAATGGCAATGTCAAGATCACCCCTCTGTAATAGCAGATGTGGTCTACTTCTTTCAGTTTGAACAGTTTTACTCAGTAAATTCTGGCAGCAGGGACCTGGAATGCTGGTGAAGGACATCTTGTACTGGAATTTGTGGCCTTTAAAGGATTGTATTTGGAGCCAAAAAGTTGTTCACTTGTGTAAGAATGCATAACACATCTTACACATTGAGTATTCTATGGAACTAAACATTAATTCAGGGATTAATGTGACATCTCTGTGATGTACCCTGGCCTATGTACCTATGACTAAGGCACTGAAACTGGCTTTGCATTTTAGTTGTATGATTAAATGAACTATTACAATTCTTTTATGTATAGCAGTTGTTTTCTAAAAAAAACAAAACTATTCTGCTTTCTAAGTAATAAAGAACATAGAGATATTTCAGCTTGCATTTTATTCACCCCATTGTGTCTGAGTATTACAGCACATATGAAGACGATTTTAAGAACATTAGGTGGTCTTCCATACCATATGTGCAACAGTAACTAATGAGGACAAGTTAGGAATATTATGTCAACACTAATACAAAAATGCCTCGAGGTTACAGATGTGTATCTTACTTTAGGCACTGTTCATTAGTTTAAAAAATAAATTAAAAATCAAACTAATTTGCTTATGTAGGAGCACTTATATTACTATAAAATTCAGAAATTACATCCCTCATGATTTTGGTTAAAAAGTAGAGTAGATCAATAATACTAAAACCATTGCACTCCCACAATTGTAGGTGAGAGTATGCACTGGTAATACAAATGAATACATTGTTTCAGTCTTTGAGGAGCTGTAACTTTAGATTTTAAATAACTGCCAAGCAGGTAACAGGACCCTTAGATGAAATAAAATAATGGAATAACAAAAATTACATTAAAATATAATATACTTTAACATGGGTAGATGCAGCAGTTACTACACATGCAAGTAATCCACAGGAACTAGATTTCAAATAAAGAGTTCTTTGAGAGGATTAACAAACAGCATTGCCCTGTAAGCTTCTCTCTCAAAACAAAAGCTCATATTTATTCTTCATTTACACATAAAGCTCCCTTGAAAATCAAAAGATTGTAAAAGCAATGAAGGAACTATTTAATCCAGATCCCTAATCCACTGAGGGCACTTTAATATTAAAATGTAAAGTCAGTTTATTTGAATACCAAAGATACTTAGAATAATTAACATTTTTGATGCTTACAGCCTTGAAGAGGGAATAGATTACATACCTTATATTATAATAAGGCTTCGCTCTATAATTAGTTTCAGGTGAGCATAATTTGATACATGTAAAATATTAAAATTATTCTATTCTGAAAATGTTCTTCAAATTATTAAGAGCAGGAACACAGAAAAAAACCCCAAACCTCTACCCAGGAACAATGACTTCACTCTAAGTGTCAGTATTTTCATGCATAAACTTACAGCCTCTTGCACTAATAAGTGATTTTTGTTGAAGATGCTTTTTCAAATCAAGTTCAATGCCCATAAACATAACCATGATAACTTTATTATGATCTTACAAAAAGAAGTATGCAAATTATAGCAGCTGAAAGTTCAACATGGGAGAAGAAAGGATGAATTAACAGAAGCAAATCCTCACAGAAGACCATTAATCATGTTAAAGGAGGAACATACACTATATGTCTATTAATTATATTGGGCAAATTTTTTTTCTGTTGTTAAACTAGAGCAGGCCTCATACATAGGTTCTGTTTATTGCCTTGAATCTGACATATGGAACACAAAGAGTAATCAGATTAGGTGACTAATCAGGATGATCAACAGAGACAGTCCTGGATTGTATTTCCTCTAGGTCAAGCTATTACTATAAACACAGAAGACAAGGCCTGTTTGCTTACAATAGGAAATAATTAAACTGAAGACCAGTATTTTACTTGTTTCTATGCCCAACTGCTAGTCACACAAAATAAAGTTTTTACTTATCCTGAGATAAGAATGTCAGCATAGAAGTGAATTCCACCAATACCATTTATATTCCTAATTCTTAAATGAAGAAATGTGCAGGATATTTTATAGAAAAAAAATTCAATCTTCTACAAGATGTAACTCAGTAGCAGCTAGTTTTCCTTCTATCACAATGTTATTTATTAAGAACTCTTCAGGAAAACGTCATTGATTTTAAAACATTTCAATTTTGTTGTACTTTTTAAGAATTCAAAATTTATAATGGCAGTATTTGATACTGCTATGTAAGAAAATTTGATTCATGCCCCATTAGCAAAAAGGTCAACAAAGTACTTTAAAAACCTCCTAGGGCTTACTCCATCTGGTGACAGGGTTCAAAGAGAGTTTTGCACCAATTAAGATAGCCTCTAAATGTATGTACATGTGACTATTGACTGATTGTCAGTAAAGTTATTTTGAAGATCTTCATATCATCTTTTGCCATGTTCTTACAGGAGAATTCCTTCTCACTATACCTTTGATACAAACATATCCTGAATACTAAGCTACAAGTACAGGGAGTGGTAAATCAAGACATAGGTCAAGATGTACTGGTCAAGAAAATTTCTTACTACATTTTTAAGTGTGGTGGCAAAAATGCATCTACTTCTAAGGCCTTGTAAAGACCTGGTTTCAGGAGCCCATAGCTCCAGGACAATGCTGCAGGTGCAATGGAGCAGGAGTGGTGCTATCATTTATCAGACAAGCTGGAAAAAAAAAGTGCAGTCTTTCACACAGGAAAGGCCATCTCTTTCAGTCATGAAAACACTCTCCAGTTGGGCATTGTTAGTCTCTTCCTTTACTTAGCTGCTGTTACATTACAGGTCTTAGAAGGGAGAAGGCCTGAGCATGAAAACGTTCTGACTTGTAACAGTCACTGTTTAACTTAACTTGGGCATGTCTTTAAAGGACACCAACTCCTGTAGCTTAAATTGTACCCTAATGTATGCTGTTCAAAGAAGTGAGTCCCTGAACAGTGACAGAAGCTATTGCTCCTACAAGATCCCTCATTCCCTGGTTGCAGAGGTTGAGAAGCACATGCTTAGCAGAATATGGGACAAGAGGATAAGAACAGATGGCACAGTGATTACAGCCATTGAGTATTCCCTCGTGCTGCACAGCAGCTCACTTAATCCAAACTTTCTGCAAGTGCTGTCATTTGTCTGTCTGCTTTCCTGGTGCCCAACATGACATATCTTGGGTTTGATTTGCAGAAGTGCTACCATTAAGAGTCTGACAATTAAATCTGCTAGAATTGCTATGTGTTTTTAAGCATTATAAACCACACTTACTAGGTTAGGTACCAAAAATGATACATACTTCATTTTAGATAATTTGCCAGCTTATATTAAAATACTACTAATGTAATTCACACAGACAGAAAACAGCACCATTTTCTGGCAGGTGGCTGAAAATGACAGAATTAAAGTTCAATCAAAATATTCAGGAACTACAGATTTCATTAACTTGCCATTTCAAAAGTAAGAGAAATACCAGAAATCAAAGTCAAACTGCCTGAGAATCCTGGATTCTCAATTATGTGGAAATAAAATAATCATAGATCATTTTTCTAATATTCACAACTACAGCAAATTAGCTGATACACTACTATTGGAATAAATTCAGAATAATGCAAAATAGGATTAGACTAGGCAAGCCAGGAGAGTTAAGTAATGCATGTCACTTTTTTGTGTTCTAATTACTTCAGTGTTCAGCCTTGGATCTGAGTACTTTCTAAGGTTTTAGAAAAATAATGATTTTATTAAATGCAAGCTAAATATGATACAATCCACAAATAGAAGCTACATGTACTACAAACCATAAACATGATTTAATTTTTCATTCTGTTTTATTAAGTAAGTTCAAAATAGTTTGCAAGGTTTCAAGGACATATAAAATATATTCTTGAGGCATGTTACTATTTCCTTTACTCCACGCCTGAAGATTTGCTGGGTAAAGAGGGTAGACTGGTACCTGAAAGTAGCAAGTGTTAGAACGTAATGAGTTGAAAGTGCAACAACATAGATAAGGAAAACACTCTTACAAATGAGAAGCAGAATAATAAAATAAATATAGGCTTATTTGGACAGATAACCAGAAAATATCAGGATTTTAAGTTGACTACAATAAAAACAGTAAAATATAACTATCATGAACACAGTTGACTGACAAAGAGAAATGCCGTTCCATGTCAAGTTTGCCATGAAGGTTAAAGTTGTATTTTAATTAGACACTCAAAAATGTTTTGTTGAAGAGATTTTAGGTGTAATATTTTGTATGTTGAACTGGTTTGAGTTTGGTTCAAGTTGCACTCTTTAAAGTTATTTAACCAATATTCTGTTTCTGCAACCTGCTGTACCACAACGAACAGGTGGTATAAATAATGCTACATCTTCTCCTGACAGGAGCTGTGCTTTTTGTCTGGACTAACTGAGAGGTATGACAGAAAAGAGCTGTGTAGCCATTCCATTACATACTACGAAAGCAGTACACTCCATGATCCTTCTGAAACAACATGGTGAAATTCCACTTATTTATCATCTCTCCACTTATTTTATAAGAAAACCTTGAAATTGTTATTGCTTACATGAAATACTTCTATAGAGTAAAATCCAGTTGGTGTCTGCAAAATTTACTTGAACATTGCTGTAGGAAATCTTTTCAGACAAGGACTGAAACATCCTGCCATGCATTTTTAAATGTTACACAGAAAGACTGACATTTCCCAATCTCAGATATACTTTCAAATACTTTTATAAGTCATTAATTCCTGCTTAAGATGAGCTATTAATAAGGATTCCTCAAGAAGATTATATGAAGCCTGAACCAAACTAATCTTATTTCAAGTTTGCCTTTCTTCCATCTGAACTTTCCAGTAGGTTTGAAATGTGCTGCTGCTGGAGAGTACCTTTTTCACACAAAACTCTGAATAGGAACACAGTTCTGAAATGAACATACTGAAGTTATAATGTCCAGTCATTCACATGCAACTGTGGCCTGAAGGTTTTTTCAAAATAGTGCTGGAACTTGATCTTAGAACTCAGAGACTTTATGTAAGGCTTCTAAGAGCTTATGATTTGATCTGGTATAGACATTGTTCATAACCCCACCCTACACCACTTCTCAAAGGAAATCATCTTAAATGATTTTCCTCTTTCATTCTTATAAAAGATGAAGCTTATAGGCTGGTGTGAACATTTCAAAGATTAAATTGGCTTATCAATTTTTTGTCTCAATTTAATACAGAATTTGGAAAAACTCTCATATTGCTGGTATATAAGGTCGTTGTTCTCTAAGGAGAATGTGTACCTTGTCTAAGAAAACAATTTAATTTATGTACTTAAATGTTTCACCATGTGTGATCTATATCTGGAAGAAGGAAAACCAATTAGGATCTACATCAGAGAATCACAGGATGTGAAGGATTTGAAATGGACCTTAAAGATCATCTAGTTCCATCCTGCCCTTGCCGTTGACAGGGACATCTCTCACCAGACCATGTTACTCAAGGCCTCATCCAGCAACATCCTCTTACTGCTGTTTTGTTAATTTCCTCCTCAGCATTTTTTCTTGGCCTCACACATCTTCTATTCCTTACCAGTGCTACTGGAAATAGCCCAGCAGAAGTTTGGAGCTGACACATTTAACAGTATCATTTTATACCTGAGCATAAACAGAGAGTAGAAATGCAGTTGTCTTTACATTCTCATGTTGAGATCACAGATTGCAAAATGTTTTACTTATTAAAAA
This sequence comes from Pycnonotus jocosus, assembly GCA_013400435.1. NCBI lineage: Eukaryota > Metazoa > Chordata > Aves > Passeriformes > Pycnonotidae > Pycnonotus > Pycnonotus jocosus. The sequence continues at coordinate 136,412 of VWYP01002987.1, read as the reverse complement.
CTCTATAAATTAAGACTGATAGAAGCATTATGATCTTTACAACTTTTATTTACTGTTATCTGTGCTATTTCAAGAATTTCTTTCACAAAGCAAGCATTGTCCTTCCTTATGCAAAGATCACATATATAAAGGCCCAATAAAGTAAATACATATCAATAATACAGCACTAGCATGGAACTAACACCAAGTCCCATATAGGGTTCAGGAATAATTTCTTGGACTACTTTCTCCACTAAAAATGTTTCTGCTGATGGCTCCTTGGTGGTGCCTTACAGTATAAAACATTTTAAAGAAACCCACAACCTTTTAAATATCTATCCTAATCAAGTTCAAATAATTACTGTGCTTTATATTTACACTATTGTGTGACCAGGCAGCTTTCTTTAAAGACTTGTCCTTTGTGATAAAAAGAACTGCATTCAAGGTTCTTAAAACATCTGTCTGTAGGATGCTTTGAAAGGCTTACAAATTTGCTGTAAAGTGTTTAAGATGAAGACTGTTCAATTACTGTTTTTAAAACATGGCATAAAAAATATTTGCATGAATGTGAACATTAATCCACAAACAACTTTCCCAAATCCTTTGCTCTTACAGAAGGGTGAGAAAATATGGAGGTATTGAAAAACATGTCCTAGGTTTCCAGATATTCAGCAGCTGGAGAAAGAGCAAAGAGAGAGATATGCAAACACCTCCTGTCCCAAGGTAGGACTCGTAGGTAAGCTGAGCTAAAATGCATGTCTCTTAACCTTATGTGATTTGCTCCATACAGCAGCTATGACACCTTAAACATCAGTATAAAATCAGCAAGAACATCTCTAGCAGGCCTGATGTCTAATCTCAGCTTTTCTCCCTTCAACTCTGCAAAATCTTCAGTGCCTTAAAGTTCTCGTTGCGAAGAGCCTGGCCCCCACAGCGGTCACGGCAGCTCTCCGGCAGTTCCACGCACCGGCAGCACCGCTCCCCCTCCCAGTTTCGGGGCCGGGCCGGGGCGGCTCCCCCGGGGCGTGTCTGAGGAGGAGCCGCAGCTCCGGGTCGCTGCTCCCGGCCCGGGGGAGAAGGGGGAGGGGCGGCCCAGCCCGGCCTCCAGCTCCGGGAGCTGGGCACGACCCAGCGCTCACCGCCGCGCTGATCGGGGTCGCACCCGGCCCCTCCGGCGGCTGCAGCAGGCACAGAGGGTCCCGCGGTGCTGAGGCAGCCGGGACGCGG
>VWYP01002987.1:112044-123617 GCA_013400435.1 Pycnonotus jocosus | reverse complement strand
CCCCTCGCCCGGGCTTCGCCGTGGGTAGAAACAGCCTGGAAATGGCTTTTAGCTGTCGGATTTAATCAGCCGTGCTGTGTGTCCCCCAGTGCCGCCGGTGTGCGGTGCCGAAACTCGTACGGGCGCCTGTGCCCGGCGCGGCAGCCCGAGGGTCGCCGCTCGGTCCCCGGCCGCTCCTGAATGTCAGAGGGCCGGCGGGAGGAGAAGCAGTAATCGCGTGTGTGCCCCGGAGCACTTGGGCTGCGGAGGAGGTTAATCTGTAGCAGGTAGACCTTTGTCTGGTGTTTAAATGGCGACGATTAATGGGGAATTAGTGGCCTGCCTGTAACTCACGCAACTTTTAGGGTAATCTTGAAAGAACAGCCTTTCTTGAGAAGTTGAGGCTTCTTCTGTAGCTCAGTAGTTCACTTGGGTGGGAATGTTACCTGGTGCTGAGTCCATTAGAAAATTACAAACTGATGTTGCAAAAGAAGTGTGCTAGTACAATTTCTTATGTCTTTCCACTCCAAGGATGCTTTTGTAAGCCTAGTGGTGTTGTGAGATCAGTGAGAGAATTTGAGGAGTATGAAGGGCAGATGTGAGCCTGAGTCATCAATCTTTTCCCTTGCAGTAGGTGTCATTGCAGATGGATTTTAAATTCTGATTTCCTTTAGTCTTCCTGTTGGGGTAAGAACTAGCAGTAGATACTTTTGTAAGTCTTTTGTGTGTTTTACAGCACAAAATTTTGTCTTTATGATTCTTAGTGCTTCAAGGCATACCTCTGTATGTGTTACTCATGAGTAACAGGTATTGCCTGTAGAGAGCAGAATAGATGCTATGTCTTTCATTTAAGCTTTAAAGATGCACTAGAAAACTTGGTCATAATGGCCAGTTTTTTCTTTTGTTTAAATCTTCTTGAATAAATTTAAATCGTTCTGAATTATGGCTGTGAGTGTTCCTAAGAAGGGTGTCACTTCTGTAGTATATTTCTCCTTAGTGCTAAATATGTGAAGAAAACCTGGTCAATGTACCACGGTAGAGTGTTGTACTTGGGTTGTTGAGTCAGGAGTTTGGATCACTGGTATTTGCTTAATGTTTTAACATTCTCACTTTAATCCAGGAAGAACTGTTCTCTTAAGAACTGCTAGCCACCTATGATGTCAGGTGCTGCGGGAAATCCAGATCTGCAACTTGCTATTGTGCTAAGGAAGCGGTGGCTCTGCTGGTTCTAAGGTCGCAGGAGTGTAATATGACACATTTAATACCGTGTATTCCTGAATGCTTCCCAATGACACTGTTTGTTTCAGTAGCACTTCTTGTAGCATAAGAATTGAACGGTTTGAGCTGCAACTGGGCAAGTTTTCTCTTTGCATGTGATAACAGTTTCTTGCTCAGTCTCTCTCAGTTTTGGTACAGTGTGCTACTTTTGGCTAAAATGTGACAGGATTGTTTAGAATAGTACTAAACAAACAAACAAACAAAAAAGCAACGCAAAACCCAACCAACCAAACAAATCTGTTGTGAGTCAGCTAACTGGAGAGAAAGAGTATGTCTGGTTTGTGTATGTACTTTGATTTGAATTGTACCATGGCCCAGCATAGCAGAGTTTCTCCTGCTCTGAATTGTATTGATGTGAGAATCATACAAAAGTATGATAAAGCTTTACAGGTTTATGCAGTTAAAATTTTGCATGCTTCTTGAATGTAAAAGCTGTACAGAAATATTTGTATGTTTAAAGAAGAATGCTTGATTTAAAAGCAGTGTGGCTATTTCTAATAATATGATTAGACTTGCATTGACAAGTTTTCCACTTGCTACTTTTCCTGAAATGCAACCTGGTACCATTTAAATGCCATCTCACACTTTTCCTGATTAAACTTGAGTATCTAAGCATGTTAATTTTTAATATTTAAAGGAGTCATAGGAAGGTCAAATATTAAAAAAACCCAACCAAACAAAAGCCTCAAAAAGCAGGTGCAAAAATGGGATTATATACTATAGTAATCAGTGTTGCTAAATTTTCTCTCTGAAGATAAACTCAACTGTTGTATTGCAAAATAATTAATATATTTTGTGCTCTAATAGTCTCAGCAAGTACTGTCTGAATGCTGAGATATTTGGGACTTTTTATTGAAAGCAATGGGAGGATTAAGTGTCTTTTTACAAGTATGGGATCTAATTTGTGAAAGCAGTTCTGGAGTCTGAAAATCTTATGTATTTAAAGAATCAAACTTTCATGAGCCTAGCTCCATAGCTACAAGGACTAAGCATAAATATTGCTCACTACATGGTTATATTATTAGTAGTCTTCATTATGAGAACTTTTATATTGTTAGTGTTCTTTGGATGACATTGTAATTGTAAACATCAATCAGTGGAGAGGAACTGCAGTTCTTATGTCAGAGACATAAGTAATAGAAAACAATATTGGAGTAATGGACAGTCATAGGACATTTTCCATTGGAAATTTCTTACAGTGAATTAGAAGTTTCTAGCAATGAGTTTTTGTTCTGCTTTGAAATTTTACCCGTTTTTGTTAAATGAAACCCTGTAAACCTGCTGTAAGATTTTTTCATCTCTTCTGAGAATTACTTTCCAGAAATCAGCTGACTATTCTGGAGGATAGTTACATGTTTTCAATCTTACTTGTCTCCCATTCCTTTTGCATTTGCATATTTTTTTTGTTGAGGTCCAGGATGTATGTGAACACTTGTGTAAAGTGTCAGATGCAGAAATGCTTTGGAAATTTGCATCTTTTGGGAGTGCAGATAACTGAGTTTCTCACATTTTCAAGAGTAAATGAGGAGAAAAATCTTGTACATGAAATCTCAGGTGACTTGCTTTGATCTGTTGCCAGCAACATATCTTGAATGTCTGCTGTGTTTGTGGAAGATAAATTCCTCTGTCCAACCTTGACTGTGTATGTGCAGGAGATACTAATACTGAATGAAAATGCAACTTTTCCTACAAAGCTACTGGTTTCAAGTGTGCATTCTCTAAGATTTCGTACGTCACCACACTAGCTTGTGATCTTTAGAGTGGTTTGCCTTCTTCTAGCTGAGGAAGAAACAGTATCTTGGTATATTCAGGTCAGATCTTAACTTTGTTCTCTCTATAATTTTATTGATTCAGAGAATCATAGGTTATTTAATGTTGGCTGATCTTCCCATGCCAGAGAGACCTTAGGGGGATTGTATTTAAACCTGATCTGTATGAAGATTTCAGAAGATGCTTGCTCAGAGTATTAACTTGTCGTATTGTAAAACTCATGGTGATGTTGAAGCTCCTTATTTGTCTGGGGTAGCTAATGTATATCTATAATTTTTTTTTTTTTTTTTAATATGAGAGAATTGGAAACCCTGAACTTATCCACCTTTATCCACCTTTTTAAATGGCTGTCTACTGGCAAAAGCCTTTGATGTCAGTAGGACAATTCTCTGTGCTGATGTGCTCCAAGGAGACTGCTGACCTGTTCCAAGGTGACTTGTAGAATAATTTTTCCTTTTGTTGCATTTTTTTGCCCTTTTTTTTTTTTAACTTAATGCTAGCCCTGTGACCATCTTTTTCTCTTTTTTTCTTTTTTTTTCTTTTCTTTTTTTTTTTTTTCTGGGCTTCAAAGTACTGTAATTTTACTGGGAATTAACTTTTCATCTGACATTGATGATGCTATTGCAAAATAAAAACTTAAGGTTTTGTGCATCTTTTCGACTGCTTTAGTAGCCTTGGAAAAATTCTATATTTGCTTTCCATGATGTCTGTTCTTGATTTCAAACTTTAGCACTTATTTGTAATTCTCCTTTTGCACCATTATCTTTATGCTGACACAAAACAACTGCACAACTGTGCCAGTCACAGAAAGAAGAATTATGTTTCTCTGTCAGAAGGAGACAAATAAGGAAGAGTTGTTATCTCTGTCCTATTTTTTTAATATCCATTATGTGACTAGCTGGCAGATAACAGTGCTTTTGTATATTCTTCCTAGAACTTTATCACTGTGACTACTTGATTAAAATGTTTGTGATACATTTAGGTTTTATTGCTTGAGGTAGTAGCTGGCACATTTTATGCTAGTAAGAACTCTTGAGTCTCTGCTGATAATGGCATTTATGGCTCTGCTGTTGAGCAACCATAGGCTGTGTCTAGTAAGTTAATTTCCCTTCTTGTATGAAGTCTGTATATTTTTCCTTGTCTTGGAGTAAGTTGGGGGAAAGAATTCATGCATCATCTGCCCTTGGAAACTGCAGTGTTCTGATTTTCGGGCAAGCATAACTTAAAAAATTATTCAGAAAACATTGACATTCTTTTCTATTAGGAGTCCTAGTACCAGAAACTAATCAATACCATGCTGCAAAGACAGTGGAGAAATAAATGGTTCTACTTTTTTTCTGTTTGGTTAAAATGTGGTTCTTCTCCCCCTTTGTGCCCCTCCTAATCCAAGACTATAGAGAGGTAAATTGTGTTTTTACAGGGAGCAGAATTATATGCAAGACAGGTAGAAAGAATGGCAAAGCATTTGTCTCTGTTCTCACAGAGACAGGGTTTGTCTGTTTCCAACAAAATAATTTGCTTGTCTAAATCATGATTTTTCTTGAGACAAGTTTTCTTGTTGCAGTGAACTCTATAGGAATTATCCGAACTTTGTTTCTCAGGGAATAAAAATAAGCCCCTAAACCTCTGGCCACTAAATTGTGATCTTTCCAGGCACTTTATTTAGGACTGTCAACTTTTTATATTTCAAGTTTCAACTTAATCTACAAGAGATTTTCCTGCCTGAGATACTATGATTTTGTTCCTGTATTCCAAGACAAAATAAACCACTTCATTTTAGTGTCAACATTTCTTAGGTTCTAGTGAAAATCAAAACCACTAAAATCATCTCTGCTCTTGTGTTAGTGCTGTCTGCCAACTCTGATTTATCTATTTATTGTTGCACTCTGAGTGTTAGTCTTAACCATCAACATCTAAGAAATTGTTGGGCCCTGTCAGCTGCTTTCTAAGACTGCTCCTAGATAATGCTCTCCAGGAGGCAGGTCCAGCCTTCCTCTGTGTGGCTGTCAGCTGTGGTTTGCAAGCAGAAATTCTAGCAGTGCAGTGATTAGTCACATCCTAGTTTTGAATGGCAACAGGTCTTTTCCTCACCTTGTCTTTTCTTTAACTATGCATTGTTATGACTTTGGATGACCTGCTGTTGGATGTTTTTAGTAAAGATGCTCTGTATTTCTACCACCTCATTGTATCATTCTGCCTCTCTTTGATCTCTTTTCATTAGATTCTAGTAATCAAAAAGAAAAAAAAAAGATAATATCTTCTCAGAGAAAGAGCCAAACAGGTTTCATAAGAACATAGAGGGAAGTTACTTTGTTTCCATGTTTTGTGTTCTCCCAGTAGTCTGACACCTTAAGAGTTCTCAAAAAACCTCAACAAACAGTTGAAGCAATTGCAAGTTGGGGTATCTGCTGTCAGGTTTATTGTCTTGTTCTTGTCTGGAATAAATGGTGTGTGTTTCTGACCTAACTCCAGATGACAGCCAGGCAGAAATGTTAACCAATGGATACTAAATACAGCTACAAAATTTTGTCAGGGGAAATTCTATTAATTAGTTTGGCAGCAGATCTATGAATTTTCACTAGGAGTTTAATGATTAATTGTATATTTTGGATTTCAGGGAATGTAACTGAATGAATACCATGGTTGCCATATAAGGAAAAAATTCTAATTGTCGTGGGCAACCTCTTGTGGTTTTTGAATTCTGAATGTGACAGCAGAAAAAAAGCTTCAGCATGTTCTGGTGAGGAATTCTTTGTATGCACTTGAATTCTATACAGTCCAGATCTTTCTTTCTAGAAAAGAACTCTGTTGTTTATTCATTTGCAGGAAGGTAATCTCCCAAACTATTTCAATAATTATAGCCATTGGAGAAGGCCTGTCATCCCCCTCTGATTACTGGAGGAAAACAGGAGTAAAATCAATTTTGTAGTTATGCTTCAAATGTGAAATGGATCATGCATAGAAACACCTGAAAATGTAGCTTGTCTAATACTTAGGAAAAGTACAAGGTGCATACAGTCTGGATTATTAGGTGTGGTGTTAGGAAATCAGTCTTTGCTCTTAAGTCTCAAAGAAGGTCCTTGACAGGAGTATTTCCCCTTGGCTCAGTGCTGGTGGGGCTGCCCCTAGAGGGCTGTGTGCAGTTCTGGGCTCAGAGGAACTACTAATGAGAGTCCATTGAAGGGCCACAAAGATGATGAAGAATCTTGACCGTTGCTCCTGAGGAAAGGCTGAGAAAGCTGGGACCATTTAGCCCAGAGAGGAGAAGGCTCAGAGTGCATCTGATCGAGAGAGTGCATCTCTTTCCAGTGGTGCTCAGTGACAAGTCAAGTGACTTTCCAACCAAAATGAAACCTGTAGGCTCATGCTGAATAGTAGGAGTTTCCAGAACTGGTGGTTCCATTTGAAAGCTTCAGTGTTTTGACTACAAACATTATTTTTTATTTTCTTCCTATGTGCAAATTCAAATAAAAATCATTTAAAGTAAATCTAGTTAAGGAAATAATTTTTCAAATGATTTTTTCTTGAAGAAAATTAGACATTAACTATAGGTCATAGGGTTTTGGTGTGCGATAGAATGTTTACTATGAAATGAAATACTTTTAATAGTATTTTCTGTAACAAGGAGTGGGCTTTGGGGTGTGTTCTGGTAGGTTCCTGCTCAAACATGGCACCTGGGGTTCATTCTCCATTGACACTTGATGAAGAAACTACGTTCTTGCTTCAAAGTATGAAAGCAATGTAGTACTGAAGTCATGTGATGTGCCATTCTGAGAGGTCAAATAGAGGCACCCAAATCACTTGAGCGGGTTCATTTACCAAGATACTGTACTTTGTTAATAAGCTGTTAAGGCATTTTTCTTTTCTAAATATATTTTGAGGAATTGATTTCTCTTTTCCCCCAGAAAGTTTATATTTCCAGCTGAAGAATCATGTCTTCTCCTTAGCTTATTCTTTGAGCCTATATGGTGTCATGGTTTGGGGTTTTCTTTGTTGTTGTTTATACTAAAGATTAATAAGCTCACTTTATCGTCTCCAGATAATCTTTTTGAGCATACTCAGTTTATTTCCCTCCATGAAAGAAGTAATGACTTAAAACTCATATTATGTCATAATTAAACTAAGCAGTCCTCCTATGAGCCTCTAGCTTCAGTATTTTTTGTCTATCAGTCAAAATGGCATTTCTTACAGCAGAAGACAATTGCTAGGACAAGGTGAGATAATTACCCTGCTGACCATTTTATATTGTGGTTCACAAGGGCAAAGTCCCAGTTAAGCTCTTTCCAGCTTTTCATGCTAAGTGGTCTCAAATTGTCAAATGTATAAAAGTCTGAAGGGAGGATTTGGGTTCATATCCAGATCACAGGGAAATATGAAAGACAGTGATATGCCTTCTCCCTCAGGAAAACCAGGTTTTCTCAGTAGTTCTAGACCTGTTCTAGAACACGCTATACTGTCTGAAAGATGTTTTTTGAGGGGTTTGGTGTTGAATCTTTATAACAAATATTTTTCCACCTAGAGTTTAGTACATCATCTTTTAAAAATATTTTTCTTGGATTTGGTTTGATAAAATGAAAATATTTTAGGAATACAGAATAAAAACTTTCCTGGATTCAGTTTGAAGCGATACTAGAATAAGTCTGTTGTTTAGTACACCTGCATACCATTAAAAACTTTATTTTTCCTAATTAAAACTACACAAATAGAAATACCAAAAATATCCAACCAGAATTTGAACATTTGAAACATACTAGAAGTTGATTAAAGTAGATCAACACAGCAAGGAACTACAGGCTTAGGAGCTTGCCTTCATGCATTGTGCTTTTCATAGCCAGCAGTCACATCACCTTCTGATCTGATTCTGTCAGCACTCACAGGCAAGGTCAGGTCAGGTCAATACCTAACTGTGAAAATGTCTTGGTGCTGTAGAAAATGCCTTTCTTGATTTAGTAGTTGGGTCTTTTTCTCAGAACTATTGCAACAATATGAGGCTCTCGGACAATGTTGGAGAAGAACAGGAAATGTAACCAAAAGCTTAATAATGTTTGATTCCTAAAAATTTTGAAGTATTTCTGCAGAAATTTTGAGGTCTGCCCTAATCTTTTAGTTTTTCCAAATTGCAGTCAAAGAAGTTATAATTCTGCTTACCTATGTTTTCAAATGGTTCAATATGTTAGTTATTCTCTTCATATAGGGAGGAAAGTTGATTATGTTCCTGGTTGATTTTTTAATAGCATTATGGGGTTAATATACTGTGTTTGCAGTGTTATTATGGTAGTGACAGGCAGTAACTTAGCATGTTTCAATAAAATTGAACTGATGATTTTTTTATCCCCCTCTATTTTTTTTTTAGATTGAAAACTATAGTGTACATGTTCTGTATGACATATCAAAGGATTAGTTTAGATTTCACTGTAATTAATAGCACAAGCATTGCAGGCTTTTTAAAAAAGATGTGTGCTTGAAACAGAAGCTGAAATAATTACAAAAAGATGTTTCTAGTTTTATGTCGTCTACATTTTGGGGTTTTTGAAGTTTAAGCTGATATTGACATTAAGCTAAAAATCTGTAGAATTTAGTCTTGCCTTTTATAATATCTCAAGGTTTTTTTTTTTTTACTTCAAGATATAGTTTACCTAGTTTTTCAAAATATTATTGTACAACTTACAGAGTTATATTTGTGATTTAGGTCAGTACTTTTGTTTAGCATCAATGACTTTGAAGGAAAAATAATTTATTATTCATAAAACTGACAAAGGTGTCTAATCTCTACTGATAAAGATTAGTCATATGCTCACATTAAAATTTAGATTTGTTAAGATACACTTAATTTATAATGCTGTTATATTATGATCATGGAAATTGGTTTATTCGCAATATATTTATTTGACTTGAAATAAACTATTGGTTTTGCTACATTCACATGGTAAGCAAAACTACTGGACACTTGAAATACCCTGTAAAGAAAAATAAAGCTGCAATTTTCCTTGAACTTAGGTAACATAGTGTGAAAGCTCCCTTAACCATCTTAGTAATTTGGTTGAATGTTTAACCTTGATGGTGTTGAATGTTCTCTTCAAAATACATGTAGTGAAGATTTTTTGCCCAATGATTCTGGTGTGTCATCTGGTGTAGTATGCATTTCCCCTGGTGTAACAGTGAAGTGCCTTACAGAGTGTTATAGATACATACAAATCACCTTTATTGGAGCACAGATTGCTCTGATTACTCCACTGGCCACAAAAGACTTCCATTTCTACAGGAAATATCCAGTATCATTATTTTCATTGCTGTTACAGCTATTACCATAGTAATAGACTTTGAAAATACACTGCTTGATTTGCACAAAAAAGGTCAGAATCACCAAGATTGCCTTAACTCTTGGTACAAAAGCTATGATTGTATTTTTAAGCCAGATTTATGATGCCTATCAGTTTTATATTGCAAAAGATAGAAACCACAAAGAATTCCACTGTGTGCTCCATTTGATAACACCACTACTATTCTGCATTTAAAGCAAGATGTCTTTGTGAGACCTCTTCTGTTAGAAAAGCGGTTCTCCTTGCTATTTTACCTAGCTGCTAGAGGATACCTGCATTATTAAATCTCCAAAGAAATACTATATCTTTTCTTCAGAGTAGCTGTTCTCAGCCTAGTTGCAAAAGACTATCTTTTAACTGGGAGTCCTCATTACTGTGGAGTGGCTTCCTGCTGCACTCCTTTTCTTTTGAGTAAGTTCTGTAAGATGGTGCCTGATGCCTATTCTTCTATGAAAGCCCTGGGTATTCAGGTATTACTTCAGAAAACACAGTGAAAACTACTTCCAACCATTTTTCATAGGTTTCTAATTTCATTTCACTGTTTGATCTTCCAAGCATTTTCAGAGGAATTCCTTTATAGTGCGTATTGCTTTGGGCTGCAGACAGGATGGATCAAGACTTGTAACTGTATGCAAAGATCAGTTTGATTCTTTTGCTTTAAAAGCACATGTCATTTTAGCAACACCCCCACCCCCCAAAAAAAAAACTCCCCCACAACCCAACAAAAGCCCCCAAACAAACAAAAACAACAACAAAAAACCCAAAACAAACAACCCAAAACCCATCCCAAAACTAAAACTTCTCATCCAACAGCAATGTCCAGCTTCTAATTGCTCAGATATTCATGGAATCATCTTTAAGAAATATTTTCAGAGGCTCCTTTTTGGGGGGTTGAATTAAAGAATCAAGAGAAATATGTCCAGAGAGTGAGTAGCATAACTGGAGAGAAGAATGTCAGTGTGAACAAAACGATCAGCTTGAGAGGTACCTGCACTAGTACTTCCACTGATGGTTTAGCCAGATTGGTGACAGATTACATTTAGGGAAATCTTTCTTTTGCCTTTTACATTATGTTGACTATAGAAAGTATTACACCTTAAACTTCCTTTGGCTTCATATGAAGTATATTGATAAGATATTTGGCATAAAATTCCATGTAAATATAATGTTTGATTTAGGTGAAAAATTCAAGTGAAAGAAAAGAAACATATCTGAGGCAAAGGACCAGACCTAATAATAAGGAAAGTGTGTTCAAGCTGAAAATCATGTTTAGAAATTTCTCTTAGTTACATTAAAATAGTTGTGTTCTCACAATGCTCATACATTTCACTCCTGATTACTTAACGTAGTTTTTACCCCAACTGACAATGAAATTTGTAGATATGACATATTTTTATGTCTAATGTTCTAAAAGAGTGTTTTACTGCTTTGATCCTTTCTATTTATGTGGTACATTTCTTGTGACTAAATCTAGTTGGAAATTTTAAAAATAACAGTGACCCTTCAATTTTCTGAACCATAGGGTAACTTATTTCAAGAGCAAAGCTCCTGTAAATGTCAGACTGTGATATAGGTGCATGCAAATCTTATATATACATGCCATTGGGGGAAGAAACCCAAAATGTATTTAAATGTAAAAATCACTTTAAAAAATTATGCATTTTAATCGTGGTGGTTAGAGGTCTCCATTTTATCAAAACAGCTTGCATGCAGAATGATTGGATTAATTCTATGTTTTGGTTAGCTGACAACAGTATAAACCTTCTCCTGACTTTTAGAACTATGCTAATCTCCGTCCCTGTTTATAATCCCTCTACAAGAGCAAGCAAGGTGAATGATGCTTTATCTTAGATCAAGACAAGGCATCTGACAGCATTTGGAAATTGCCTGAAGAATTATTGTGGTGAGTGTGACATTTTAAGTGAAATAGCCTTCTGGAGTACTTGGGGAAATAAAAGGAATATTTGAAGAACTGGTAAATGTTTGGTTTGGGGTTTTTTTTTAGATCAAGGTTGCACATTAGATGATATTTGTGTTTTTTAGTCCCAGGTTCCTCTTTCGCCTACTGTTTTTTCTACGCTGTTTCTTCTGCCGTATAAGTAAATCACCACAAAAATGAATAGCCTTTGAAACATTATTCTGTAATAATTTATAAATAATCAGGATTTTGTCTTTTGCAGATTACAGCATGTTCTTATGAGAATGAGTATTACATGACATTCCATT
>VWYP01002987.1:0-111996 GCA_013400435.1 Pycnonotus jocosus | reverse complement strand
ATTGGGATTAGTCAACTGGATCAGTATTTTTGAGATAAACATAATTTTTAAGCAGAAGATTAGTATTTTCTTCAAAGTGTTACACATGAATGCTCTTTATCCATCTTCCTTTTTTTTATGTTTTCAGTAATTAAGTTTGTGATCCCACATGGGTGACATCTACACATTGATTTCTGAGTCCCTTTAATATTCTCTAGTTTTCCTATGCTGCTTTCCTGTTTTGTTTATGGTTCTAGTACATGTGGGGATTTTGTTTGTTTTAGGAGATAGTCTTTTGTATAAATACTATTGTGGCCTCTATAGCATTTTTATAGTTTTTTTCTAAACAAGAGTCAGATGTTGTCCCAATTTTAAGTGGTATCCTGGTTCCTTTCATTTTTTCTGGGTGCAAAGTTAGATGCTGGGATGGTCAATTTGCAACAAGTATCAGAGATATCCTTGACTTTTTTCTGTAGGAAAACACCTCTGTCGAACACCTGTACTAGTACTTCCTGATTTATTAAGGGATCTCTTTTGGGTCATCAAATCTAGGGACCCAAAGGGGCTGACCAGCTGTACTGCCCCCCTCCTAAGTTACTGACAGCTGATTGCACTGTCTTCTCTCCACAGATCTTGCACTTCTGGTTTCCTCTTTCCTTTTATCTCTCTCTCTCTTTCTTCTTTTTGTTTTGTTTCCTTGCTTCTAGTTCTAGGGGAGTCGTATTTGACACTTCATACGTAATAATGGTTTAAATAATTTGTCTTAAGTCTGTGCATTGTCTTGTGAGGAAAGAAGGCAGTTGGATTTTTTTTTAGGTGGGATTCTTACTTACCTTCAGGCTCTAGTATGTCCCATTATTGTACCACCAGTTCTTTAAGGTGAATAGCTATTAAAGAATAACAGGACATTATCTTAGCAAATTTATCTCCAAATGATTTTGGAGTATATGATACTTCTAACTTTCATGTGAGATTTTTTAGCTAGGAACAGGCAAGTAATTTTGCTGTCTTCTTTTTCAAGGGGCATATTAGAAAAGAATTTTTTTCTTCACATTGTGAAAACCTGGTGATTAAATTGTCAAGATCACGTAGAATTTGTAAAAATCCAGCAACCCCACTCAGTCAAACCTTGAGTTCTCCTATTGGCACTGGCAAAATCATTAATATTTGAAAAGAAGGGGAATATCTTTATTTTTAATCAGTTTTCTAGGAATGATAACTTACTAGAAAGCTGGAGCCAATCCCTTCCTCAGCAGTGGAGGATGTGACAATGCAAGACAAAAATGAACATCTTCATACAGGGGCATACAGTTCCCAGAATATTTTATTCAGTCCTCATAATTCGATGAGTTGGGAACTTTGCATCAGTGTTGCTTTACTCACTCTCTAACTCTTTCCTTCTCTTTGAAGTACATCTGGTTTCTTTTTGTTGCCCCCTCCTTGGAGGTCAGGAACAAATATAAGCCCAAAGCAATATTTTGGATTCTCTGCATTGTTTATAAATGCTTCTTGTTAATCTGAAAGCATTCAGATCCAAGAGGAGAAAATATGGAATGGTAATGAGATAAACTGCGGCTGAGAATAACCAATGCACAGTTTGAGTTCACTGTCCCTGTCTCCACTTCAGGCTCTCTTACTTTGAAGTTAGATGCTTGTGCAATTTAAGGAAGCTTCAGAAAGCTTTATTTGACATTATTGGCTCTGGAGCAATAACTATATGGAAGGCCAGTAGTGATGCTCCATGATGAATACTGCTTTGTTTTGTCTGTGGAAAATAAGTGTGCTCTGACTTGATCTGTTTAAACTTTGATGAGAGGTGTTTGCTGATTACAGGTATTTCTGCCTTAAGATCTTAAATAGTGTGACAGAAATGGTTTGTAGCTTCCCCTGTTATTCTTTCTGGGAAATATGGGTAAATGACAGCAAATAAGAAACTATTCTCAGCTGTATGTAAAATGTCTGTAAACATACCGTGAAAATATTTTGCTTTATTTAAGCATAGAAACAATTTCACACCTGAAATTAACCCTTAATTAATAGATGTCTGAGATGCTGTTATTTTACTGCAGTATTCTTTTGTGCATTTTTACTGGTGCCCTAGTTTTATGAAGCTCAGGAGTAGTCACATGAATATATTCTTGGATTTTCATCCAATATTGTTGCTAAGGAAACATCATCTTTAATACTGTATCCTTGTCTGCAGCTTGTCTGTATTAATCAATGCCTGCTAATGCTCAGCACAAACCAAGTAAAGAAGAAAAAAAAAATCCTAATTTCTTTTATTATCAAGTAGTTTATTATTGACTATTCTCCTTCAGGATCCCCTGCCACTACAAACCTCACACAAGTTGGAGGGTCTTGTCCATGTCTCTAGTCTCATTCTATGCAGATACAACATGGACAGGTTTTATTTTTTTTTCATTGCCTGCCATTAATATGTAATAGAATTATGTAACATTGGTCTTATAGAGTGCATGGATCTGGTCAAAATATTGGGAAATACATATTGCTTTACATATTGCTCTAAAAGGGAGAAAGAACCTTTTCTGTATGTGTTAAAAAGAGGAGCTTGGATGTACTAAAGTGAGAAACATATTCCTCCTCTGTATGCTGTTAAAACTCTACTATTGCATTTCAGCCCAGTTTGAGTATCTGACTAGGAAAAGACCTGTCATTCAGGTATATCAGTGGAAATCTCAGTTCACTCCAAGTCCAGCTATTTAGTTTGTTGCAATAGTGACAGGCAAGTTTTTTGAATTTTCTATTTCTGAACTCATCTGAGAAGTACCAAGTTCTAGAGCCAATTAAAAAATTAATTAGACTTAGCAGTTTGTTAGCTTAATACCTGCTTTTTTTTCATGATCATGCTTGCATTTTGGACATGTTCTTATATATCTACTTCTTCAGAGACGCTACATTAGATCTAACATCTGTTGTGGAAAAGCCCAGGTCAGAAAGGCCAGAGGCAGACAAGAAGGCCTGAAGAACTTGTCTCATTAGGAATATCTGTTTCCTTTTTTGGACAAGCAGCAGTATCTCATTCATCAGCTTAGTCATCCTTCAAGGACGAGGAAAGAAATCAAGCACCAGTTTACAGTCTAGCTGTGTGGGCTAGATGCAAGCACAGTTTCAGCAGTCTAACCTGGATAGGTCATACCAGCTCTCATTACCAGGATAGTAAAGGAAACATGAGTTCTCTCCCTCTGAATGCAGTAAAGGGAACATGTGTCCTTTTCTTCTGAGTGCAGAGCTTATGCCACTAAGCAATCTCTTCCTTCTCCCTAAGACAAAAATAAATGCAAGAAAATATTTGCAAGGGATTGTACCTAAGCCCACAGGTCCCACACTAACAGATTTGAAAGCTGCCTTCAGAGCTGAGCCATACCCATACTTCTCTGTCTGATCTCAGGAACTGAGTAGATGAATGGCAAACAGCTATTGCAGATACAATCCCAACAGTTGTATGATTTTAACACCTCGGTAGAGGGGTGTTAATGATCATACCAGAGTATCCAGAGAGAGCTCAAACTTATTGTTTGATCCTGTTAACTGCATAACACCCATGAGTTTGTGTAGTCCATGTATGGAGAGCATTTATTGTTAATTGTTTCTGGGAACCCATTCTAGTTAAATTCTTTCTTTCTGCACTAGGAAGTAATTTAAAGTGTTTTGCTCAGGGCTGTTCTAGCAATGAACATTCTCAGTATGTGTCTTGTATCAATGCTTCTACTCTACAGGTTAGACTAAGATACTGTATTTTTGTATTGCTATGCTTATAGGGATTGCTTGATCATTCATACTCCAATGAAATAACTGAAAAGAGTCACCATATTGTGTAAAATTGGAATCTAATCCTTGATTTTTCATGAGGACCCAACATTTCAGATCCATAATTCTGCATGATGCCCCATGGGATTAATAATAGCCAAGATTTGATTATTAAGGAAAAACATTGTCTTATCATTCATGTCTCATGTCAAAATCATGTAAATATATGTAGTAGTTACTTTGTTTAGTGTTGGTAACAGAAATAGTAGTCCCTTGACTTTTTCCATGCTTCTCTTTTTCATCTGTTCTGATAGCCTGTGAGATAGAATACGGTAGTACTTTAACTTGTCTTTCACTCCTTGGTCTCTAGGAAAAGATGAGGAAAGGTATTTTCAGGTAGGTGTTCCTTCAGCCACTGCTAACAGCTTTGCTAAATAGTTTCCCTTAAACTCGCCATATTTGTATTTTTTAAAAAAGCTTGCTGTCTTAAAATATTTCTTGTACATTTATTTTCTCCTTTCAATGGCTGTCTAGAAAAGTTATTAGCAGTTTACTATAGAGACTAAAGTGATAGGAGAAGGACATTGGTAATTCTACAGTGTTGTCTGTTGTGATTAAAATACAGGCTTTGGATCTTAATTTGTGCTGTAGTATTGTCCCATATCAAGGAAGAATTTGAGCTCATTTGTTTAAGTCAGTATTTTGTATTGTGATATAGAAAGAACTAATACTGTGATACTGCTATAAATTGTTATTTGCCATTTATCAATTAGAAATAGAGGAAACATTCTCTGTATTCACCTAATATTCTTTGAATGAAATTAATTGGTATGCTTGGGCTATGGACAATGTTTTCCCTTCCCTTGGTAATGCCTTTATTGTTATCGCTTCCATCTCTGATGCACTGTGTTTCTCTAGAGACTCTAGGCTTTGGTTAAAAACATAAAGAGCTAATTTTTGTTTGCTATAAATTGTTTTGTAAGGTGTGGTGTGGGGATGCTTTTGCACGTAGATGTGTCCATGGTGGTGTATGAGTGTTTTGTTGTGCTTGTGGTGTGATTTTTCGTTGTCTAAAAATGCACTATGCACTTGTAGCACAGATCAGAACAGGACTGAAGAGCTGGTGAACCAGACATGAGACTGCAGTGTTTTTTCTACTTTCCTCTTAGTTTCTGTCTCTTTTTTCTTGTTTGTTCTTTTCACTTCCTTTTTCAAATTTTTTTGTTGTCCATTTGGAATACTTGCTCCCTTTCTGTGGTGCCATTCTAAAAAAATAGATAATTTTTGGTGCAGCATTTTCTCTCCCTCCAGATGCTTTCTCATTTTCCTGTGAGTACACCATCTGCCTTTGTGTGCTCTGGGAGATGTGCAGGTGTTAGTCAGGATTAGGTGGCAGAACTGAATTGAAATGTGGTAAGTTTTTCTGCCAGTTCCTTTCTGCAATGTTTTTTAATTGTGGAGTTGCTCTGTCAAATAAACAAGAAGGGAGGAACTAGGGAAACAACTCTGGAAGTGTTGTTAAGCAAAGTGAGGAAGTATTAGTTACTTTATCCTGGTGCTGAGGATAACAGGGAGTAGCCAAGAGCAGAAATTCCCAATGAAAAATGGAAAGGTTCAGGGCTTTTTACTTTTTGAACTTTGAAGTTAGAAGTTCTGCTCAGTTTTGCATGTGGAATTTGTGAAGCAGTATCAACCAACTGAACTACTATTTTAAAACAGAAAAATATAGAAATGTATTGTGTACTGTAGTGTCACTTCATAAAATATTAAGTGTCTTCTAATGTGGTTTTCCCTTGCTTTTTCTGTATATAGAATTAGATATTTTTTCTGGTGATTTCCTGGTTAGCTTTAACCTTGCTCTTCATATTTATAGATTTCCATTGTCTCGACACTTTGAACTTTATTTATGAAAACCTGTTTTCAGAGATTATCTTACCTTTACAAAGTGCTCAACCTTTCTCCTTTTCAAAACATTTGGAAAAGATAAATATACTTATTGTATGTTGTTAGTGGTTCTGTCCACCAGTCTCTCAAGATCGTTTGTTACCCTTGGATTTATCAGGCTAGGATATTTTTAGCCAAATTAAACAGTCAGCTATGGAAATTGTCTTCCTGAGTTCTGTGTGGTATTTCTACATCGTTCTGGACTGCTGTCCCTAGTATGTGTGAAATGTGATCAAGTTATTTGTTTGGGTTTCTGTTAGAATATATCCTTATTTTTCTGTGTTATGAAATCTGAGTCCTCAGACCTTGTGTTCTCTCTTACAGCTTGCTGGCATAAACAAAATGAAGAAATATCTTGCTGACTAGAATGTTTTCTAGCTTGGTCTCAGATTTGGCAAAACAGTTCTGATGATCCTCAGGTGCACTCTGAAAGACTGAAATACAAGCTATAAGAAAATTCTCTACAATACTAAAAATGTGGAGAGTTAAAAATTATTCAAAAACAGCTATTCCCAATTATTCTATATTAAAATTAATATATTTAGGACAATCACTCCTAATTTTAGTCGTATGAAGTGTAGTCATTGCCTCTAGTCTAAGCTAGTCATGCTTTGGGTTGCTGTACAATCAGCAGAGAGACAGAGAGAAGCTCCAGAAAGCTATCCTCTCATAAAAAGGATGTCAAATACTGTGTGGAATAAAGAACTTCTGGAGGTGCACGTACCTCTCTGTTGATGATTGATGTGTAGGTAGTTAAACACCAACTTCTATTTTCCATTGTTTGTGTTTCTAAGTTTTAAGAAATGGAAAGAAAGGAAAAAAGGTATTTCTCTCAGTGCATGAAAATCTGACCAAATATAATCACTGTTGGAATAGAGGATTATTGACTATTTTGCAATTAGTTTAAATGCTTTTAAAGGCTTTTGAAGGCTAAATTCAAGAAAGATGTTGGTATGTACTATATTTAGAATTTCACAGCTACTGTGGAATCTGTGATACAAAATGACTTTGTTATGTAGTATCTGTGGGAAAATATTGTAAACAAAGTTTTACAGAAAAGAAATAATGCAACCAACTAGGCAAAACCAAAAGTTTCATGCAGAAATATTTTATATATATATATATATTATTTTTTTTCAGCCTTGCTCTGCACCCTGAACGTGTGTTGGTGGCAACAGGTCAAGTTGGGAAGGAACCATACATCTGTGTGTGGGATTCATACACTGTGCAAACTGTATCTGTTCTGAAAGACGTTCACACACATGGCATAGCTTGCTTGGCCTTTGATTTAGATGGTCAGGTATGTAATTAATCTTTTTTCAAACACTTGAATGGTTTATCTGTTAGAAAGCTTGTCATACAGTTTTTCTTAAAAAAATAAAACGTATTGCCTCAGGTTTTCACTGCTTATCCTCCAGTTGAGGAAGATAAAATTACATTACTAATGAGTGCCAAATATTTACATTTGGCAAGAAAATTATAACTTCAAAAGCTTTTTGAGTGAAGACAAGGTAGTAGGGAGATTCTTGCAGTCTGTGGGCCACAGTTCATGGTTAGACCAAATGACTGGAGATAGTGCACCTCCCCTGTGCAGGGGCATGTCTTGTGCCCAGAGTGATGGCAGCCCCATTGTGTTACTTGTCCTGGACTCCTTCAGGCAGCATCCCCTCCTCTGTTATGCATTTTGCATTCACTCGTGGTTCTCTACATTTTGGTTGTTGAGACTCATGTATCCTGTATCTAAGAGTCAATAAAAACATTTCATCGGATTATAATTTTGTTGCTTTTGAACATACTCTGACTAGTAAATTGGTTCTCAGAGCTGCTACCTATAATGGAGATTGTTTTTACCAGACACTTGCTCCTCTGAGTAAAGAGACTTTCTTGACTGATGTATTAGAAATGGAAAATGTAATGGTTGTATTTACATGTTAGATAGCAGCTGAGAAGGTATTAACTGAGAAAATCCTTTCTGGAGATGTACTTTCCTGGTCTAAGAAACACTTCATTCCCTCCCACTCAGCCTTATATTGTGATACTCAGATTTAGCTATATTGTCAGTTCCTTTTCCTTGCGAAAATGGTCAGTGGTTGTTAGTTACTGCTGTTTTCTCAAGTGAGGATGTATTGTAGAGACCAGCTGCTGTCCTCAAGAGAGTATCAAACGGAGCTGTGTTGAACCCAAGAGGGAAGCCTACCTATAACTTGTTCCTATTAAAACATGTTGTAATTGCTGTAGGAAGGTTCTGAGTTTGTTGAAATGACCTCTCATTGTTTATGAAGTCAACTTCTAGAGTCAGCTTCTTTCTAGAACACAATTTCTCCTTCACAGTAGAAATGATGTTCTAGATCTTTTCTCTATATTGTTCTTGTCATGTAAACTTGTGTCACTCTCTCACTTGAAAGGCCTTTATAATTTAAAATCAAGACACATCAAATTAGGATTGAAATACCCTAACTTTTCAAAGATGGAATAAAAAGGTTAGATTTTGTAGTATTCAAAAATAGGAACCATGGATAGAAATTATGTTTAACTTGTTTATTTTTCTTCTCATAATCTTGGGAGTTTTTCAGACAGTAAAAGAATTATGTTATTTGAAATATGTTTCTGTCTTTGGGAAAAAAGATTATGATTCAAGTTTGGAGTTTGTTTTTGCTTTTACAAACTCACTGGATGATCTATGTAGAAATTGAAGCTAAATTTGTCTTTAATGTGTGTAAGTATTAACTGCTAAACAGTGAAAAAAGCTTTGCCCAAAAGATTTGAAAAACTTTCATTTATCAACACCAAGATGGCAGAATTCATGCAAAAATACTCATTTTCTTTAAAAATTAAACCAAATCACTCAGCTTTTTTTTAATTATTATTATTTTTTTTATTTTTTTAAAAAAAATTCAGTCCTGTTAGTCTTTCTGTTGAGAATTTCTATAGGAAAAATAGCATCTGGTTAACAGATACAATACAAGTGGCTCATTTAGTCAATTGTTTTTGTCAAGAAATCTGTGCAAAGTGTCTTCACAGTCAAGAAAACACAGGCTGCAAAGCACAGGAAGATATGAAAATTTTATTTTTCTTGGTTTTTTTGAATAATCTTTTTGTCCATCCTAGTTTTACAGTGTAAATGGCTTCAAAATCTTTCTGAATAATAAAGACTTCATGAAATTATGTTTGAGGCCTTTTTAATTCTGGTTTGAGGAAGTATTCAGAAAGAAATATTTACTCATATGTGTCTTGAAGAATCAAGCAAAAGACTTTCAGTGTTTAGCTGTTTTAATCTTTTGTTTGTTTCCAAGAAGATTGAAGAAAGTGTTTTTTTTCTTGTATCTCTTGAACTTGTAAAATAAATCCTAAGTTCTGCAAGTTACATGTAATTAAAGATAAACACAGTTTCATTAACTTCAGTGATTATTCCTTTTTGCAAATGTCTCTGTACTGCAGCTTGCCATGTGCGCTATATAAAATTATATATATTAAACATTATAAATCAGAAATATGTTGTTATTTAAGAAGAACTTTATGGTCATGATGTTGTACCTGAAAAGATGCATCTATGTAAGCTTTGGTGTAAGATACAGTTTTTATTTTCTTCTATATCAAAATGGAGCTATTGCTTCTATCTCAAATATGTTACACGTATTTTGCAACTCATTCAAAATAATGACTTTGGCTTTCATTATTATATTGAGTTATTTTTATTTGTTTAATTTGGACATTTTTAGCGTTTGGTCTCGGTTGGTTTGGATTCAAAAAACACAGTTTGTGTATGGGACTGGAGAAAAGGAAAATTGTTATCAATGGCTCCTGGTCATACAGACAGAGTAAGTATAACTAAATAGTCTGAGCATCAATGTCATTTTAGTTTGTTAAGCCATGTCTGTATATATGTACTAGACCTATGTCTGAACAAAAACCATTTTGCTTTAGAAATTGAATTTGCCTAAAGGTTGATATGCATAAAAGACATGAAGATATTTAGGATGGTGCACGTATTTCTAGAAAAAAAATATGTAACTCAATATTTATTTGTGTATGGTTTGTTGAGACAGAAAACATGTAGGGGAAGTGCAGAATTAATGCACTTTTTAGACCCTAATTCCCATATGGGAAATCAAAATGCATATAATTGCTTAATTTTTTCTAGTCTGTAAATGAAGCTTAATGTTGTTTTATAATGTGTTTTAATTACTCTAGGGGAAAAAATCCAGAATTATATTGGGTGTATATTGAAATTTCAGTATGGAATGAGAGGATAAAAAAGTCTTTCCAATAGAACCATTTAAAGCATTTCAGACTCCCTGTTAAATTGCTACAAGTTTTTACTGGTTTAACTGTCATGTGCTAGAAAGACCATCTCTGCTGACATCCTTGGGGTTTTTTTTTGTTTAGATATTTGATATTTCTTGGGATTTATACCAGCCAAACAAGCTCGTCAGCTGTGGTGTAAAACACATCAAGGTAATGAAATAACTCTTCATTTATTAAATATTTAAGCTGCAGTAATATATGTGCTTTAAAATATATAAAAATATAATCTAAAAGGAATATAGAATGGTAATATGGATGGTCTTGTATAAGAATTATACTAGTTCTTAGAACTGCAAACATGAATCACACCTGACTGCACTAGGTATGTTTTATCTGTGTAGTGATAAACAGACCCTCTCTGCTCAAAAGACTTCATGCTCTGGCAGAAGTAATGTAGTAAGAATGAAACAGTTGTCAGTAGCATTGTATGTAGTGATTGTACTATAATTTAAAATTTAGGTTGTCTAAAACGTGCTGTTTGAAATCCAAAGTAGTGCAAGACAGGATGCACATGTTTAAGGTGACTCCAGGTACTCAAGTTTCTGAATCTTGAACAGTGAATGAATTGCTATAGAGATGAAATGAATTGAAAAACCATTTCTTACCATTTAGAGAGAGTATGGGGAGACAGTGGAAGAGAAAGGAAGAGAAGAAGCATTTTCCTTTCTTTTAATTCTTTTCCCTGCTTGAATTTATGCCTTTGTCATTTGGAGCACTCTGTACCTGTTACAAGATTCATAATTTGGACAGTTCATATCTTTTTCAAGCATGCTCTGTTTGATCCATGTAGCAAATGCTGTGCAGAAACAATTTCTTTTTCAGGTTTAACTTTGTCAGCAGGATTATCAATGATTAGGAACTGTGTTTCACGTCAGTCAAAAGTCACTGTCTTCTCCCATGCACGGTTTTCTGTGTTACCACATAACAGCAGTAGATGGCAGCTTGAAAGTTCTGTGTTGCTCTTGTTTGTAGATTCCCATGGTGGGGAAAATATGTTGCTTTTTACAATGAATTTTTAGAGTAATATGTATAAATGGCCTACTGGAAAAAGTCTTAAATCTATTGGCTAGATTGCATAAGTCTGATTTGGCATAGTGTTTAGCATATCAGTTATAAAATTCCATGCACGTGTTTAATAATGATCTTTTATTTTCTACTTCTCTAAGAGAACCATTATGCCAATAGTAAGCTAATATTTGCCAGTAGTGATTTAGTATATTTAAGATGGCTTTATGATGTCAAATATACCTATTTAGATAAGCAAAAGTTTGAGCAACTTTTGAGGCTCTACAAAGCCTTGCTATAAAGCAACATAATTTTAAAAATAATTGTTGTGTCCTCTGCAAAAACGTTATTGATAATCAGAATTCTAGAGGTATTTAGGCATTTGGATCAGGCAAGAGATTTTTGTTCGTGTGTGTTTTTCTTAAACCTTCTTGTTCTTTCAGATATCAAGAATTACTTTCATGTTTTTAATACTATTGTATTTTTTATCAGATGATATTTTATGCAAATTGTAATAGTACTTAATCAAGTTATGTCGATAATTCCAAGTGAACTGATATTGAAAAACTATTTTTCTTAGATACATCACCCGCTTCCACATTGGAGCTAGGTGTTTGATTTATGAAGTGACTGTGTAGTTGCTTCTCAAGCAACAACATGGTCTATATCTTGAAATCTCTACTTTAGTTAAAAAAATACTACTGTTATGGTTTCACCCCAGCTGTCAGCTAAGCCTGAACCAGATGCTCAATCACTCCACCACTAGCCGAACTGGGGAGAGAATTGGAAGGGTAAAAGCTGGAAAACTGCTAGGTTGAGGTAAAGACAGTTTAATAGAGAAAGCAAAATCTGAACATGGAAGCAAAGCCCACCAAGGAATTAATTCACTGCTTCCCATAGGCAGGCAGGTGTTCAGCCATGTCCAGGAGAGCAGGGCCCTGTCACATGTAATGGTGACTTGGGAACTCAAACCCCACCACTCCAAAAGTCCCATGTCGTTCCCCCCACCACTCCCTCTTCCCCTCACTTTATATACTGAGCATGATGCCATATGGTCTGGAATATCCCTTTGGTCAGTGTGGATCACCTGTCCTGGCTGTGTCTCCCCCCAGTCTCCCATGCATCACCAACTGCCTTGCCAGTGTTGCAGTAGGTAGAAGAAGCCCCTGCAAGCTGTGCTCAGCAGTAACAAAACCATCTCTATATTATCAACACTGTATTCAGCCAAATCCAAAACACAGCCCCATACCAGCCATTGTGAAGAAAAATAACTATCTCAGCCCAAACCAGCACAACTAGTTAACATAATGGGATTTGTCTAATCAGAACTAGTGTTTCTAATCAGTAATGGTAATTGTGGTTATTTTTGAATTACAGTATTGCAGGTACATAAATCTATTCATGGTAACTTCTTACATTATCCCATATTAGTTGAAGTCTGCTCAGAATTTTGAATTGATCATTGGTAACAGAGTGCCTTGCTGTGAAATACAGTTCCATAAACACATATGCAGAACACTCTATATGGTTAGACAATGTAAGAGTAACCTGTCAGCAGTGATGCTTTCATGTTTCGCACTGGATTACTTCAGCATCTTCACTTTCCAGTGCACATTTATATGTTTGGACAGGAGGGTTTGAAAGAAATATGCAAGTACTACTTGTTTGCAGATTTACTGCAAACTAGAGTGTTTATCTGGAGACTTAGGTGGCAAGTATTGTCTAATATCTCTCTGACAAGAGACTTTGCATGTCTTTAGTTCAGGATTCATTGGTACATGTTGGGTGAGCTAGGAAGGAATTCACGCTTGTGTGATTGCTGCAATTACATACAAATGACTTATTAGAAAGTTCTTAAAAATCTCTGCCTCAGATGGCTACTTTGTGTGATCCATGGTTCTGATGAGAAACACATCTACAATAAAACCAGCTGCCTTCAAACAGAGCAAATAGGGTCTTATCAGAAATTTACATGCTTAGGTGGCATCTTCAAATGTTTATAGTAACATAAAGTACAAATGCAGCATTTTCAGCATAAAAGTTTTACATCAAAGAAAGATAATTCTATTATGAAATGCTTTTCAAAAATAATTGAAAATACAACTGACTCACAAATTATTATTTGAGAGAATTTTTGTTTGATTTAATAGTGATATCCCAAAATTCCTTCCCAACTACTCTGTTATGATGATTTTATTGAAAGATAAAGTTGGTTAATAACATAAAACATTATTAAACTGGAGAACTAAGGCGTGGAAAAGGGGGTGAATGGTGATGTATTTGGAGGCAAAGTACTTCTCTTTCAGATGTACATATTAAATTACAAGATATTAGCAAAATAGCCATCTTTCTAAATCGCTTTGTGTTACAGTTCTGGAGCTTGTGTGGCAATTCATTGACACCAAAGCGTGGTGTCTTTGGCAAGACTGGTGATCTCCAGACTATCCTGTGCCTCGCCTGTGCAAGGGATGAAGTGACGTATTCCGGTGCACTGAATGGAGACATTTATGTATGGAAAGGAATCAACCTTGTACGGACCATACAGGGAGCACATGCTGTAAGTGTATCTCTAAATTTATATCAAATGCTAAATAGACTTCTGGAAAGCTGGAAAGAGCAATGCAAGATCACCTTATCTGTGCTCCTACATGGTTTCAATCATACCCAGGATGTCTTATTTGAGTATTTTTTTAGAATAGTATACAGCTTTGAAAAGTGAAGGCATCTTGGTGAAAGCTTAATAAAAATTTTCCTAAGTGCTTAGTAATGTCTTCTTTTAATTGAAATGTTTAATATGAATATAAAGTGATTATAATTTTGCTATGTAGGTTTTAATTACATTTTTCATGTTACTTCAAAGCATATGGGTTTGTGATTAAAGTAGGCAGCGAAAGCTCCACTTTTTGGTTTGCAATCTGATTTATGCATACTCAACTGTGAAAATCCTCATTACTTCTCATTAGGTAATATGCAGGATTTGACTTCTAATTGTCCAAGTATTACTTAAAAACAAAGCCAACCAGTTTCTGGTTGGTTCAACCTATGAAGCAGGAAAACTGCTGAGGTCACTTTAGGAAGCTATATGATTTGCTGGTTGAATGTTATTTTTTGTTTTGAAAAGCATTGTAACTTGAAAATATTTGAAGTTCCCATATTGGCAGTTTAACATGGTGTGAAAAAACAAGCATATGAGTTCTGATATTGCAGCTTCAAAATTCTTGATAAAAATCAGTAACATTTAATAATTCTTCTTGTAAGAATGTGTTTTAACTGGTCTGTTGGACTGGGTGGCCTGACATTTGTAACTGAAGAGTCACTCTTTGATTTAATCGAGTAGAATGGAGGGGACGAAGCGATGAATGTTATGTGTGTGGGAGAGGTTGCAGTCAGTTGTAGTAACGAGACTCTTGGTTTACCAAAGATTTAGAAATACACATTCAGGATGATTGCAGTTTGTTGAATGAACTAATAATTCAAAAGTGATTGGAGTGCTTATTCAGATAGTTGTATAACGATACTGTCTCTGATTATGAACAAAGATAAAGTTAGGAAGAACATCTGTGTGTGAAATGTATCCCAGACTATATTTTTTGCATTTGAGATTTCTTTATATATGTAGAAGTGTGTGTGTGTATATACATAAAAAAATTACAGATAAACACACACAAGCATACTGTCCTGTATGCATCTGTAGAAATATTAAATGTATTCAAGATGGCTCAAATTATAAATCAGGAAGTATGAGGGGGTATTTATGGTGTGGAGTTATCCCTGATTCTTGCTCTGTAATTTCAGATCTGGTTTCAGTCTTCATAATAAGTGTTCAATAGTGTTTTGTTTTTTCCAGTGTTTTCATGAGATGGTTGGACACTGCATATGCAGACCTTGATTCCCAGAGGAAAGAGTGCACTTAGTCTGCTGTTGAAAACTGATGCCAAAATATTCTCCCATCCTGTTGGTGCTGTAGGAGACAGCTGTGTTGAATATTAACATACATTTTACTTGGACTATTTAGAACAGCAACAGTTTTTTCTCAGAATAATGCAGTGCTTTTCACCTGTTTAAGTATGAAATGACACAACTGATAAACATAAGATGAGAGAGTTTGTTGCTCCATTCCCTTATGTGCTGTGTCAGTTTTCCATTGACCATAAGATCAAATTTGAACTGCAGCAACATCCTTATCTTCAGTAACATCAATGGATGGAGCTCAGGTGACCTTGGAGAAGGTCTCATCTAGCCTTCTATTTTTGGCTGTGTCATCTAGGCTCAATGGAATTGTATTTTGCAGTACTGAAAATTAAGTAAGAACACTAATTCATGTCTTTGAAATCCATTTTTACAAGAGATTAGAGCCACTACAAATCTCACCAATTTCAGGGGAAAAAAATCCCCAATGAAATATGGATGGAAACTTCTTTCCAACAAAATAAAACCATCTTTTTCAATTAAAAATTACCTTAAAGGATAATATTGATAGACTACTCTAGGCCAAACATATGGAAACTTGGAATGACAGTATCTCTTCAGCCATACTAAAATATTATCATGATATTTAGTGGCTACTTAATATAATAAATTATTGTACTTAATTTTATAAATTATAAATTATGTCCTTCTTGTCCAAAGAAAATGCAAGTGTAAATAACAAGATTTATGGTATATGTATATTGTTGAAGGGACAGTGTGCACGTAGTAGGGAATTGATAAAATTTCTCTTTAGTGTGCTAGTGTTGGAAATGTCATCCCTGCATAACTGTTCATCATCCTGCATCATTACTCCTCAACAGGTGTGACATAAACTGTAATCTTACTGAAGAAAGGTGTCTCATTATTTGCATAAATACCATTCTTTTCTTGAAGCATAAATAGCAGATATCTGAGATACTGGAAAACAGTTTCTAAAGCACATTAATGATATGGAGAAATAGTCCAGCCCTAGATTTATTAAGTTATTATTAAGAAATTTTCTGCATTAATATAGAAAACATGTTCTTTTCAAAGGTTGATTCTCTTTGTTGCAGTTGCCCTAGCTGAAAAGGCATTTTTCATTTTAAGAATAATTCAATGTGAAAAATAAACCATGGTCTCCCAGCATGAGCAACCAAGGAAACAGAGAGCAACTTTAATACTAATAACCAAAAAAAGAATTTTTAATTCAGACAGATTGTCTGTTTTTTGTCATAGCAATACTAAGAGAGAGGAAAGTGGAGTTTTCTATCTGTGCAGATTTCTATCTGAGTTTGAGTAGAAACAAAAAGTTAAAAGCACATTAAGTTGAGGTGACTCGAGAATTAGTTGCAAGAGGATTAGTGAGTTCACTGAAAATAGAAGTAGGAATGAAAAGTAGGGAAATATGCAAATGAGCAGTGTTTAGGAGTAAAGGCACAGAGTTCATGTGCATGGAATAATGGATAACAATGGGAAACTCCAATTCTAGATGTGCCTCCTAAATAATAATCCTAATAATGAAAAATTTAAAGGGGAGAAAGAAAACAATAACATGAAAATGTATAAATTCACTGGCAATGGTAATACTCCATGAGTTTATTTGTTGGTCATGGATCTGGCTCTGGAAAGTTAATAAATACCTTGACTAATAATAATAATAAAAAATTAATAGATGTCTCATGTAAAGTGCAAAAAACAGATTATAGAATTTTCCACTTATCACCTTATATGTTCTAAATTCAAGGTAGTCCACGACTATGAGATATTACAAGATTTTACTTGGATATTAAAACAAAATTGTATGCTTAATTAAAACGTATGTTTTAAAGATTCTTGTGTGCTATGCTTTTGCCTTGCATAGCAAATGTATGTAAGATGCTTTTTCAGTAGATGAATAATTAATTTTCAGATTGTCTTTCAGAGGTACACATTAAAGTTGTGTGGATTGATGTCAGAAACTGAGGTTAAATAACAAGCTTGAGGTTAAATAACAGGCACTCTGTTAAAACTATTGCACGCCTATGTCAGTTGGCTGGATACTAATTAAATATAGATGGAAACAATATAATGAGCTTAAATGAATGGTTTTAAGCTAGTATCATGTACCAACACATTAAGTCATGCAGTATTTTCTCCTGCTACTTAAACTAGTAGTTGGTTTCAAAGGTAACTGTCCAATTCTTTTAGCCAATGAGAGGTATATAGACAACTACTTTGCACATTTTAAAACTCTTTTCTGGATGATTTGTTAGACAGGAAGATCACATTTCACAGTAGTGTCTCTCCACTGTAAACTCACTCATACTGATCTTAAATATTTACAATCCTTTTCCTTACTGTGCAATATGTATTGGGAGAGACAATGTCTCAAAGTGCCCAACGTGTGTGTTGCCTTACAGACTTTACATTTCCATGTCCTGTCATGTATCTGGGAGTAAAAAGGAGGCACTGGAGTTGTTTCTGTGTTGGGATGGTGTCTCTGTTCTCTATGCTGCTAAGTAGTAGTCAGTTGCTTCTGAAGTTTCCATATGATCTTCCCAGCTTGGTCCTAATTATAGCTAGCTGCAGTCA
The DNA here is from genome assembly GCA_013400435.1 of Pycnonotus jocosus. Classification (NCBI taxonomy): domain Eukaryota; kingdom Metazoa; phylum Chordata; class Aves; order Passeriformes; family Pycnonotidae; genus Pycnonotus; species Pycnonotus jocosus. The sequence goes on along the minus strand of VWYP01002987.1, from coordinate 94,473 downwards.
TCATGTGTTTTAGGAACTGCATAGTCAGAGTTATAATGTTGGATTTTATACAAACATTTAGCATTTAGATAAATTGACAATTGATTTTTTCCATTGAGGGCAAGACAGGTCCAGCAGCAGTAGAAAACCATAAACTACTTCAATATTGGGAACTTCTTGGATTCAAGTAGTGGCTAAGTATTCATGCAGGACCTATCATCTTTGTCAAATTCTTTTTGTACTTGTCCAGCTTTCAAGTATAATTTCTGGTAGATCTGGGCATTTATTTTTTTATTTGCTCCCATTCAACTTTTTTTTCTTTTTAATTTGAGGGAACACAGATGTGATACCAGCTGATTATGTTGAAAAAACAGGAAATATTCGGCATTCTGAGAAAATGTTGATCGATTTGAGATATTATTTCCAGAATTTTCATGTCTGTTAGGAAGTGAAATGAAGAATTTGTAAAAGAAAAACGTAATATGTATGCTAAGCTTCATAAGTTTTAAGATTGAAGTCTTTGATTTACACCTTTTATTTTTATTCAGAAGCATAGTCTTTGCAGCTCACATTCAATTGGTTCTAACAAAGTCAGTGCGATTGTTTGCCTCTCATTACTCCTAGAGGGTTTTTAACCATCAAGAATCAAATTATGTTAATGACAATTTCAGGCTGAAGGATTAAAGAAGCATGAAGGCTCCAAAGTTGATTTGCATTAACAATCTTGTCAGTTTTTTAAAAGGAAGGATTTACTGGTCAGGCTACTCCAGTAAAGAATCTGTCTTTTCCACTTTAAGTGTGAGCCTAGAGCCTAACAATTATATGAAATGTAACAAAGCACAGCTTTTTCCATAGATACTTACAGTCCCATTAATGAGAGACATTTTTATAGTTTTCATCTCGTTCTGTTATCCCAGTGGCACAAAGACTGAAATGAGTGTCCTATTGCATTTCAGGAGATTGAGCAAGCACATCTGCCAAATCTCCTTGACAACCAGTATGTCCTTTTCAAGATAAGGATATTCTGTGGAATGGAAAACAGATTAATGCTGGATCTACTTGATCTTATCTTCAGAGCATTCCGCCAGCTCCCACATCGCCAAATGTCTGATTATTTTTTTTAATACTGACTAATTAAATAATGGATTTTGGAAGGAGTTAATTAGAGAAAAGAAAATAATTCTATTATCAAGATTGCATTCCAAAAAGAGCTTTAGAAGACTTAAACTTGGACAGAATTCAGCATATGCTACAAATGAGCTGGAATTCCTCTAGACTTTTATTTATTCCATGGCACCTAGAATCATAGAATATCACTAATATTGGAAAACCCCTCCAGGATTAGAGTCCAACTGTTAACCTGGCACTGCTGTGTTCACCACTAAACCCTATCCACATTCACCTGTTTTTAAACACTTCTTGGGATTATCCCTCTAGGACTTCCCTGGGCAGCCTGTTCCAATACCTGGCAACCTTTTCAGTGAAGAAATTTTTACTAGTATCCAATCCAAACCTTCTCTGGTCCAACTGGAGACCATTTTCTCTCATCCTATCACTTGTTACCTGGAAGAAGAGACTGACCCCTACCTGGCTACTGCCTCCTATCAGGAAGTTGTAGAGAGTGATAAGGTCTCCCCTGAGCCTCCTTTTCTCCAGGCCAAACAACCCCAGCTCCCTCTGCTGCTCCTCATAAGATTTCTTCTCACAATATTAAAGGTTAATGCAGTAAGAGGGACTGACACACATAGATAAAAACAAATACAGTTTGTGCTGTATTTTCAAAGACCTCTAGGCTCCTAAAGAAACAGAGGATTTTCAAGATGACAGAGATAATGAGAATTAGCCTTCTAAGCTGCTTATGACTTAAAAATTCCACTACATTTCTGTTTAGACATGTACTGCTCCTGAACTTATGGCTTGTCATGAAAGTCTCTTTCTTGAGAACGGACATGACATGTCAAAAAAATTGAATTCTGTCACCCTAGTCTTTCAGTTTTGATTGTCATTTGACATTCTAGTAGGCTTTTTTTTTTGTGAAAGCTGAGAGATTTCTTTTTTCTTTACATGAATGATTCTATTCTTGTTACCTGGTGCCTGAGAAGCAAACACAATCCATATTTCATTATGACCAGTCCATTATGTTATTTTTCTTAGTTGTGATTTTGAGAAGAAAAAGCATATTGGTAGGAGATAATAGTCATGAATACCCCAGAATTCTCACAAGTCACATTTTATCCTAATTTGTTCTGTGAGTGTACAGCTTTTTCTTTTTCCCCAGAAGCCAATCTCTCCTGTGCGAATTGCTTTCATCTTTGCAGATAATGTGCTTCATTACTATAAAATCTGGACCCTATCTAAAGAACTGCTGAAACTTCTTTACAAAACTAAAATTTCAGACCAATATTGTGGAAAATATGTGTATATTATTGGCTGTTCTACTTTCTTTTGGACAGAAGTTAGATTTTCTCTTTCATTGTTTCTAATGCTCTCTTGTTTACTTTTGTCATAGCTGAATATTTTTTTAACTTCTCATAGGCTTTTTAGCTAAAGTTGCCCTTTCAGTAGCTTTGCTTACTGAAATGTGTGAGTTATTTCTGCACATAAGGCTAGTGAGTTGTGTAGATAATTTAAAAAAACCTAATAGTATGTATGCCACTTAGATGTGTATTGTTAAATGTAATGGCTATATGGTTATAGTATCTTCATTTTAATACTACATAAATCATCCTTGCCTCTTTGTTATCCTGAAGAAAACATGTATCAAATGAGTTGAAGAAAATGGGTTAGGCTTTGTTTCCTGATGTTCGCCTTTAATAGAAGAATTCATATTATTTTTTCAATGGTGTAGTATGATCATTGTTTTCCTTAAGTTTTATTTCTAAACTTAAATTTTAAATCAATGTTCCTTGGTTTGAAAAATAAAAAAAATCCCAGATGTTTTTTGTGTTGTTGTATAGCAGCTGAGTAGTAGCAACAAAGGCCCTAAACCCAGTGTAAGGGAGATAATGGGAAATCTTCATGCTGACATTGATTAGAGTTGGGCCAGGTCCTAAGGCAAAAGGGATATGAAATTAAACTCTTTCTAGGGATAAGAAGCAGCATCATTATGATGATGATGATGATGATCAGAAGGAAAGCATTCTTGCAGCAATTCACTTACTGTTTATCATTTGTTGGTAATTCTGCTTGTTTTGAGTTTGTTTCCGTTTCTCACTTGCTCATATTTGAAGCTTGTATTAGTTGCATACTGGTTTTCTCTAATCTGTGTGTGTTGTTAAAAGTAATTTTCTTCTTTCTTTAGGCAGGAATTTTCAGCATGAATGCATGTGAAGAGGGATTTGCCACTGGTGGTAGGGATGGCTGTGTTCGCCTGTGGGACTTAAATTTTAAACCAATTACTGTGATTGATCTCAGGGAAACAGACCAGGGATACAAAGGTAAAGAGAAGTTTGTCACTTTCAAAATACCAATAAGATAGGAAATTTATCAGTGTTTTAAACAAGAAAAGACTTTAAAACTCAAAACATTGTTTTATGTACCTTACTATGAAGTATTTGCTAGAAATGGAGTAGATCATGGTCACTAGTGTGAAGGTCACAGTTACTTTTACAAAAAGTACGTATGATGAGGATGTAGACACAGATTTAATTTTTTTTATGCACATTGTTTCTAGACACAAGAAACACAGAGAACTGCAGTTTTTAACATGAAATAGTAATGCTTTAAGTGAACTTGAGGCAGTGAGATCTACAGTCTAAAACAGTGGAGTACAACAATTTCATTTGCTAGTTATCCAAATTTTCATTAAAACTATTTGTATGTTATCTATAGTTTTGTGGCAATTAGAACACTGCTTACATGTAACTATGACTTCAGTTACTGTTCATGTCATGCTAAAGTTTTACATAGAATGTTTCAGATGTTGTTGCTGTAATGATTTAGGATAAGAATACAAACATGTGCTGAAGCATTAATGTCACAATATTACTTCTGTTGGCATTTGGTTTTCTTTGCCCCCAATCACTTTTGTTATTTTCTGATATCTTGCCAAGGATTTGAAAATGTGTTAGAATGTCTGATAGCAATGAGATACTCAGGGTCAATACAGAACTGATTACAAATGAGGCCTTTGTATGCTGTAATTGACATGGCATTCCCACCAAAATTGTGAAGTATTGCAACAAGATGGAATATATTTAATTTTAAATATGCCCAGCAGAGTGGCTCTGTTTTAAATTTAAATTTACTCAGCTGCTGCCTCTCAGCTGTGATGCATGTAGCTGAAAGCTGTTTCATTCCCTGTTTCATTCTTTCAGACTTGTTCTGACCTCCAGTTTGCCTCCTTTACTTCTGATGTACCAGACTCTTACCATAAACTTTTGCTGTGTCGACTGCCCATGACGGAGCAAGCAGATTTTTAAAAATCTTATCTTGAATAAAATCAGTTTCCTGATTCTTTTCCCTTCACTGCTTTTTTCTTATATATTTCTGAGGCTCACCTTTACGACCTGTCCTCTTGCTCGTTTTTTTAATTGCATTTTCTGCTACTCCACTGTCTACCTCTTGGTATGCTCTATATATATCCTTCAAACAAAAAAGTTTACATTCCAAGGGCAAGTATGCTGCTATCTATGAAATAGATAAAAAGAGTAAAAGAAGTAAATCCAGGAATAAGAGAAGGGATATAGATATGTATTGACATTTTCTTGCTTTTATGATTTGTCTTTTGCTACTTTACCTTTGTTTTACAAGTTCTGAGGATGTATCTCTCGGTAACAATCTCTTCTACAGGTCTGTCTGTAAGAAGTGTTTGCTGGAGAGGAGACCATATACTCGTTGGGACGCAAGATAGTGAAATTTTTGAAATTGTGGTGCATGAGCGTAATAAGCCTTTCCTGATAATGCAGGGGCACTGTGAGGGAGAGCTGTGGGCTTTGGCGGTCCATCCTACCAAACCCCTGGCCATGACTGGAAGCGATGATCGATCAGTCAGGTTAAGTTTTGTTTCTTTGTTAAACTGCATAGAGTTTTACACAATCAACTCATTTTGTAGGTAACCTAATTGAAATGTGTACATTTTAAAGTTAGTAAAATGTGGCATTGATAACTTCTGCAGTTAAGATATACAGGAAATTACTGCACTCCAGTAATAAAATACGGTGGAAGTGTTTATTTCCCAAAACCTCCCATATATGAAATTTGGAAACATTTCATTTAGGCTGCTAACATTGAGCACTCAGAGACAAGTATCCTTTAAGTCTTTCCTTTTCAGGAGTTAAGCATGCACAGCTTGCGATGAAAAAAACTGTGATAAACACTTACACATTTTATTCTTCCCATATTTACTTTTCCAAATGATGCAAATTAACTTTTAACATGTGAATTTCATCAGACTTAGCCCATGCATTGTAAACAATATAAATTCTCAGAAAGTACACAAAATTGCTCTCTCTTACGTGTTCATCTCTATTTTTTTTGGTTAAAACCATCTTTTCTTTCTTATATGTTAAATGTGTTGTTGTTTTTGTTAAATATCTGAAGTGTAACATGGTTAAGCAAATCAATAATTCCATTATTAATATTGAAATATTACTCTCAAATTCAAGATATGATTGTAAATAATAGATGTAACCTACCTTGTTATAAAAACTTTTACTATTTTAATATTATTAGTTATAAGGAGTTATCAATGACTTTTTAATAGGAAAAGTTGTTTATACTGATCAAAATCTTTAATTGTTATTTAATGTTTCTGGCTAAAATGATTAGCAAAATAGTGGAATTTCTGCAGGAGTGGTCTAAAAGTATGTATTGTCATATGCTATCATTTTTTATATTCAGAAAATCAAAATTAATCTGTCTCACATTTTCCCATTAGAGATATTCCCACCTTTTAAAATATAAGAATATTTTTTGCTGTATGCAAAATTCACACTTATGTCTTAGATTTTTGTTGTGGAAAATTTTTTTAAAATAGGACACTGCCATATCCATCACTGTGCAGAAATTGAGGGCTTCATCTTACCTATAACAAAGCTGCACACCCATTTTACATTTGGAATAATTCCTTCATTGTAGAATCTGGAGTTTAATTGACCATGCTCTGATCGCCCGGTGCAACATGGAGGAGCCCATTCGCTGTGCCGCGGTCAGTACTGATGGGATCCATCTTGCTCTTGGAATGAAGGATGGCTCTTTCACTGTGCTTCGAGTCAGGTATGCCACAAAACTACTGAAAATTGATATGTTGTTAATATTTTCATGCTCTTCTGGACATGCATGTGGTCATTTGCGTTTTTGTTTTGGATTGCGGAGGGTGCTCAGATTTTTTAAATGTGTGCTACGTGTGTTCATGTTGTTCTATAACAACCCATTTGAAAAAGTATATTGGTCAATTTGCAGAGAGTGGAAGTGTTCTAGGAAATGTTTTACTTTAGGTTTTAGATTTATGAATTATCCTTGAATTACTAAGAAATAATTTTTCATTACTTCCTGAATTGTTTCCATGTGTTGGAATTCTGCTGTCAACACATCATGCATACAAAACCAGGACTGCCTTGTGCTGCTATGATCCCACAGTTTTAAAGGGAAAATGAGATTCCTATCTCGTGTCAGTGAAGTTTCTGTCCTGGGTGCATAAAGATCTCATTACCTACCTGATAAAATTTTCTTGTGGACCCAGTTTGAACAGCTCCTTTTCTTTACTGTCCCTCAGCCCAGTGAAGCACCTTCTTGTGTCACTTTTTCCTTCTTTTTTTTCTCCATGAAGCCCTCACCAACTCTAAAAATAATAGTGTTGTGTTTGCATATAGGATAGTTCAGTTCAATATGTAATTTTACAATCTTGTTCATCTTTTAGACTGGGAACTTGGCAGTGTGACGAGGCTCTTCTCTACTTATGACATGCTTTCTTTCATACTACAGAGATATGACTGAGGTTGTTCATATCAAAGACAGGAAAGAAGCTATTCATGAACTCAAATATTCTCCAGATGGGAATTTCCTAGCTGTTGGCTCCAATGACAGCTCTGTGGATATATATGGTGTTGTTCAGCGATACAAGAAAGTTGGGGAATGTATTGGATCCTTAAGCTTCATCACACATATGGATTGGTCTTCAGACAGTAAATACTTACAGACCAATGATGGCAATGGAAAGAGACTTTTTTACAGAATGCCAGGTAAGATTTCTGGGTTTCCTTCATGTTGTTACTTATAACAGAAATAACATATAATGGTTTTGTAAAAAAAAGCCAAATGTAAATCCTAGTTCAAAGCATGGGGTATAGAGGAAGTTTTTTGTAAGTTCATAAGAATATTTGCCACATTTGAATAGGTACAGCATTTTTCTGGCAAAATTACTGTAATATTTTTATCTTTATATGTTTACTCTTCTTTCCAATGCATCTTTTTATGCTAGAGATGGTGCCTTATAATTTGTTTTGTTTCTCAAAAATCAGTTTTTGTTCTCACTTTTTAAAAAAGAATTAAAATACAGGATTTAAATTAAATTTTCCAATAGCTTAATATCTTTGTTCTTATGGAGCTTGGATATTAAATAAATTATCATTTGATTGCACTGAAAGGTTTTTAAAATATGTGGAATAATCAGTGTTTCAGCTCAAAAGAGGCATTTGGTTTTCTAGAACTATGTTTGTAGCAGACTGAGATTCAACTTAAAAGAGCTTTTAAAGTGAGGAACTTTGTGACAACCCCATTATTGCAAGTGTTTTCAAGATAATTTTCTTGAAAACTTGATTGAAGTGTCCCATAGTCTTGAAATAATTTCTATCAAGGTAGTTCCCTCTGTAGAAGACACATGCACATATATATCTTAAAGCTTGACATTTAAGGAGCCCTTAATAGAATATGCCAATGGCAGTATTTATCACAAGGCTGGACTTTTGTCTGTTGCATATACTCTTTACATAATATTCTGTATTCTTCCCACTCATCTTTGTAGTATTTGTATTTGTGGTAAATGTTTATTATCACCCCTTTTTATATTGTCCCTTCATTCTTATACAAGATTTACTCTTTGCACTGTACATTATTCACAGATCCCTGGAGCTTTTTATGACTCTCTGCTGAAGCATCTAATTCATGCTATGCAATACTTTGATTCTGTGCACTGAATGCAACAGAAGATGTGTAACAAAAGATAGTGAGAATAGAAAGTAACAAATAGACACAGGAAGAATAATTTGAAGTTTTATAGACAGTTTTCAACCTGGAGTTTCTTCATATGTTAGAATGTGGGATTGTGAAACCTTGCTTATGAAAATTAAGTAGAGTTAGAGGAATCTCCCAAATAATTCAAAATAATGATCAAATTGTGCAACACTTGACATTCCACTATGAATTGAGGAACTTACAGTTGTCTGGCACAAGACCTGCAGGACTTAGTTATGGATATAACTGGTATTGTTAATCATTGTTTAGATGGACTAGAGATTGAAGGGTTACAAGTGAACTGTTGTCCTGCTCACCTTCTGCAGGCGAGTCAGTTCAATCTGACTCACAGCTTTTGCTTTTGCTTATGCTGTTCTTGCATTGCTCCAGCCCTTGGCTTCTGGCCTTTCCAGCAGACACAGTGCTTATTTAATGGGCTTTCGATCTGACTCAGTTCCTCAGTTCTTACCTTGTGGGATTGGATCAATCTCATTAGAGCAGAGCTGGTGTGAAATAATGCAGCAAGGATCTAAGCACAAAATTGGTGCCTTTAGTAATTTGCAGTGGCCAGATATGAGTCCTTCAGTTCTTGCTCTAAATAATCCAAGTTTCTACAATCATTCAGCAGCAGAATTTTTTGTGAATTTTATCTTAGAACAATTACATATATTTTTGATAAACATTTAAAAAATAACACAGCCTCAGGCAGATACCAAGAAATGATAAAAACTATAGTACCAAACCTATAATCTTCTGTTAAAGTCTTGAAAAGTCTTCTTACTGATACTGTTGGTCATAATAGGTAATACTAGATCAGGACAGATCTAGTGGATCAGTTTCGAAGTCAGTTTTTAATTCTGTTGCACTTGGATTTGATTTTAAGAGAATTTTTTAAAATGTTACATTCTTTGAAATTGCATGAGTGAAAACTGTCTTCTTTATTTTTTGCTTAGGTGGAAAAGAAGTAACAAACAAGGAGGAATTGAAAGGCATTCAGTGGGCATCATGGACCTGTGTTTCTGGCCTTGAAGTTAATGGAATCTGGCCCAAATATTCAGATATAAATGATATAAATTCTGTGGATGCAAATTTTATTGGTCAAGTTATGGTTACAGCTGATGATTATGGAATAGTAAAGCTCTTTCGATACCCATGTCTAAGAAAAGGTAGTGCCTTCTAAATTCAATTAAATGCATATTTTTGATTGTGACTATTGTGTGGCTGTTCAAGAAAAATGCATTAGAAGACTGGAAAATGATTTTTTAATATCACTTTTCTCAAAAAGAGTTTAAAAAAATGGGATAATATCAGTCTTTATAAAAACACCCAAAACATTTCTTTAAATTCATAAAGCTTTAAGACATATCCTAAGACCTCTCCATGCAGTTGCAGCCAGCATTAAACATGAATGGTATCTAAACTGAAGTTCTTCAAACAGCTCTGAAACAATGAAGCCTTTCTGGTATGAAAAGATTACCTATAATGGGGTGCTGTTAGGAACTTCATTTCAGTAACTCATCCAATGATTTTGTTGTAGTTATGTAGCCACGAAAATGTTAACTGGATGTAGCTGTACTACTACTACCAGTTCTACTGCTAAACGTGGGAGGAGATGAATTGCTGGAAGTGCTTAGCACAGAGATTATACATTGGGAATCTATGTTACAAGCGTGTATATGGGGGTGTTTTCACAGACCTAAATATACATGATATAAATAACTGTGTTTTTTCAAAGTAGAAGTAATAATTGTCAAAATCTTAGTTTGTAAAAAGTAAAATAAAATTAATACAGTGAAATTCTAAAAATGTCTGGTAGACCTCATACAGCATTATTGTATGTCTTATGTTTAATCTGATTAAGTATTTTAACCTGAACTTAAAAATATATCTTATACATATATTAAAATCTGTGAAAACTGCAAAAAGCTGTTGCAATTGATTAAAATACCAGTAGTAATTAGAATATCTTTATGAAACACTGCTTTTTCTATGGGTTCCTTATTATGATTTTCTGAGGTGCTTCTGAAACATTTATTCCACAAATATTGAGATGCTTTTATTCTTGTTCTAGGAGCAAAGTTTAAAAAGTACCTTGGTCATTCTGCTCACGTGACAAATGTCAGATGGTCACACGATCACCAGTGGGTTGTTTCCATTGGAGGAGCTGATCATTCTGTCTTTCAGTGGAAGTTTGTCCCCGACCGCAAGTTGAAGGACACTCTTCATATAGCACCCCAAGGCAAGTAAATAACTGAAAAAACACCAACAAAAGGCTGGAAGGCAGGGGGGATAAAAGAGAAGTAAAATTCTTTGGTGCCAGTATTGAAATAAATATTCTAAATTGTCAGTCTGCACAATTACAACAGCTGTTGTTCTTTAAAGTTTGCAGGTGCCTGAAGCACCTTATAGAGTCGTCTAATACTTGCCAGTACCCTGGTTCAGCATTAATTGATCTTTGGTGAAGATGAAAAAAATCTGTGCACTGGCATTTGGCCAGTGGTCAAACCATCACACCTATGTGTTTAGGCTAGCAAGGATATGAAAAACCCTTCACTGCTGTTCTTCCTTTGTGAAGAAAAATTTTAAAAGTTCAAATCATAGATATGAATTTCTGAATTCTGTATATATCACCCTTTACTAAATTGACAGCAACTGGATGCTCAGATGTCACTGGAAAAATACAGTTTTACACTAATTTGTTTAAAATTTTGAAGTATTTAGACAATAATTTAGGTATTATAGCTGGGCTTTTTTATTTTTTTAAAAGCAGAATATAGATGTTTAATGTTTGGGAAAAAATGAAGATCATGTTTCCACTAGTGGCTAATTAAACAATTATCCTCATGAGTTTCCTAAAATCAAAATAGTTAACTGAGTGCCTGCTTGGAAATTCCTAAAGGAATTTAGAGAATCCTTTGGGGAAATGAAAAAACAGAGTTACAATAAAATAGACTGTTTCACAATCTAATTGCTCAGATCATGAATATGTATCAGTGCAGATCCAGCAAACAGGTAAATAAATTTTCATCATGCAGTGATGAACTTGTCAGTGGCATATGCAGAAGGAAACAATAATAGGCTCTTCCTACATGTCACATTTTATAGGACTACCCTTTTTCTCTGCAGTCATAAAATTTTTTCCTTTTTCTTGCCATCTATAATTTTTTCCCTCCTCGCTAACCTACCTTGAAGAATTTCTGCTTGCATCAGTGACACACTTAAGCATAAGTTTCTCCTTGGACCCTTTGTTAATTTTGTGAAAGTCTTAGTTTCTTCTTTATACTGATCATTTAATTATCTTCTTTTTTCCTTTCCTCCTAACATTAAAGCTGATGAAATAATTTTAGTTAATAAAAACTAACTTACTCTCAAAACTAACACTCAAAATTGTCATATTTATGGCTTATTTCTTATGTAGCAGCAGAATTGTTCCTATCAATTATTAGCAGTTTATGTTGTAGTTAACATAAGCATTGATTATCAAATCAGAAACTTTGGGCAGTTAAACTTTCTGACTTAATCTTTTACTTCTGTTTTCTTGGTGACAGAGAGTCTGGTTGATTCTAATAGTGATGAATCAGATTCAGATCAGTCTGATGTTCCAGAGCTGGACTCTGAAATTGAACAAGAGACACAGATCACCTATCGTCGACAGGTAAAGATTTTGGTTTTAATGGTGGTTGGAAGTTTCCTTGGATTTAAGATGGTAATTTATGAAGACTGTTGAAATCTCACAACTGGGAAGACTGCACAGGAACTGACCAAAACCTTAAAATTTTTGTTACCTGATGCATTCAAAAGATCAAAGTTATTAAAATATCATGATTAATTAATAGCTACTAGTGAGATATTAATTAATATTAATATTAACAAAGAGAAAAATTATTACATGTAATCCTAGAATGCAATTTAAAACCAAGTTGCACTATATAGTCACCAGCTACAGGTATTGGAGTGTTTTTTTCAGTTATGTCAGAGTAATATTTTCATGAGTGATAACAGAGCTGAATTCTCAGAAACATGTTTTTCTGATGAGTTTTTTAATCTTTGTGTGCTTTTTTCTTAAAGGTTTACAAAGAAGATCTACCTCAACTTAAAGAGCAATGCAAAGAAAAAAGAAAAAGTGCAGCTTCTAAGAGACGTGAGCGAGCTCCAGGGAACAGTATAAGACTGCATTTTGTTCATGGGTATGCGAACTAGATTCTTTAAAATATACAAGCAGACTGTTTGATTTTGTAGACTGGTGTTTATAATTTAATAATCTGATCAAAGACTTTTGTGTCTGTTGCTTTATGATTTGCTATTTTTATTTATGTCTGTAGAAATAAATTTACACAAAATAAATAGAAAGCTTTGATGCCAGCATAATAATTACACATGAATTATGAAGTGAATTCACACTCAAACTTTAGCTGGTACTTATTGCTTGAGTACATGTGACTAAATGAAGTATGCAGTAATCTCACCCATACTTTTCAGTATCTGGAAAGCAATAGTTCTCTTTGATGTATGATTTTTGATAGCCAGCACAGAAACTTTGTGTATTTGAAGATGAGCGGGTTCTGGACAAAGTGGTGTTTCTAGCAGTGATTTATTAAAACAAAAAAGTATGAACTGTTTGTACCTAGTCTGAAACAATGTACATGTTCCTCTTTTAGTTTAAGAATTAAATGTAATTCTTAAATAGGTGTTGTAAGTTTGTTAAAAATGAGGGGGTTTTTTGCAGCAAGTTTGTGTAGCATAATGACTTTTGGATGCATCCTTGAAATCTTATGATTTCATAATTAGGATTAGTAGTTTCCCATAATTCTTCCTAATTGAAGAATTTTTATCAGAAAAAAGATGTGGTGTTTTAAAGCAAACTAGTACTAGATGTTACTGCATTAGAATAATGATCAGAATATAAATGCTGTTGATATAAACCAAAACCAAAGCCTTTATTCAAGTAAGACCTTGCAAGTCAAGTTTTCCTTTCAAAAGATACCTCTTTTCAGGAATACAGCTTCTTTTCAGATATAACTAAATGCAGGGAGAAGTTACTGATACTGTCTGTCTTTATAATGGCACTTAAACAATTTCAGTAGGGCTCCACGTGGAAAGCTTAATAAATTAATTGTCGAAGAATAGTTAATATTCAAATCAGCAATTTTGTCTGCAGAAGACATGTAGTCTGAGTAGTAGCTTTGGAAATAATGACAACTGGGAAGCTTGGTACAGAGCTGGGTTTTTTATTTCTCCTTTTGGTGCTCCAGAATTCTCAGTTGCAGATTTTTATATCTGTATAGAAAATACATTAAGGTGCTGCATGTAGTCTTTAAAATTTGGTCTAAGAATAAAACCAAATGATCCTGAAGAAGATGCAGCACAAGCAAGGGCCCTGGATCTTTGGTATTATTGTTATTTCCTTCACAACAGAAGTGAAGCTTGACCAGAATATCCAGGAATGACCAGAAGTAGAATGTCCTGTTGAGTTCTGTCTGGTTACCCAATGGGCATCAAGAAAACTAATGAAGAATCCATGCTGAACAGGAGATTTTTCTCAATGTCCAGGCTGTTAACTTTAAAGTGACCCACATCCAAGTGAGTAATAGGCATATTCTCTGATTCAGGAAGTCTGCTTTGCTTCATCTTTCTTTAGCTGCAATAGAAATGTCTTGGATGTTTCTTGAAAATGTAAGAAGTGGTGCCTTTTTTTTTTTTTAATTAGGGGAATCAGAAGCTCTTTTTCTTTTCTTTGTTTTTGCACTTATTGGTCTTGTGTTTTGAAATTCTCAACTGCCTTGCAAGAGAAACTTTAAAAAATCTCTTGATAACCTGTTAGAAATCTCTTAAACCTCTGGTTACTTCCTGTTTTGGAAAGGAGTAAAATTCAGAGTGTGTGAGCCAGCTTCTGACTAACATGGATGAGGAAAGAACTTCTGTTAAGAGGTTCAAATGTGTCTTTCTCTAAGAGATCTGGTGCATCAGAAACACGCTGTTAAATTGGTGTACAAATCTGGCCTGTTTTTGACTACCCCTGTATTTTAATTCTGCCATGTCTTTGGCAGGGTAGTGGCTCAGAAGCATAAACTATTCAGAAGAACCTATTTCTTGGACCTCAGTGCTTATTATGCTTTATTTTTCCTGCCAGGAAATAAGGATGCACATGCAATACTCATGCCCCATATTCTCTCAGAGCCACGCTGTTGATTTCACAAGAATGATTTTTTATATTTTTGAACGTTCATAGAATCACAGAGTTATTTTTCAATAGTCAAAGTATTTAAACACAATCTAGTTTGAGTTTCAGGATATTCACTGAACTAACCTTATTGTAAGATGAAATTTAGTAACAGTTTCAAGATGACATGGGAATGCTCTGTAAGGAGAGCTTTATAACACCTTGCATGGATTCCTACAAGTACCTACAAATGCTGTCTGAAGGGAATAGCCTATGAGTGTGTCCTCCTGAGAAAACTACTGCTATGCAGAATATTTTTTTTTAAAAAATAAGTCTCCACTTTTGTACTAGAAACTCTGTTCTCAATCATGTTAGTTTTGACATTTGGTTCTTCTAGAGACTTTTGAGGGAAGGTTGGACTACATGTGAAGACTTCCCCCATATAACTTGAAGAGTAACGTGCAAATTTTGAAATGCTTACAGCATTAGACCAGCTATGGACATTGACTCTTTTACCAGAGAGGACAGTACTTGTGAAATTGCCTGTTAGTTGGATATAGATGTGTAACTTGCAAATGTAGGTAGGATTCAGCTTCAGGTTATAGAATTTACAGTGATGTGTCCAAAAGGAGATGGTTTTATGTGTATATCTGAACTTCCATCACAGCCACTGGAGATCCAGTTAGTAGTCAGTAGAGCATAAGGAGTGATTTGGTTTGGGTAAAATGATCAGCTGAGCAGCCCTGCAGGTTCACCTGTATTGACTACAACACTGTTGATTAAAATGTAGGAGTTAATGTATCTAGCAGACATGTGAACACCTATGTTTACATTTAATCTCAAATTGAATGCAGTCCCTGCTATTCATGACTTTGGTAATGGCAATTTTTTTTCCCTATATAGCACTGAGGAAGCTACATCTTCTTCTGATAGTTACTGTCATATTAACTTAAATAATTAACTGGATAATTAACTGTGGCAGAATGCAGTCTTGTTTTTATTGTGCCTTGTTATATGTTATCCTGTACCTACAATACAGAACTTGCTTTCATTATTATTTAATTTATAGTTGCTAATCAAGATGCCTTGTAAATTTCTTCGCTTTGTTTTCCACATGTGAATAAATTATTTCTCTCAATGCTTTTTCAGAGATTAGCTAGTAATCTCAGTTCTAAATTGGTTTAATAATACAGAGATGGAAGTATTTTGGAACTGTGCAGAATATTCTTAGGGAATAATCTTCTACATTGAAATACTCTTCTCTTCATTGCTGTTTAACCTAGGCCCATCATTTTCCCTGTGGTGAAAAGTAGCTGTATTATCAAGGAGTTAGTGAACTGGCACATGGGAAAGACCAAATGTGTTTAATTTGGTGACAAAGAGTCTTTGTCGATACTGCACACAATTGATTCTGCTCATTTTTGTAATTACTAGAAGAAAATAACTAAAATTAACTTCTATCGCAAGAAGTTATGAATAATAAGAACTATTTTCCTGCATCCTAGATGCATTTTGGATATTTTGAGTAGTCCTGTGCTACATGGCATTAATGTACTCACTTTCACTATGTTTAATTTAGGGTGTACAGGGAATTGTTATGATGAGCTGGGAAAATTCTGAGGTTTTGGGTTGCATGCAGGAGGACCTGAAACCCTTTTGCTGTCTTCACATGTTTTACTTTAATAGGTGACTGCTAAGCTTTCAAGAAATTGCTCGATGTCCAGTATTTCTGTCAACATGTGTATTTTCATAGATGTTGGGTTTTGGTTTTGTTTTTTCTCAATATTCTCCTTTAGGGTGCATATTTGGCCTTTTTTGGTTTTTTACTTACTTTATGCTTGCAAAGGAAATCGAGTGTGTTTAGCAGAGTGCAGTGCAGAGTGAAGCACAGGAAAATGATGTTTGAGCAACAATAGGCTCAGGTATCTTCTTTGGCACTGTGCCTGCCTTTATGATCCCTGCCCCTCACCTAGTGTTGTCATGTACTTAAAATGGTGATGTTACATTCTGTGATAGGTTATTTTTGTTTTCTTTCTTCATAGTTACTGTAAGTCATTGCATATTCTGTTCCTTAAAAACCTAGTGGCTGTACATCTAAAAGGCTGCAAGCAGACAGCACTTTGGGCTGTCAGTGAAGAATGTGGGTGGAGGGAGAGCAAAGCAGGACTGAAGAGCCTGCGCTTGTATTGTGAGTCTAAATTGTTGGTCACTTTGAGAAGAGCAGGGAGCAGACATAGCTGAGCCTCAGATCAAGTGTGAAGAGAGATTCTGCTAGAGACATTGAAGGGACAGTAACTCAGGAAACACTGAGAAGTTGCTGGACTGGGACCAAATATGAAGTTAAGAATCTGCCTATGAATACCAATCTGAACAGTGAGTTGAAGGGAGCCTTATTTAAAAGCTTTATTTCTGTGCTATCACAATTTTTGCTGGTTTAAGAAGTTAATTTTTTTTTTTTTTTGTGATGTAATGAGACCCAGCTTTGGAGTTCACAGTATGGCAGACAGTACAAAGCTGGGAGGAGAGGCTAGCAGACCTGATGGCTGTGGTGCCATTTGGAGGGACTTGCACAGATCAGAGAACTGGGCAGGGAGGAATTTCATGATCTTCCGGAACTTTGAGATGCAGGTTCATGAAATACAATATTCTTCTTCTGGGGAGCAGTGGACCTGGATTATCTGCTGTTATGTTTAAAAACTTTGTGTGGTGATCTTAGTAATTTTTCTCTGATCACATACAATGACAGAAGTACCATTGTGTGCAATGTAGGTGAACCAACAGAAATACATTGTATTCAAATCTGCTCCAAGTATGTGGTCTATGGTTTTCCAGTAGTGCATAGATCTAGTGTTTACAAACATGGATCCATGATTTTTGGAATATTCATTCAACTAAACTTGGTCAGCTGCCTTACAGATTCATTACTTCCCCAGTGCATATGGTTGTGCTGTGTTCATAAGGAAAGATGTATATAACTTCATGATCTTAGTCACACCTAGGAAGAAATGAGTGTACTGAGAGAGTGCATACAGATCTCAGCTGGGAATTGGCTTACTCATGCCAGTTTCTGTATCACTGAGAAAGCAGACAGGGTTTCCTTCAAAATAAGAAACTGTTCTAGAAAAAAATTTATGCATTTGTTTTCTGTCATCAAGTTTCCAGAAACTATCATGTTTTGCTGCCTGATTTTTGAGCAGTAGGAAATAGCCAAAACTAAAACTACTTTGGACATTTTCTACTTCAATTATGTTGCATGCCCAACTTCTCCACGTGGTCTGAAAAAATTACTAGCTATTACTTTCTCTTCTAACCTAGCTGTGGAAAGTAACAATTAAGTGCCGCTTTTAAACTAATGCTTGTAATACTGATGTCTGAATAGTTGATTAGATTGATAAATTGGTGTTCCTTTAAGAATGGGAAAGTATATTCATAATTCTAAAACACCAAAACAGTAATTGGTAAGTAATGTGAGTTTCACATGCACTAAATTCATCCAGCATAACAGTATCTCAGTGTCAGTATGTATGTTTGTGGCTTTGGTGAGCAAGCCTTTTTTGTTTAATTAGTTACAGGGGTTACGACTGTCGCAGCAATCTCTTTTACACGCAGACGGGTGAGATCGTTTACCACGTGGCCGCAGTGGGAGTGGTGTACAACCGGCAGCAGAACACGCAGCGCTTCTATCTGGGTCACGACGACGACATCCTTTGCCTTGCTATTCACCCCTTAAAGGACTATGTGGCAACAGGCCAGGTAGGATTCATGTTTGTCTGCCATCACAGTCTGAAATTGGTACTACTGAATTCAGAAAGGTCTTGGAGCTCCTGGGGGAAGAGTGTCCAGGCTACATTTATTCATGTGAAGGACTGCATTTCTGTTGCAGATGGAATCATGGTAAAAAACTGACACAGAAGTGTTTTTTACAGTCTATAGTCCATATGGTAAGAGTCTATAGTCCATGGTTTTTCTGATCATCAGTTAAAACTAAGAATAGATTAATATTTTCTAATCAGCATTATGTTGCAGCTTCTTGATAACAGGTGTAGGAAATGTGCAGATAAAATATAGTTTTTAATATCTTGTTTGTGAAATTAGCTATATTAGCATTGCATTCATTTACTATTTCATTGTATGAAGTGAGCAGTTGTTAGAGTCTGGTATTCCATTTTAATGCATTATGTTTTTCATTATCACCTATACATAAACTGTGTACTGTTTATGCATACAACAAAGGAATGTATGTAGCATATGAATTCTATTTTGTAGTGTAATAATAATATTATTATTTTCATTTTATAATACTAATAATAGTTAATTTTATCTTTTGCTAGGCAGTTATTTAAGATATTATTTTCACTCATGTTTTCAGACAAACAAGCCTTCTGGTAAATATTTATACACTGGGACTTGAAGGTTTGAGCTGATGTTTTGGAGCTCTTTACTTATGCTTATCATTTTTATCATTGTTACTCTTTTTATTGTAAAATAAATTGGAACACATGTGAACTGAATATTTTAATAGAAATAAGCTTTTGTTCATTATGCTCTTGATTTCTACAAAAATGTTGAGATTAACATAACTTTGTAGGTTAGTTAAGAAATTAGCCCTAAACATAAGAATTGAGTTGATTTAATCTTGGAGTAGTAAAGGCTATGAATAAAAATGTCCCTGAGTTTATGACGACTTATGCTATCAGCAGAAAGATACACTCCATTATATACTGTTGTATACAAATACATTGCATACTGTTGTATACTATGTATACTATGAAGAAACTAGGTAATGCACCTCATGCCACCCTGGTTCAGATCTTCCTGATAGGGGATGTTCTGAAAAGCTTTATAAATAGCTCTTGTTAAGTTTGTGACAAAACCAGAAATAGATCCTAGTTTTTCTGAGCCTTAAATGCAAGAGAGTTTTATTTTGGTTTTGCAACCTTTTTATTTGTGCACTAAGGTGCAAACCCCTTGTAATAGCAAATAATTTTTAAGTTCTGACTAACAGTGGTTTTGTACATCGTTGAAAAGAATGAACTATATTCCATTTCTTATCAGGTTTGTTACCTTCAGTAGTGCATTCTAGTGGAAATTACTCCACAGGTATCAGTGTATTAGAATCTGCCTTGTAATGACACCAGAAAGCAGCAGAAGTCACCTTGATTTCTGAAACGTAGAGAAGCTGACATACTAGCACTAGTAATAAAAATAACCTTTTATTTTTAGACAGGGAATGATTGATGAAAACTTGATGGAATAAATATGCTACAGGGCAATCAATGAAGGGCTTTCCCCCACCCCACAGGAAGACTTTAGTTAATTGTGATTAATGTACCTAAGTCAATTGGGAAGTGGTATTTGGGAAGCAGCAAAAGGAATAATGTTCTGCTAGCCAGACAGCAGTAGTACCAGGAAAATTCTATCACTGTAATTTTTTTCAAATACCCTTTGAAGTATTCTTAATACTTTTTAAACAACTGTGTAAAATAACTGAGAAATGAAAAAGAAATGTCTATGAATATGTATACTTTCAGGTTGGTCGAGATTCCTCAATACACATTTGGGATACAGAAACAATAAAGCCACTCTCAGTATTAAAGGGCTATCACCAGTATGGTGTTTGTGCTGTTGATTTTTCAGGTAATAAGTATCTATTTATTTATTTATTTATTTATTTCCTTTTCTGTGTAAAAAAACAAGGTAATCAGTTCTATTGAGAAACTGCGGTTTCCTTTACACTGAAAACTTTGTGTTAAAAATATTCTCCAGTGATCAATGTCAAATGAGAGGTGCTGTCTTAAGATGAGCATTCATTAGAATGGCTTTCTTTGAAGTCTTGCACATATGAAATGGAAGAACAGCTGCTGTCCTGTTTAACAGCTGAGCTGAGCACTTCAGAATTTCTTTTGATTGTACAAGGCAGGTATACAGTTCTGGAGTGTTGTGTCTGCTTTACAACTGTGTAAGAAGATTTTTGAGCAAATTGATCAAGTTGCATTTTTAAGTGAAATCCCGAAATCCATGTGGATAGCACACTGTCTGTTCAGGAAGTCCAATCAGGGAGTTGTTGTTCTGGTCGGAAACACAGGCTGTCACTCCACCTTAAACTAACATCAGACTATCAGTTAAATCCCTTGAGATTTTTACACCCCCTACACTGAATTCCTGTACCAATATTAAGTTTCCTCTGCTCCGCTAGCTTCTATTCATTCTTTAATTGTTTGTATTTACTGGATAAGATCTCTGAATTCACAGCGAAGATGTGTGATCACAAAGATGAATGCTTTGTGGTCTTTGATGCTCCTTACTTTTGTTTCTCCTTTTTCAAGATATGAATATAATTTCTCAAATTCTGGCATGGATACATAGCAATTCCAAAAATGGATACATGTCAGAAAGTCATTGATCTTGAGTGAGCACAAACAGCTTATTGAAGGTTAATGTGGAATATGTGTCAAAGCTTTTCCGAGACTTCATAGTACTACTAAGTTTAAGGGCATTTCTCAAATATCATGGTATGGCTTCCATGCTTTCCTGTTCAGAAATGAACAGAGATTTTCAGAGTGAACATAAAATTTTCACAAGAACAACCTGTGGTGAACAACCTGACCTGAATGTCAGCAGCTAACTGAGCAAGGGATTTAATACAAACAGAGAGCATGTAAGTTTAATTTTGAGAGAGGATAATTTAAAGTCCTACACTTCATCCAAGTTTAAAAGCAAATGGATGAAAAGCATGCCTCTAAAAACATCATATGCTTATTTACTTGTCTTCTTATACTATTTGTGAAGTATTAATATTTTTAATATGATTTCTAATTATTGCAACATAGTTATCTATCTACTCTCTTAATAATAAATTTATTATTCTAGCGGATGGGAAACGATTGGCTTCTGTTGGAATAGATGACAATCACACTATTGTACTCTGGGATTGGAAGAAAGGAGAAAAGCTTTCAGCAGTAAGGTAGGAATTTCCCTATGCTTTAAAATCTGTACCTAGATTTACTATCAAATGACAGTAAGGAAAATATATTCATAAAAGAATAAGAGTTCTCTAATAAATTAGCAATTTCTATTACATCAGTGATTCAGGCAATAATATTTATTGTCAAGTTAAAAACTTTCTGTGGAATGTCTGATAGTCAACAAGAACTATTACAGTGGCTGCTCAACTGGTGAAGAAAGATGGCTTAGAAGACATTGCTGTGTTCTGAAATATTTTCTTTAAAACTGTGCACTTCTGTTTGCCCTCTTAAAGATTTGGAAAGAAAAGGTTTGGAAAGAAAGGTTTGCAAAGAAACTGCTTCATGCTTTCAGCCACTAGTTTATCTAGTGGTCTGAAAGGACAGAAAATAAAAGATTATTGCCACTTTTCAACAAGGAGAAGGACTGAGGACTCTTTTGCATTTTAAATAAAGAAAAACAACCTATAATCATTGCTTTGTATAGATAGCAAGCATAATCAAAAGCTGTTTTTCAAATTGCAAGAATGAAGCAAAGCATTAGTTTTATAGAAACAAGTAGGAAATCTAAAATGCAAGAAGTTTTAATGTTTTTAGAACCAAATGTAATGTCCATCAAAGATGCAATAGGAGCGTAAGTTTTGTAACAAACACAGAAAAATCAGCTAAATGGTGAATGACAATGGCTGTTTGTTTTCAAAATAAGTGAATTTAAAATAAGATTGGTGACTTTACCCCTTTAATTGTCACTATGAGCTGTCAAAGATCTAAATGCCGTATACCCAAACTTAACACAAATATATTTCCTTTTACAAAGAAATTGCCTCCTAGTGCCTCTTTAAAGTAACATAATTGCTCACCTGCCTTGGAAACCGAAGGGTAGTGAAAATAGAACAGGACTCAATACGTTGCTTCTTTAGCTTTCTACTTCCTCATTATAAACTATTAGTAATGATTTGAAAGTGAATGATATCAAGATAGAGCAGGTGTACATAAAAATAAAAAAAAAATCCCTCCCAAACCTATTTAAAAATGTTAAGAGTTACACTTTAAATTATTTTTCTTTGCATTTCAGGGGAAGCAAAGATAAGATTTTTGTTGTTAAGATTAATCCTTACATGCCTGATAAATTGATTACAGTTGGAATTAAACACATGAAATTCTGGCGGAGAGCAGGTAAGGAAGACTTTTCAGAATTAGAACATTTTCTGTTACTGACAATATAACTATTGCATCTCTTCCTGTATGTTTCATGCATGAAAGGCAAATGTTTTCTCTGTATATCTCTTAGTTAGTGTTGTCCTAGCAGTAATAATGTTAATTTATGTTATGGCAGTAGTGGAAAGTCTTTTTAAAATCAATCTGCCATGGAGCTAGAGCTACGTAAGTAGAAAAGACCCTGCATTTTCTACTGTCTGTTTTTATATATAATAATAATATAGCATATCTGAAGATTTTACAGTGCTGCTCTAAAATCATAGAACAGTTTTTGGAAGAAGAACCTTTACAGCACATATGCTTTAAAAAGACAGGTATAAATAATATTGAGATTATAAAGAATTCACATACAAAATTCAGACACAGTACTTGAAAAGGACACATCTGCCAGTTGAGAGCTGTTTGTCTAAATACCTCTGTTATCTTGAGAATTAAAAACCAAGGTTATTTCTGCTTGAGAAATTTTGAACAGTGGAAAACCCATTCCCTGATACTTGCATGAATGTCATTGTTTCACACCTCAAGTCATATATAAAGGCAAATGTGCTACAGAAGACTAGCTTATCTGCTAAGAATGTTCTAATTATTCAGGCAGAATTTATGTACGTTAACTCACATGAGTCCTGATAAAGATTAATTGTGTAGAGAAAATTCCGTGATGAAAAAAATTAGTTTTTCTCAGTTCTAGCTCCAACAGAAATTAATCAAGATTGCCTGAGAGTAAGGTGTTGAAGTCTATGTAAATTATTAATTCTCACAATTGAGCTTGCTATCTATGAAAAGAACAAAGTGTCTCAGAATATTTACTAAAAGAGCTACTATAAATTCTTTAGAAAGAAATCTTAACTATGATAAAAGTTTGGAGATAGTGATTTTGAAGAAAGAAAGGGAATTGTTGAAGATGCAGCTTTGCTGTCTGGCACTGCTCAGTCAGAGGAATCAGATTCCTCTGATGCTGCAGCCCATCTGTGTGAAACTTCAATGGCACACTGGTGAGGCTGTGCCTCCCAGGAAACACACTCAACAGTGTTAATGTGAGGAGCAGAGCATCAGTGCACCTGAACAAATGCCAGCTTTCTGAAATCTGCAGTACACCAGGTGCACTCAGTTCAGAAGTGACACAAAGCACATTCTCTGGACTAGTTTGTCATCACTGCCTAATGAGGACAGAGGGATTCCAAGAGCTGACATCTCAGTACAAAAGCAATACAAAGTGTCAGATCCTGAGGGACTTCTGTTTCATACCACATGAAGTTCTATACCATTGTGATGCTATAAATCTGTCTTTCTAGCCAGAAGTTACTGTGTGCTATAGATGCCAAATTATTTAGATATAAAAGAACTATAAAATTTATATTTTTATGACATTTTTATTATCCATAGTAAACCTCTGTAACATTATTAGTATCTATAAGTAAACCTCTAAAATAAAGTTAAAAATCCTTTCACTGAAATCATGAAGAGTGGCATGTGAAGCTCTAAACTTTTTTTCTTTCCAGACAATTCATTAGTTTCTATGAACGAAGTGTGGTAGATGTTGGTTTGTTTTTTTGTTTTTTTGTTTGTTTGTTTGTTTTTTGTTTAGATGCAAGTTTACAAATACATTTTATCTATATATGTCTATGTGGCTATATATATGTATTCAATGTATATCTATCCAGATTCAAGCAGTAAGTTAAAAGTAGGGTTGGATCTTTTGGGTTTGTTTGTTTTGGTTGGTTGGTGTTGGTTGGTTGGTTGGTTTTTTTGGTTAGTTGATTTTTTATTGTACTGAAAGTTGACAAATAATAAAATTTATTTTTTGAGATCTCTTCTCATTTTTTTGGAGAGCATGGGTGGACAAAAAGAAAAGGACTTGTTGCTCTGGGTATGGTTATATAGTTGTTGTACTATAGTTCCAAGCAGATGTTTAATGACTTGTGTTGGGTCTGATCCAGGAGGAGGACTAATTGGAAGAAAGGGCTGCATAGGTGCACTGGGAAGAACTGACACAATGATGTGTGCAGTCTATGGCTGGACAGAAGAGATGGCGTTCTCTGGAACCTCCACGGGGGATGTGTGTATTTGGAGAGATGTGTTTCTCATAAAAACTGTCAAAGCACATGATGGTCCTGTGTTCAGCATGCACGCATTGGAAAAAGTAAATAAACTGCTCATTGCTTTTTTTATGTCTGGACAAAAAAACAAAACAAAACAAAAAAAAGATAAAGCTAAACCTTTCCCAGACTCAGGAATCCGTGTCCTTATTTTCATTACAGAAAAGCCTTGTGTGATTTGGATTCAAAATAATATTTTATGCATTAGTGTAAAATAGTGTTTATGTAGTCTCTTATTCTTGTTATGTAGCATGATGTTTGTCAAACCCTTGTGGTCAGTGACATCTTACTCAGTAATTTTCATAACCTCTTACTAAATAACAGTAGCCAATTTAAGCATCAGTAAGTTCAATGGAATATGTGAGCTTGTGAGAGAGGAACAAGACCATACTTGTTCTATTTTGTGCTCTAATTACTGTCTACCACAGGCAAATTCAATCTGTAGATCATTAAGTGCTTTTTCCAGATTCCTGGCTTCTTTTTAGCCCAGGAAAGCCTTTAAGCATATGCTTAAATATGGGTGAGTGATCCAGTTAGATTATTTGTGTCTTTAAAGTTATGGATATGTTGGTGTTTTGCTAGGTTAGACCAAGTCACTCCACCTCCCAATATTTGTGTTTCAGAAAAGTAGCATTGGACAGCACATGTGTTATTCATACTGAAAGAACTGAATGCTCTGAAGGCAAGAACTAATGATTTCAGTACTAATCATACCTGTTGCTTCTTTAAATACCTGTATATAATTTTTAGAGACAGAATGGCACAAGTGTGCATATATTTGAAAAATAAAAGCAATAATCAATTTTTTACAGTACAAAGTCTGGTTTTGAGTAATGAGAGTAAATGAGGGATGTGGAGGTTAAATATCAAGGAAAAACACTACAGTATGTTGGTTATCTTTTTTTTTTTTCTAGAATGGTAGAAACGTACAGATTAGAACTTCTAAATCCAGCCTGTGTATATGCACTGTACAGAACTGTGCTGCCTTCATCAGGAGGAGAAATCACTCATTTTGTTGCTCCTGTTCTTTTCATCTCTAACATCTGTAGCTCTGTGCATTACAGTGTTGTATATAGTCCATTTTCAGTATTGGTAGAAATCACTGAAAATTAAGGAAAGATAATAATCAATTACTGATTTTTATTTCATTTTTTCCAGGGATTTGTCACAGGAGGAAAGGATGGGGTAGTAGCTCTCTGGGATGATACCTTTGAACGTTGTCTCAAAACCTATGCCATCAAAAGGGCTGCTCTGGCTCCTGGATCCAAAGGTAACACTGACTTTGTCTGTTTTGTTCTACTTTTAATGTGCTTTCTTTAGAAATCATTGTGAAATTCTTTCCACAGTAAGAGAGAATCCACATTTCACATAATAAGTACTAAAATAATTTTTTAAGAGCTTTATTGAATCTAAAGAAGTAATTTTTCTATTGGGACACGAGTCATGTGTTGTAGTGTCTGTTTGCCCATTTGCTGGGTGCAGGTCATAATATTTAGTTTACTATTAGCCTAAACTAATTGATCTGGCTGTAAGTTTCTTATCATCCAGGTGTTTTCTTGCCTTTTTTTTTTTTTTAATTAAAGTGGCAAGCAAAAACCCTATTATATTTCTGATCATGAAGTTTCTTACCTGATCTTTTTTTTTATTTTGGAGAAAGGAAGGAAGTATCAGAATTGTGGTTAGTTTTGTAACATATTAATAGTTAATTTTCTGTAAATGCATATGTTTTTTGAAATAATTAAAGAACATTTTCATTTCTATTTTTCTTGTTTTTACAACTTATTCTTGATCTTAACGCTAATTTACAGTTCCCTGTATTTTCATTCTGGATAGTTTTTTCTCTTCCATCCCCTTCTCTTAAAATTATGTTTGCTGTGTTCTAAAGTACATGATTTGATTTTCAAATATGATGAATGTAAATACTTACTAATGAAAACATTGTACTCTGGAGTGTCTCATTCTCATAGCTTCTTTACCAAAAGCTAGAATTGGAGGTACCATAATTGGTAGCAGTATAGTGTTATAATTGATACTTCACATGCACAGAGCCAGGCTGATTAAACTTCTTGATGTATTGCTAAATCCTCCCAAGTGAATCCAGACATATTTTTTCATGCAGGAATGTTTTCACTGTTATTACTGAGTGGATTTTTCTATTGTGAGAATGTAATGTGCATAAGTGTGAAAAATCCTCTTTAAGGCAAACTTGAGAATCCTATCTTCTAACATTTTAATATTCCAGGTCTCCTCTTAGAAGATAATCCTTCTATACGTGCCATATCGTTAGGACATGGTCATATTCTAGTGGGCACAAAGAATGGTGAAATATTGGAGGTGGATAAAAGTGGACCAATAACTCTGCTGGTTCAGGTATGTGTTAAATATCAGTCAAATATGTCATATCACAAACGTGATTTTATTTTTCAAGTAAAGACTTGTGCAATAAGAAGCACTCTAACTACTAATGAAGTTAGTGAGTTACTTTCACTTTTAGTTCGACTAAACCATTATGACTCCTTAATGAGCAAGACAGAACACAGAATTTCATTACTGGTTTGTTCAATGAGTTCATCCTTCCAAACAGACCAAGATCATAGAACTGTTTTGAAAAAAATAAGAAAAGTGTGTGAAATAGTGGGTCCTCCTCCAAATTCCTTATTAATTTCTCTTGAGTACTATTTACTCTTATTTTTTAAAGTCTCCTTGGTGTTTGTTTTGAGATTATGTAAAAAATTTGCCATACCAAACAACTGCATTTTTTTAAGCTTGACTACTAAACAGATTTTTACTTTGCATCAACATAGTATTTTGTTTCATAGTTAATTAAAAATCTCTGGATTCTCTCCTTTCTGTGTGGCCAGTGCAATAGATAAAGAATGGTATTTGTTAAAATAAAATATTAAAACCTAAAGTAAACAAAAAACATAGTTCGTAGAATAGTTTGGGTTGGAAGGGACCTTTAAAGGCCATCTTGTCCAAACCCCCTGCAGTAAGCAAGGACATCTTCAAATAGATCAAGTTGGTCAGAGCCCCATCCAATTGACCTTGGATGTTTCTGGGGATGAGGCATCTGCAACATCTCTGGGCAAACTCTCCCAGTGTTTTACTGCCCTCATCATAAAAATTTCAACTCTTCTATGTAGCCTGAATCTTTTACCTTAGACCCAGTACCCCTTGTCCTGCCACTACAAGCCTTACTAAAAAGTGTCCCCAGATTTCTCATAAGCCCCCTTTAAGTACTGAGAGGCTGCAACAAAACCTCCCTGAGGCTTTCTCTTCTGTAGA
The DNA here is from genome assembly GCA_013400435.1 of Pycnonotus jocosus. NCBI lineage: Eukaryota > Metazoa > Chordata > Aves > Passeriformes > Pycnonotidae > Pycnonotus > Pycnonotus jocosus. Next base: position 66,601 of record VWYP01002987.1, on the reverse strand, counting down.
TTGAGCAGCCCCTCCTCTCTCAGCCTGACGACATAGGAGAGCTGCTCCAGCCCTTTGACCTTTTCCGTGGCCCTCTTCTGGAGCCATTCCAACAGGTCCATGTTCTCCTGTGCTGAGGACTCCAGGGACAGACACAGTACTGGAGTCTGTGGAATAGAGGGGCAGAATCACCTCCCTTGACCTGCTGGTCATGTTTCTTTTGACGCAGCCCATGATAACAGTTTGCTTTCTGGGTTGCAAGAGCACATTGCCAGCTCATGTCCAGTTTGCTGTCCTCCAAAACCTCCAAGTTCTCTTCAGGGCTGCTCTTAGTCCGTCCTCTGCCCAGCCTGTGTTTGTGCTTGGGATTGCCCTGACCCACCTGCAGGACCTTGCACTTGGCCTTGTTGAGCTTCATTGCCTGTGTCCCCCTGCCAGGCCTGTCCAGGTCCCTCTGGATGGGATCCCCTCCTTCCAGCCTGTTGAGCACACCAACTCAGCATAGTGTCACCTGCAAACCTGCTGAGGGTGCACTCAGAGCCACTGGCCCTACCACTGACATGCGTGTGTGTGAGGATTACTTTGCACAAGTTTTCTGTAGTACAAATTACTATAATTTTGCACAAATAGCAGAGTGAATTTTTTTCAGGAATTCTGTGGTTTTATTCAGATATTTATTATCCTCTAAATAATGCATATGCTCTCTTTTTTTTTTCCTCTAAAAAATGTATATTTCTTTTTTTTTTTTTTTTTTTTTTTTTTCTTTCTTAAATTGTTTCATATTTAAATTTAAAATGAAATCTAATTCATTGTGTTTTTTTCAGGGTCACATGGAGGGGGAAGTTTGGGGTCTAGCTACTCATCCTCATTTACCTATTTGTGCCACTGTAAGTGATGACAAAACCTTAAGAATATGGGATTTATCTCCTAGCCATTGTATGTTAGCTGTTCGCAAATTGAAAAAGGGTAAGATGCTTAGTATGAAAAAATATTTACTGGTTTACAATCATTATGAATCTTTTGAGAGCAGAACTTGAAAGCAGAATAAATTCCTTTCTTTGCTCAAATTATTTTATTAATGCTATGTTAATGAGTTATGTAGCCCTTAAACTAATGAATCTGTACAAAAATTCTGTGTGGTACTGTTCTGAAGACTATTTGCAATTGTGACATATTTAAGTCAGTGAATTAACAATAAAAGTTGAGTCAATCACATAAATGCTATGTTGCTTATAATATTGCAAGGCTTTTTTGAGACTTTAAATCTAGAAATATTTGGAAGAAATCTTAGAAGAAATGTTGACATTTTATTCTTTGTAAATGTTTGAAGGATCTTGAATGTCAAGAAAAGAGAAGTCAAAATTTTTACTTGTTTAGGATATAATTAAATTCTATTTTGACAGATGGAAAATCTGTTTTAAGTGACATCATATAAGGTGATTTGTTTAGGATTAGATGAGACTGGCCCTGACAAGCTTCTAATACTATGTACACTTTGCTAGATAAAGGAATACCGTAGGCTTTATCTATTTGGCAATCAGCAATGCAGTTTGATTCAAACGTAATGGGAAGCTTAATTGAAGATGATTTAGATTGACAAAATAAATGTAGAAGAGTTAAAAGCTCACACAAGAAAGGATTAAACAAGAAAGTGTCTAGTTGGTGAACTCTTTTTTTTTAGCTTTCAGCTTTTTAGTTTTAAAGCTGATATTTCTTAATATTTTAAGAGTTCTTTTGGCAAAAAAAAGTCTCTGATGACTATTTGCTGATGAGACACATTTTGAGATGCTTTGGCAATCTTAATAAATTCCTGTGTACTGTACAGAAAAAAAATGGATACTTCTGCAGACTGAGTAATGGAATTGAAATAATATTTGTTAATGATAAAGGGCAAGATCCAATGACTGTAAGAAAAATGTCTGTGTAGGTCAGGAGTAACTTGAAGGGCAGAAGCTCAGGATGTTGTTGAATTCAGGGAGACAATTACATGTGATAGTGAGGTATTTTTCCCAAGACATATTGCAGTATTCATGTAACTTACAAGACAAAAATCAGGATATTTTTGGTGTGCAATTCTCATCTGTGTTCAGCTGAATGCAATTAAAATAAAGTTGAGAATGGAGAGAGGAACTACATGGTGGTGAATGCAAAGCCTTGTGCTGAAGCCATCTAAGTAAAGGATTGCTGTCTACAAGTTAATCAGAAGAGCAAATAGTAGGGGAAAATATTTATGTTAACAGAAAGTTCTGGCATGAAAATAAATCTATATCAGTTGACCATATATAAATTTAAATTGGAAATTAAACTGTGTTTCAAAAGACACTTGGCATGTTTATTGGAAGGATTCTGACTTAGTATTATTGTTTGTGATAGCAAATAACTGAGTTCTGAGAATCCAGAGGGTCTTTTCCAGCTATGTTCTCCTTATCAGAGCAAATGGTAACAAACAGGCAACACTAGATACACAAAGAAGGAGGTCAAGTTAAAAATACACAGACAATAGTGATTAATCTGTATTACTAATGTAGAACAGATGTCAATTAATATGCAAATTCTAAGATTCTGGGTCTGTGTACCTGTTCATATGCTATCACAGCTTGGAAATTATTTTGGAAGCATCTGGGAAACTTCCTTGGAAGTTTTAAAGCATAAAAATAGCTTTCCTTTACTAATGGAAAAAGTAGATCTGAAAGAAGGATAATGCACTGTAAATGTGTCTGAATGCAATTTCTTTATTTCTTGTAGGAGGCAGATGTTGCTGCTTTTCTCCTGATGGAAAAGCATTAGCTGTTGGTCTCAATGATGGAAGTTTTTTGATAGTTAATGCAGATACCCTGGAGGACTTGGTCTCTTTCCAGCATAGGAAAGATGTTATTTCAGAAATCAGATTTTCTCCTGGTAAGCAATTTTTTTTTAAGATGAAAATTTTAATATCAGTGTTGTTCAAGTAAGGCTTATGGCATTTAAGAGATAAAAGTAGCAAAGATTTGTAGTACTTTTAGATGTAAAAAATAGGTCAGCAAATCTAATACTAACATTTTGAAAGACCATGGTGTGAAGTCCTGTTTTGCTTGTTTAGGGATGAGAATATTGGAAAAGGTTTGCTTATAGTAACCTCCTGTCAGTTTTAAATGATGAATATCCAGCAGCTCCCTAGGGTTCCACTTTCTGAGCTGCATAAGTTTGGCACATCACTGAAGTTACTGTTAGCTAATAAGAATACTTGAAACTGATGTGTCAGAAACTTCTGGCAATTATTTTTTTCTTATTTTTCTTATTTTTCCCCCTTAGCACCCCCATTGAGGCTAGTTTTTTTTTCCCAACATTACAGCTCATATTTTAGGAATTCAAAATGCGTAGTCTACTTCAGTTAAAATACTCATCTGTTGGAGAAATTTGATGCAAATTACTGATATCAATTCTCATTCAACGTTGCTTTCTGGCTCGCTAAGCCTTACTGTTCTCTGAATGCCATAAATGCTTAAAATTTCAGCAAATGGTTTTTATTGTTTCAAAATTGAATGATATCATAGCTGTATATTTCATGCTGATTATGTGATATGAAAATCAATTTGATGGAGAATATGTATAAATTAGCAAGCTCATGTCAAAGAATTTAAAGTTGCATATAGCTAAATTCCAGAATTTACTTGTGTTTAATATGCAGAGCACTAAATGTTTTTGAAAATGTTTTGTGTTTGTACTGATGTGTTTTAGGGGCTGGAAAGTACTTAGCTGTGGCATCCTGTGACAACTTTGTAGATATTTACAATGTAATGAGCAGTAAAAGAGTAGGAATCTGCAAGGGAGCCTCCAGCTATATCACGCACATGGACTGGGACATAAGAGGTAAGCAGCATTAATTGTAAAAATGTACTGGCATTTACATTATGGGCTAATAAAGTGTAGTATGGATTTGTGGTATCACTGGCAGATTTGATTCTTCAACTTATGAATATGCTGTCACAGCATCTGAATAAATATTAAGCCCATGATTTTTACCGCCACATACATATTTAGAAGTTGTGCAATTTGAAGTAAAATGGTTTGTCTCTGTAGATTGGTTTGTTTGGATTTTTAAAAAATCTTTCCTGTTTATCATTTGACTTCACATGGCAAGTTAGTGATGGAACAAGGGGGAAGGGCCTTAAGCTGGAGGAGAGTGTGTTTAGATTAGATATTAGGAAGAAATTCTTTACTGTAAGTGTGCTGAGGCACTGGAAATGGCTGCTCAGAGAGGTTGTGGATTTCCCATCCCTGAAGGTGGTCAAGGCCAGGCTGGATGGGGCTCTGAGCCACTTGGTCTAGTTGCAGGGAGCTGGAACTAGATGGTCTTCAATGACCCTTCCAACTCCAAACATTCTATGATTCTATGTTTCTGCTGCTTTAATAATAAACTGTACAATGTGATTGTGTCTGTACCTCAGGAATATGTATCCTTGTTGTCACACATATCAGAAAGACTGGATTTCCTGTGTTCCAGGGTATTAATATGTGACTACTTAAAATTCTAGATTCAGTACTGTTTCATTAAAAAGCAAGGCTGTGCGATTGTGCAATCTATTTGTTCATGTTCCTATTCCTCTATATAATCACTTTTGAAACAGTCTGATTTATTTTGAAAGAGTGTAGTAAGTTAGCTTCCTCTGAGATTTTTGAAAAGGCAGAGGACAGAAACATTGGTGAGAATTTCCCTCAGAAATGAAGTAGTATAAAGGTGTAAAGAAGTCAGCTGCTTGGGATCAGCCAGTGGCCAGGCAGCATATCTCCATGCCAAAAGCAGATGCATCAATAGCCAGTTATCATAAACAAGCTTTGAATTACACCCAGTACATTTTGTCTACTATCTGGTGGGACAGCCGTAATAAGGAGAGAAAAGTGATGCATTAGTACAGTTTTCAAAGAGATGAGAAAGGGTTGTGAATTTAAGGAGTCAAAGGACTTGGATCTCTTTAGAAGATCATGCTTCCACATCCATTATTTATGTATGCAGTTTTTCCCAATAGAAACAAATAATTGATGCAATGCTGTTAGCAATAAAAAGTTCAAACTCACCCTTCTTTTCCCTTCTGTAAAACAGAATCTTCTGTGTTAACATACAATACATATGTCATATGTTTTATAGGAAAACTTTTGCAAGTCAACACTGGTGCTAAAGAGCAGTTGTTTTTTGAAGCCCCTCGGGGGAAAAAACAGACTATTCCGAGTTTGGAGGTGAGGAACTGTACTGCCTTCTTAACTTGTTTGCAATTTAAAGTTATGATATAGTCCTCTATACTATATAAGAGGGAAAGATGTATAAAGCTGTAATTTTAAACGTTTTAAATAATAAAAAATATGTAGGGGATTTCACATTTTTCTCTTCTATTGAGAAACAGACATTAGGCTGATTTGTTATGAAAATCTCACTAGACTTCTGTGTGTGTCTTTTCTGGTACCTAAACACCTTTCAAAAACTGTTGCAGATTACTTAGCCCTAACCTTGCTGTGGAAAACCTTGTGTTTGTCTTTATATAACAATGTAATACAATTTACATAATATGTATAGGCAAGAGTAGTATATTATAGCTAAAATGTTGTTTTGTTTTCTCAGATATAGGGCACTGTCATAGGGCAGAGGGCAAAATTGGATAATTTCCAAATTATATTTTCCATGGTATTGAAAGGCAGTGTTGGAAAATATAATTTGTTTTCTTTAGCCTGAAAGGGCAGCTAAAGTAAAAATTTCCAAAATACTCCTTTAGAAGGAGTAGAAGTAAATTTTGAGTAATTTTACTCACAGAAGTAAAATTATAGGTCTCAAATGAAATTCTGAGTGCTAAAAAAAAAGGTATGATTCATATATTAAAATACTATCTTTTAGATGTGATGTATCTTTCAGTGCAAGGACTTTCTCTTGAAATGGGACATGGAAGAAAAGTGCCTAAGAAGTATGGTCTGTCTCAAATGGTTTGTTTTTGTAGGTAGAAAAGATTGGCTGGGCATCATGGACGAGTGTTTTGGGCTCTTGCTGTGAAGGGATCTGGCCAATAATTGGTGAAGTCACAGATGTAACTGCTTCATGCCTCACTAGTGATAGTAAAGTATTAGCCACAGGAGATGATTTTGGATTTGTGAAACTGTTTCGATACCCTGCTAAAGTAAGTAATTTTCAGCTATTTATGGAAAATATTTATTAAAAAAATCTGCCTTTTCAAAACTGTGAAAATTCATCACGTAGAAGGAAATAATGGTTTTATATTTTTCTCATTTTGATCAAAGAAAGCATTCAGTATTACATTGCAGTTTGCAGTGCATTAAACTTGCAATGAGTAAGAATGAACATTCCAGCTCAGACTGTAGAGCCATCTCATGCAGTGTCCTGCTGCTGACTGTGGCAAATGAATAGGAAAAACTTTAGGAATGAGAATGCTTTGGAAGATAATGAACATGTCTTTCTCACCTAAATTTTATTCATGGTTTTAAGGACCTTCATTTTGTCCAGTAGTAGTAATTTTTTTTCCAAGATGACAACCTTTAAAATAATGCATCATAGAAAAGCCATTCCAAAAGCACATAGTATTTTTACTGCTCTTCAAGTACCTCTACTTTTCCTGTATATTTGGTGGTAAGTGTGCCTTCACTTTTGAAATGGTACCATGCTAAGGATGGTAACAGTTCACAAGTACTGATTCAAAATATTCTGTGTGTATTTTATTCCAACTCGGATTATTGTCTCTCTTTGGAAAAATGATCCAGTGTTTATTGCTGGAATCTGTTTATAAACTAACCCTCTCATGCTTGATATGATAATAAGGGTAACATTTCATGAAGTTTGTATAGGAGGGGCATTTAGCAAATCATGTGTTACAATCATATGAAATCCAGAACAGCTGAAGGGTGAACTGTAAAGAAGTTAGGATGATGTCATTGTGCACTGGCAACTCATTTCAGTTTTGTCTAGCAGGCTGGTTAAATTTGATCTTTGCCTTCCTATTCCCTTTCTTAGGGAAAGTTTGGGAAATTTAAGAGGTATGTTGCTCACAGCACCCATGTGACAAACGTACGTTGGACCTACGACGACAGCTTGTTGGTCACTGTGGGAGGAGCAGACACCTCCCTAATGCTGTGGACTTACGAGCTGGAAGGACATCGGGATAGCAGGCAGTGTGACAGCGAAGAGTCTGACCTAGACACTGAAGAAGATGGAGGTCAGTAATAGTTTATACAGATAGCTGGATTATGCTATTGCAAGAAGACTTCATTAATGTAAAACTGCAAATTTAGAATAATTTATGGATTGTTTCTATCTTAAGTAGCAAATACTCTTCAAAAATGTTAAATAAAATTTGCTTTTGGGGAAAGGATTGATAAACTGCTGTGAAGAAAATTATTAAGTGTGTGAGTTGTTGCTTTGATCAGAGTACATAAAGAGACTCTTGATATGTTCTAAATGGAAAATATTAAGTATCACTTTTACATAGCTACCCAAAATCTATATTTAAAATAGAATTATCACAGTTTAAATTTGGTCACTAATTCCAAAGAAATGATATTGAAATCTATATAATGTGAGATGATAGTTATCTTGATGTTACAGCATCTGCGTCCATAACGTGGAAGCATAGGAGACTGAAGCAGACTGATGTTTATGTATCTATTTCACGGTCACAATATCAGTCTTTATAATGTGTTAATTCTATTTTGTAGCATTAGCTTCTGCTGGTTTTTCTATACTTATGTTTTCTTTTCAGGTTATAATTCCAAGGGTTTATGAGCCTCCAGACTTGTTTTCTCCCAAGTGCAGTTTTTCCTTCTTGTCAATTCCTCAGTTTTCAAGCATTTTTAAACTATCACTGCTACCCGTTAAATAGTTCTGTGTAATAAATTAACTTCAGCTGTCACTAAAATGTGCTAAAAAACCAAAGAAATACATTAAATATTAAACATTCGTTGGAAAATAATTTTTAATCACTGTCTTTCTTCTTAAAAGTACGGAAGAATATATCCACAAAGTAATTTAAATGCCTATAGGAAGATTTGTCAGCTTTAACTTTCTTAGTCAAAAATTGCCATCTGCAGAATTTCTGTTCAGCCTCTGCTTGAGACTGTTAGAGTATCTTAGCCCTACAATCTTCCCTATAATCTTAAGCTGTGTGTTCAAAAGTATTCTAAAAGAGAGGGAGGTCTGTGAAGATTTACAAGAAAAGACATTGACATCTTAATGCACAAAAGCTTCTCTTGGTCAGGTCCTATTAATTTAAGTTAGAGTTAAGAACTATTCACCATCACATTGTTGGCATTAGTAGTCTCTATCTTTGAAAAAACAAAATAATGGAGAGTAAGTAAAAACCCTGTCACAACTTAGCTTTTCCAACATGTTTATTTTACTATAGTAAACATCATCTTGATGTGCCTTACTGTCCCTAAGCATTGTGTAGGCACCTTGTGCAGACCCATAGATTCCATGGTAATGGATGGATCTTGGAACTGAGAACAACCAGGCACTGAATCTTACAGGTCTTAAGAGCAGGTGTCAGGTAGAGAGGTTCTTTGTTAGTTATTATAGTTAAGGCCAACTGAGCAGAAATGGGGTAGCTTTTAAAGTCCCTTGACTCTTTAATAACTTCTTTTCCACAAAGATATTGTAGGGAATTCTTTTTCTTTGAATGTATTTCATTAACAATGTTCATGATTCCTAGCTACTTTCTTTCTGTTGTATTTATGATACTAATAATCCATGCTATAATTGTTTTTGTGATCTAGTACATTGTTGAAATCTAAACAAATTAAAGATAAATTGTTGTTCTTATTGTTGTACCTTATTTTAGTTTGATACTCTTCTCTCTGGTTTTGTTAGGTTATGACAGTGATGTGACAAGGGAAAATGAAATTAATTACACCATCAAAGCCTTATCAACAAACATTAGACCAATGTTTGGAATTAAGCCTCATCTGCAACAAAAGGAGCCAACCTTAGATGAAAGGTAATTGCTAAATTACAATTCTAGCCGAAAAATCAACCTGAAAAGATAATAGTAGAACAAAATTATATTGAAATATTTAATTCTTAACTTAAAAGCATATGTATAAAAATAATCTAAATACTTCTTTGAAGAAGAAGAGAAAGGTTATCCGAAGGACTGGTCTGTATCTATTTTCAGAGAGTGCAAAAGACTACAAACTATGCATGCATACTTTTATGTTTGGGGAGTTCCTTGAGATGATTGAGTTATTTGCTGATGTTGGATAACATATTTTTTTTGAAACTTAAATACTGATTGGTAGTTAGTGATGGCATTATAGGCATGAGCCTGTATAATTGTTTTAGTCAAAAACAGCTCTCTGTTTTTTGGTTCTGCCAACAAACTGCTCTGGTAAATTCAGCTCTAATTAATCCTTGCATTGCTTCAGTCTCCACGTAACTTTGACCTTTCTGTGAAAAATTCTGTCCACAGTGGTTCTGCAGATTTTGTTAATGAATCTTGGAAAATGAAGTTGGTTGCTTTGCAGTGTTAGTTTTATATTTTGGTTCACTATTGTATGCCTTAGAAAAGAATGGGATGGAGAGCAGACTACAATAAACCCAGAGATAAATTAGATACAAAATAACAAAAACAGTTTATAACCGCTAGAACATTCTCTGTTGTAGAATCTGCAGCTGAGCATGGGGCCCTGAAAGTTGTTTGTTTTCCACAAAATAGATATGGACAGTATATGTGAGGAAAAAAGGAGAGATTCCTAATACGGCAACTGGGAAACACTGATACTAAAGAGAGGGAAGCCAGGAAAACAATGGTATAACAGGGTGTAAGGATATGGTGAAATTGGAGAGTGGGAAGTTTTGCAGGAATGTGAGGAGTTCTGGGGCAATGCTCACACCTCTTTCCACAATGAAACTGAACAGGTCTGTGATACCCTTGTTGAGAAATGCAGACTTTTGTGGGACTTTCACATCATTTGTTTTTAAGTTGTGTTGCTGTAGGAGAGAGTGGAATGCCTGGGTGTAAAACTGTGATTCCTTGTCTTGCATTTATGGGAAATGGACCTCCTCTTTTTTAATTAGATATATTTGATGTAGAAATCGAAAAGGAATAATGGGCATGGTATGAAAGTGTTGATTAAAGTGGTTTTTTTTCCTTCTTTTTAATGAAATTGTAAACGTCTGGTGTTTCTTTCAATAGCTGTTTCTGGAAGCTGAATGAATTGTGTTTTTCAGCTTCAGATAAATTACTAAGAGAATTAATTCTGTAGTAAGGTAATTAAATTGTGATTCAGAATGCAAAAAAGTTCATGAAAGAATTCTATTACCTGCGTTGTTGAAAAGTTTTGGGCCCTAAAACTTCAAAGAATTTTTTTTGTGAAGAATAAAACCAGACTATTGTTACTATATGTATTTTAACTTCTGTTCTAATTGTTCATATTGTGTAAGTTTGGTAAATGTTTTAGAAATGTTTTAGTCTACTGTCATAGATACTAATTTTTATTTTATTTTTATTATTCTTTATTTTTGCTTCCTATGAAGGCAGGGGGTAGTAAGGTAAGTTCATGTACATGAAGTCCAGGATTAAATGCATTTTAGTAACTTAAGCTGCTTGGGAAAGTAGTTACAATTTGCAATAGAAGTGAGGGATTTACCGCTTTGCTATTAAATAGTAGATTTTTAATGGATAGAAAAGGGTTAAGGGACAAATAAGTGCAGTTCTCACTCTGAGTTGACATGAGTGAATGCTAGAGTATTTGGGAGGATGTGATCAAGCCTCATCCTCCTTTCCTCAGTGCTTTGGAGTGGCTAAGGAGCAGCTTGACTTCACTGTCTGAGTCAGAGAACTTGCCCAAGTGCTTGATGTCTGTAACACACAACATCTCAGTGTTGTTGTAGAGCTCCAACATGGAACAGAGTGCAGTGAGCACATGGCACAGGTGCCTGAGGGTGCTGGAGCTGATAAAGCTTGTGGGTGAAGGGAGCATTTCTGCCTTGGCTGCAGCATTTTGCCAGTGCACCTCTACTGCCTGAGGATCTGAGCTCTGGGTCTACATGGTGTTCATGTGGGAGTCTCTAGTGTAGGTGCCTGCATTAGGTTATGAACTTCTGTACCTGCTCTGTTCAGATTATATGCAAATGCAAAACCATGCTGTTAAATTTGCAGCACAACAAATCCTTAGGCTGCCAGGCCACCCTTCAGGCTTGTAGACTGAGCTGCTTCTGTGACTGGAACTCAGGATTTCATTCAGATTCAGTTGGTCTAAGATTTGCTTGCAGTGTTAAACACCAGCTCTACCAATGATGTAGTATTCTCTAGCAGTGAAATTACCATGCTATATCATTGAAATTGGAATACTTATTTTAACTTCTATTGCAAACACAAAATGGCACTGCTGTGAGACAGCACTTAGGTCTGTAATTCAAATTATTTATCATTTCTGAATAATAATGTTTATAGATAATATTTTTATGTGAAAAGATGTGTACTGTGTGTCTAATTTGGTTGTGTTACAGCATTATGGATACTCAGCAGCACAAAATGCATTTGAAAACTCTTTCTATCCTTTACTAAGAGTTCTTTCCTAGTATGTTTTTGTGCTAGGTAAATTACTCAGAAAAAATGTCCATCATGGTTGATTTTGAAAACACTTCTGATTCAGCTGCTCCCTGAACTGCACAGCACTGAAGGTTGGGAGATGCCTCTGGAGAATAATGCTCCATTCTTATTCTGTTCTTACACTCCCTGAAGTTGGCTATTTGTGGCTGTGGAAGGGGCAGTGGTGTGATTAATATACCTTACAGAATGGCTGTGCCAAGAGATCATAAAATTAAACAATCAGGAATTTCAGTTAAAATTTTTCACCAGAAGTTTTAAAGATTTGCAAGCAGATAAAACCATTACTTACTCCATGTGCTGAGATGTCTTGCATGAAAAGATCCCAGCAGTTTATCTTTTGAAAATTATTCTGGTGTTCTGCATACACTCCCAGATATAATTCACAACCAGGTGTTGGGATAAAACTGCCTCCAATTTTATTTAGTTAGTTAGTTAGTTATTCTTTTCTTGAGGATTTTTTTTTGTGTGTATAGGGACATATAGACAGATGCAAAAGTAGATAACCTATTTTAGATCCTTATGTATTCAAAATGGGAAGCAACCTAAAAAAGTATTTACAAACCAGTCCTTTACAGATTGAGAAGTGAAGAATTATTTTTTGTATTCAATACAGACAGTAAATAAATCTAAATTGTGCTTCCAAGGGAGTGAGCAAGGAAGGAAACTATTGAAATGAAACATTTTTAATCCAAAGCTCACAACTATCACCTTATAATTGCCACTGAAGTAGAAATTCTGAGATTTTTATACAGACATCTTCCATATATGTTTTGGATAAATGAACAGAATGCAATTACATTTTTCTGTTTGTCAGTCTAATGACTTGTGAAATGAATGTAAATATTACAAATTCCAGAGCTCTTTTTGTTAAAAAAGAGCCTTTAATTTTCATTTCTCATTTCATTTTGTCAACTTGTGTTGACAAAACAAGAAGAAGGGAGAAGGGAGAAGCCAGGAGTCAAAATGAAAAGCTATAACAAGGGACTTTGCAGTGGCAGCTTCTTCTCTCTGTTAATCATATATGCAGAATATATTTTAGTTTACAGAAAAGTTTAAATTTATATAAACTTTAAAAACCCGCCATTTTCTAAACCAGGACTTTTTGAAGCTTACCTTTTTGCCCATTGGAATGTACATTAGTGCAGGGCATTAACCTTGAGACTGAAAACCCTGAAATTTCAGACTTCATTCTTTCCAATCATAAATTTAGTTATTATTAGTTACTTATATTACAAGCTGGAACAACATGGTGGAAAAGAATGGTTTCCCTTTACCAGTTTAAGTTAATTATTTTTTCCTCTCAGAGGTGAGCTAAATCCCCAAGTGTCTTTGAAGAAGTGAAAAAGCCAGTTACCTAAGTATCAAGGTTTAGCAAATAATCTCAATTTTGAATGCAAAGAAAAAAACCTCTTCACTTTGCAATTAAAAAGGAAATGTCTAGAGAAATGATTGCATGGCCCAATGATGAGAGTTGGAAGATCTGCATTTGGTTTATGATCTGTATAGATTGGTTTTATCAACAGAGAATCCAAGTAGTCCTTGCTTTACTGTGAAAAATATCTGAAGGTATTTGAATTTTGTACTCCTTGAAGAATTGCATGCAAAATCTGTTCAAACTACATTTGGATTTTATTGTAGGAAAGATTTAGCTGTTTCCATTATGAATAAATAGTGCATCAGTCTTGCACTGCAAAATAAAGTTAAAAGTAATTAGAAGACATTCAGTAAAACCCGTTGCTTTCAGTATGAGAAAAAAATCAATCTGCGAATTGGTGAGCTGTTAACATTGTGTTTATTTAGTTCTGGAATTTTTTTCCTAAATTATTCCCTAAATTATTTTGTTTAATTTATAAGTGAAAAAAACTAACTAATGTTCACCTTGCCACAATGAAGTTGCTTAGAGGTTCTTAAAAGAAGAGCTTATCAAACCAGTGGAAGTGTACCAGCTGATCAAACTAATGTAAAGTGCCCAAATATTAGGAAATAATTTGTATATACCCATATGCCTTTTAATTATTAATAATGGGTTTTGGCTAGCCACAGTATAGAAATATTCTATCATACATGACTGAGGAAACCTATCCAGTGCAAAGTATCTTCAATCAACATAAACTGAGTTGAGTAGTCAGGAAAAAATAGTACATAGTGCTCAGTACCCCAGAGATTCTGACTAGCTGAGATAATTTTATTTTACTATACAGGAATGTATTTTTGTGACTGATTTTGAACATCTGTCTTAAATAGCAATTTGACTGTTCCATCCATCAGCTTATTTAAGGAAGTTAAACCTGCACAGCCTTTCTTTGAGCTATATGGGTGTTGTGTATGCTGACTCTAAACTCTTGGTATAGTTCAGAAGTTTTTGGTTCTGCTTCTGCTTTTATTCTCTATTTACAGTAGAGTTCTCCCAAATAATTATATTCTCATGCCAATACATGTTCATAATTCCCATTTAAGTGAATAGGAGTTTTCTATAAAAATTTATATAGTCTATGAACTGAATAATCCCCTTGTAAAAAGAAAGAAGTCAAACCAGGAAGTCAGCAATAATTATCTATATGAATAATTCACTGGCACCTAACTTTTAGCCAAACTTGTATAAGTAATCCTTTTCTCTTTCCCATCTGCTGCTGAAAAGAGGTTCCAGGTAATGCTTTTATTTTCCTATCTAGTCCATCTTTTACTGCCACTTCCCATTTTCCTTAAAAAGCCATCTGTCATGTTGAGCGCCATGCCATGCACCTATCCCTCTTCAGAATATTGCTGTATGAAAAATCTGAAATTTATATATAAATATATACTGTATATACTAAATTTATATATAAATTTATATTATATATATATAATATTTATATATAAATTTATACTGTAGTTCTGTTTCATACAATAAGCTAGATACAATTTTACCTACCAATACATTCTCCAACTCCATGAAGTATTATACTTTCCTATCTTTCACAAGTAGTATTTTTCAGTAATATTTATTAAAATATAAAGGTTAGCTCTCTTTCCAGCCCCTTAGTGGACAGCTGTTTTACATGTGATGATTTGACAGTCTCACCTGACATGTCAAGATGTATATGTTACTAAATTATTCAAGCATTAGATTCCCTGTATCTGTCTGCATTAGGGAGTATAAACTGGCATTAAATGCTCATAGGACACATGAAAATAACTATTTTTATATACTATTATTATAAGTAATTTCTGTCAAGAAGCAGTATTTAGAAACTACCAGCCTTCATTATCTTCTAATGGAAAACAAACCTCTGTAAAGTTTCACAAACGACTTTGAAGAACTTGCCAAGGGTAAATGGAAAGAAGTCCTCCTTACTTTTAAAATTCATTCTATACTTCATGCTTGCCAATACCTTTTGCAGAGGGCAGTGCAAGACACTTCATGCTGAAGAGTAGTGCAAAATCAATTGCTGAGTTCTCTGCAAGTCCTCCTAAGGATGAAGTGCAACTTTGGTGCCCTACACAGGAAGAGACTTCTTTTGTACCAACAACTGTAATTTGCTTTATGAAATCATGCCCAAAATAATACTTGTATTTTTAAAACAGAAATAAATATGGTAAATCACACTGTTGTAAGTTACCACAGAACTCAAAGAATGGGTGGTAATTTACATATGCTATAAAACAGAAAATCATTCCTAGTGTAGATATTCAGTAACAATGAGGAAAATATGGAATGAAATGCATCATACAAAAATGGGTAGTAATACTTAAGTTATGTCTAAAACTGTGAACAAAGTATTTTTTTATTTCAGAAACTACTTCAAAATTCTTGTAGTCAATTTTTATGGTTTCATAACAAGAAATACTGAAATATGAATTTTTAATTTTGAAAATAAAGGACCAGTATTGAGGTATTTATTTCCCTTATGATAGATGGCTGGAACTCTCCTTTCCCATACTAAACCCGACCTTATCCATATGTGAATTCACCCCATGTTATTCACACTCTCCTTCCCATCTTTTCCACACTGTTTTTGAGCATGCAGTGTTATGCATACAGGTATATGACCACTGTGTGTTGCATATTCCATTAGTCACTTTGCTGCACATTACATAGCAAATTAAACACATTTTCAGCTTTCACACCTTTAAAAAGGACTTGGAAAATGTATTCTCATATCCTTCAGCATTCCTGTTTTTAAATGCTCAAGTTGTTATCTTGAAACTTAATTTGGAAGAGGATACGTACGTGCTTGTAATTTGTGTTCCAGGTCCACTGTTCTGGATCAATATAGAATTGTCTTTCCTGGATAGATATTTAGATAAATTATTGAGGTGACCTGTAAGATAATGCAACTGACTAAAATTGTCAGGTTTTCCTGACTGATGTACATTCACTTTATTCTGTTGTGTGGTAATGTACGAATGTAAATGTACTCTAATGATTACTAAAGGATGATATCAGCCTGTATTTGTGTCTGTAGAGCCTTAAAGTATAGATGGTCTTCTCAAGCAGTTGTAAAATGTGAGATTGTTTTACCTCTTCTCCCATTCTATCACAAGGGATTAACAGGCAGAGAATGTTGTGAAAATGCCACATTCTAGAACCAAGCAGCAGAGAAATACTCAGTTCCAGAAACATAAACCTCTGTCACAGCCATGTCCTTACAGTTTTTACTGCTTTCATCAAACTTCAAACATGTTCTTCTGCTATATTTAATTTTTCTGCCTTTTTTTCCCCTCCAACTCATTTTTCCCTCTGTGTTTCAGAGATGTAAGGGAATTAGGGCCAGGGTGGGAGAGGAGGAAAGAGATGAGGTTTGAGTACTCTATGTAAAATGTGAGGCTGACAAGTGGAAGAAGGGCTTTTTATGCTGTGTTTTGATAATTTCTAGAGGAACAGTAATGAGACTGTTGCACAGTTGTCCATGATAAATCAGAAATTAAAAATATAAAGTCTTTCAAAGCATTCTGGAGTGAGCTGTTTGTATTAAAATTAGGCAGTGGAAATAAATAAATCTAAGAAAATGGTGTTTTATTTGATTAACTGAAAAAAAAAGCTTGCCAACTGACCTCCAAAATACACAGTGTACAAACAAATCATATTTTTCTGAGAAAAGACAGTCATTATTTTGAATCAAAGTCATCACTCAAGAGCAGAGATGAAATTAGAAGTACTTCATACTAAAATGGAATATGAAAGAGACCTGCTGCTTTATATTTGATATTAGTTTATTACACTGCCTACTGGATTAAATAATCTGGATGTCTCTAAATCTATAAATAGAAGTAATTTTTAAACAAATTGCTGCTATTAAAGGTCAAGTTTAAAGGATTGTTATCACAGCCACAAATGCTGTATCTGTAGAATCAATAATCAATGCTCCTGCAGATTACTAAGAATAGTTGCATATATTTAATAAATAAAGCTTATTTGTTTATATGTTTCTTTGTATAGGTACAGTTGAATGTAATGTGAAAGATGTTATGGATATTTGTTAAACATATCTAATGGAGATTTCTTAATTAAATCTGGGCTATTCAGAACAGTGGAGCATAAGTTATGGCTGTTACTCCTGCATTTGCGTGGTCTTGGTTTACTTCCACGTAAGCTTTGATCAATACCTCATTTCAGTTATGTAACAGTGAATGGGCAGGTGCATCTGGAGTTCTTTATAAACTATTACAAAAGCAGGAAAGGTTAAGGGTCTGCTGGAGGCATGTGGGATGAAGCATTGTTAGATTAATCAGGTAAGCTTCTATTCAGTAAAATTGCTGCAGAGAAGATGAAAGAAACTTGAAAACACACCTGGAAAAAGCTAATATTTTAAAAGTGGTCAGTCATTTTAAAACAAGCTTTTGCATTAACCCCATGGATTGCTGAAGAATTAGAGAACCTAGCATGTTAAACAAAGGATTTTTGTCTTTCTCCTTTGACAGAGGTATTTCTTGTAAAGATGAATCTAAGTTGAGAGTGACAGGGCTATAAGATTTCCCTGTGCATTAGCAGGTTGGAAGGTACTGTTAGTATGGAATGGGTGACGGACAGCCTTCTCTTATTCACAGTTCTTTATTTCAGACCACCAGTTAGTAGGGCATTGCCACAGCCAGAGAAACTTCAGACAAATAATGTGGGGAAAAAAAAGAGACCTATAGAGGTAAGAAAAACGTTGCTCTTCTTGTCTTCTTGTAGCATTTTGTTTTGCCAGAAACTGACACACCTGTGAAGGCACTAGATGGTTATTTTATTCTAAATGTATCAAAGGTGGAAACAGTGAATAGTGGGTAAATAGCAGAAAAAGTGGGAGGGATTTTTTTCCAGTAAATAATAAGAAAAAAGACTATATTTCTTCTTCTTGCAAATGAAATGGAGTATAATTCAATTCTTAGTAATCATGAAACCTTAGAACTAGCTGTAGAAAGCAGGATGTCTTGTTTAGATAACTAGATTGTTAAAGGGCATATTGTTGCTAATAAAACTAAGCATTTTTAAATTCCAATCTTCTTAGAATTTATTTTAAAACTTCATTTTAAATTCATCACTGATAAGAGTTTTTAAAATAATTTTAAAAATTCTATTAATGGTGAGTTTAGCCTTGGCACCTGTTATTTTATTACGTGCCAATTGCAAATAATTATACCAATTTTTGATTAATCTGAAGTAAAAATTTCATCTAACCTTGGAAAATGCAGTTCTTTACCAATCCAAATATTGTTGATTCTGCAAAATATTTGGTGTAGCATAATAAACAACTTTTTGACATCAGCACTCTAGAAGTTTTAGGTTGTAATTTAGGTTTCTAGTTACTGGCTGGAATTAAGTTGTGGACCAGTGTTTGTCATTCTTTATTTCTTAGTACCTTCTGCATTAAAACAACTTTATTCTTCACTGCACTTTGTTTATTTATGTGCATGTGTATGAGTATCTCTTTCAGTATATATATCTACATATATATATATCTCTGTGTGCATCATATGCACATTCTGCAGCATCCCCCTGAGAGATGTGAAGGGGTGACACTGCTGTGTGTGACAAGAATGAGCAGCTTTGTGAACTGACAGGGGAGGCACGAGCTCAGTTGCTGTTGATTTGAGATGGTGTTAAACTCCTTTATGACATAAGGACATAATTAAACCATTAAATCCTACAGAAGAATGGGAGGTTCATAACTGCTTTAAGGCTTTGTGTGTCTATTGATGTGACTCTCTTTTTAGGACCTAATTTTGGAGCTGGTGTTTGGGTATCGAGGCAAGGACTGCAGGAACAATGTGCACTATTTGAATGATGGTGCTGATGTCATTTATCACACTGCTTCTATTGGGATCTTGTATAATGTGGCAACAGGTAGGAAAAAACCCCACGGAGGGAAAATGTTTCTTTGCACACATGGAGTTACAGTTTATAAAGTAATTAATATGCTTTAAGCATTGTGAAAGTATGTGGAAAAATATTATTTGTTGCTAAAAATTCAATCTGTAGAAAATATTCATAATAGCTGCATAAGCAAACATGTACTGAAATGTTCCTGGTGACTGAGCTTTAACAGGAGAAAAGATTTGTTGGTTTTGGCATTAACTTTCTGAAATTTGCATGTTGAAATGATCACAGAAACTAAAAGAGCTGAACAACGGGGTAATTGTAATTTAATTTTTTTTCTAAGAATAAGTTAACATTTTTATTAGGTTTACTTTTCAATCAACTATATCACATATAACCCAGTGAGTTTAGATAACTTAGACCTTTAAAAAAGTATAAAATGCCATTTGTTTCTGACGTGGTTAAGCAACTTGCTGTGGAAAACTTGAGGGAATAGTTTGGAGTTACCGAGTGGTGTGTGTTGAAGTCAAGATAAAAAATTAGGAATTTCTGTTTTCTGGTTTTACGCTTCAAAATGCAACCTGACCATAATGCTGTTTTCTAACAAATATAAAATTTTCAAACATTAGCCATGTCTATGTGTGTATAAATGTTTTAATTAAAGTTGAACTAGGGTTTGATTTTTTTTTCTTATTTTTAGGCTCTCAGTCATTTTACCAGGAACACAATGATGATATTTTGTGCCTCACTGTGAATCAGCACCCCAAGTTTACCAATATAGTGGCAACTGGCCAAGTAGGTATGTTTGTATTTTTGTAAAAAGAATTAACGTAACAGCATGCAATCAGGGCCTTGTAAATTCATGATAAATCACAAAAATATTTGATTATGCAATCTCCGTTTGTATGAGTGTTACTCAGTTACCTGTCCTCTTTATATGTTCCTTCGAGTGTACTTAAATAAAGTTGACAAAAATCTTGAGGCATGAAAGATTAAACTTATCTTCTGTTTGGAGTATTATCAAAACTACATTTTCAGAAATTGTAAGCCCCATTAAATTACTCTGGTTGTATTGAACTATCAGCTTGTGTTAGACCTTCCAAAGAGTCATAGCCCTTCCAGAGAATAGTGCTAACCTTCATTTCTTAAAATACATGTCAATCTTATGTAGGTTTTACCTCATCAGGTAGATTTATAATACTTACTTGGTGATTAGATATGATATAGCTGTAATATTCCAGGCAGAACCAAAACCCTAATGGTGTTCCCTACAGATAAATTGAGATTTAGAGGGAAAACATATATATATATATATATNAAAAAAAAAAAAAAGAAAAGAAAAAAAGCCCATTTTGCATTAGCATAGTTGGTAAAAATTGCTGTTTCTAGATTTTGTAGAATAGTGATTTTTGTACCCCTGCAATCTGGTTGTAGTTTTCATATCTTGCATTGGTTCTCAGCAGATTCAAACTCACAATTTTTTCTTCAGTGCATAGCATACAAAAAAACCACCCTTATTTTATTTCAGCCAAAATAGCCTTTTTTCCCCTTTAGATTTGTTTTAGAGGTTTCATGTAAATCCAAACAGTTCTGCAGATTTTATTACCTGCTTTCCTGTGTCTTTTGGATTTTTAGGTGCATTTCTCATTAAAATTGACTCACTGATAAAACTAACTGCTTAGCTAAAATAGCTTCCTTCCTTGGTGAGTTCATTGCCTCACATCATTTTAAACAGTTTTTAAATGCAAATTATTTAAATGGAAAAATCATCAGCAGGTTTTTGTCTGTGGTTTGATTGCAAAGAATATTTGCAGGAATTACAAATCTTGTATTGTCTTTGAAAATTTGCTTTTTCATCATATTTCTTAATCTGGCCCTGTTTGCCTTTCTGTAGGGGAGGAATGTGAAGATTTTTCTTCTATAGTGTCCATCTTGCCCAAGACAAAACACAGGACTTAATCATTTTTTGATTTTCATAATGGTTTCTACATCAACTAGCAGCAGAACAATTTTAGCTATTCTGTAATGTGAATTAAGGCATTCAAGTAGGGGACAGATAACACTTAAAAATTATATATACTTTTAAGATGAGAATTAATAATAAGCTGGAAGTGAAATATCTTTAAACAGCACTTATTTTTTGGTTTTGAAGTGATCTTAAGGAGTGTATTTACTCTATAAAGAACGTACTTAACTGCTGCTACTCTTCCTACTGATATGGTTGGCACAAATAGTGTCACTGTTATGATTTAAATCTTCAAAAGATTTATTGAGTCTTCAGGTACTCAAATGCTACTTCTTAGCTTTTTTTTCCACCACTAAATTTGTTAAAATATCAATGACATGAAAAAATATGTTCTCCATTTACTTTGGCTGAGAGAGACCTAACATACACCAAAACTAGTTTTTTTGTGTTGTAGCTTAAAGTGGAAATCAAAATATATTCATTCATTCAATATATTCATTCTATGATTTATTTCTAATGTGACCTCCTTTTATGAGTACTTACTCATCTTTAACAGCAGTATTGGTGCTGCTGCAATGCCATAAGATGACATCAAGGTGTGTGTTAAGAAATTACACTGAATGTGGCACTTATCTTATTTCTGATCTAATTATCTTTCTGCTGCTTTTCCATTACAGGAGACTCAGCAGATATGTCAGGTAAGGGAAACAAAATTTTGACATCTTCAGGTGTAGTTAGTCTATCTAGTAGCCATCTGCAGCTTTATAGAGCCGTAAGTGATGTGAATTCATTTTTAGTTTATTAAACCCCGTGTATCAGTCATATTACTGTCAGCACTGAATATAAGTCAAAACAGCTCAGCATACTGTAAATACAGAAAAAAATAAAATATTAGAACACACTTAAAAACTACTCTTGTTGAAGCATATTCCCTTCTTTCTACTTAAGTGATTAGTGACTTCTAATACATACTGCTACTGTAGCACTCCTGTGTATGCTTACCAGTTTTGTAGACATGTTGGGGCTGACACCATTTGGTTTAGACCTTCAATTGAGTGTAATTTTAAATATGTATTTCTAAAGTAAATTCTATTGAGGAGGCCTAGGTGACTGAGTGAAAAAACGAATCACATTTCACATTTATGTACAATTGTCATGCAGTTATTACCACTGATCCAAAATGCTTTTTATGATGTCAGTTTAATTTTTCCTATGTCATTGTGGGTCTTTGAAATTTTGACAGTCTTGACTGAGATATTTTTATTAATATGGTTTTTTTCAACTGTAATTGTAAAACCTCATCACCATCATGTGTGAATGAGTTCATTGTTGATCAGCCATAATTGTCTGTCTTGTGAAGAATCTTCAGAGATGCATTAATGTGTGGTCATGTGTACTAGAAAGTGTAATAATCTTCATGTGGATCTAAAGCTTATTCTGTAAGAACAAATGTACATTGACATCTTTAATGTGTGTTGACTTCTCTTAATTATGGCAAATGGTGCTTGCTCTAATGACGGGAGGAAGAATATAGGTACCTTTTCCCACACTTTTAACCCGTATTTAAAAAAACCAATGCATATTAATATGAAAGAACATCTTTAGTCCTGCATATGGTGCCTGGACACTTTCCCTGTGTCACGTGCCTTCTTCCTACTGCAACTTCAGTTTGAGCTTGTGTATATTACTAAATTCTGCCTGAAATGAGCACTCCTTGCTTTCTTCTTCCTTCTGGACCCATTAGTCTTGAATCCAAGCTGCTGCCTGCTTTCACTAGAAAGCTGGAAAGTTTTACTTAAAATTTATTACTGGCTATTTGGCATCCTTCTTACCAACAACTTTTGCTTTTTTAGTTCCAGTTTCCGTTGTCTACAGTAATGCAGGGGTTCTTAAAGCAGCAATGTTTGTACTAGACTAGAATGGCAAATAAAGTTTCCTAATGACTGCGTGTAGATTTGATCCACCGTACTAAAGATTTTTTCTGTTCTATCAGCCCATGGTAGCTTTATCTAACTGCTCCCAGAAGGAGATGACACCTTAGAACATCTCTCTTGTGAAAGTGTTGAGTACACAGTCAGGATTCACTGTCAGGACAGAGACCTTCAGAAGGATTCCATCACATAGATGAACCTAAGAGTCCATGTTTTCTGTCTTGCAGATCTTGTTCTGAAAGATTTTTTAAGTTCTTACTCAGAAAAACTAGGTGAGAATTTCTATCTGCCACCCAAAAGAACCTTTTGGCCATGGTTATAGGGCAGGTGCACAATTCAAGGGTAATACAGAGTTTTACCAAGAGGAGTGTTGAAGAATGAAAAACAATTCAGAGCCATAATAAACCTTTGCCTTCCCTCAGCTTCCTGTAAGAACAGCAAGGAGTTTGCTGACAATTTTTGGGAAGTGCTTGTTGCTGTCAACTCCTGCCCTTTCTGTTTTAATGGCATGTCCATACCATGCTGTAGTACCTCTCAAAAGGTAATGATAACACCATGTTGCTGCCATGAAAGGAAATTCCAATGGCAAATAAAAGAAATGAGGAGGTGGGTTCTAAAGACTGCTTTGGAACAGCTGTGGAATTGTGCTCAATAACTGAGTTGCATGTGGCTGAAATTTTGCCTAAGTCTCTGTGCTACTGTTTCCCATCACATGCATGCACTGAAGGCCTAGATTTAGCTGATTAGAAACACAAAGCATGAATCTGAAAGAGAATTTAGTTTATGTGAATCTGGGTCTATGACAAGTACCAGTAACCTTCAGACTCTGCAGTCAAATTTATTAAAGACCAGAAGTGAAGAAGTTTGAGAAACTTACTGTCCTGGAAATGCCTTAGATGCTGCTCAGAGATTGTAAATTATATATGGATTCTGAGATCTTTTGAGAAGATCTTTTGAGAAGATTGCATTTGGGGAAAAAAACAGCTGTCATCATGGTAGAGATAATCATATAAATTAGTAGCATGGAAAGACAGTTTTTACTGCAGAGAGCTTGCAGTCTAAATAATGCAGACTAAATACTGTAGTTCTTCCACATGGGTCATGTCTACATGGGTCAGCAAGCTGACAATTCGACTGATGCTCTCCTAAGAGCGAGCATTTCAGACAGGTGGCCATTTTTTAAAAATGAGATTTTGGCCCTGCACTGTAAATTGATTTCTCTGTAGTTATTGTCCAAAAGCCCCGTGTAGAAGTTACATTCTTGATGAGCAGCTTTAGGAAGGTTTTTGAGTTAGCATGCTGCTCTACATTTTGCTGAGAGAAAGACAGGAGAAGACAGCTTGCTTTTAGAACTTCTGTTGTGCTTCACAAGTCCCATAACAAATTAAGTGACAAATTAACATCTCTGGTAATGTAATGAGGCCAATTTGTTCATCCTGCCTAATGAGATTGTTTGTCATAAATTGCTTTCCAAAGGAAGGCCAGAATCTCCTTTGTTTTGTTTCCTTTTTTCCCCCATCTGATCACAGCAATTTTTGGGAAGTGCTTATTAAAAAGTATTAACTGCTCCAATAAGCAAATTATCACAGGTTTTCAAAATGAATACTAATGGCATGTTTTTACATTTGTGTAGCTACAGCTCCTTCTATTCATGTGTGGGATGCGATGAACAAGCAGACACTGTCAGTACTGCGGTGCTACCACTCCAAAGGCGTTTGCTCAGTCAGTTTCAGTGCCACTGGCAAGCTGCTGCTGTCCGTAGGGCTGGATCCCGAACATACCATTACCATTTGGAAGTGGCAGGAAGGTAGGAAAGAGACTGGTTTTGTAGAAGGTGTTTGTATTGTTAGAAATATGTTGCCTTAAGTCAAGAGCAATCGTCACATTAAAGCATCAGCCGATCACAAATTATTGCAATAAATGCTGTGCACTATGCTCCATACAACAAGATCTAAAATAGATGTGTATACCCATTCTAGTGACTGGTAAATATATCTCCATTGAAACTATTTTTTAAAGATCAAGATAGTTCACTGATTTCCAGTAAGAATAATGTAAGGTTTTCTTGTCTTAAAATTGTCATTATTATTATTATTATTAATTCATTATTTTCTAAAGTCTGATTACTGACTAGGTTGTCATACTCCTAAAATTATTCCCAGAAGTTACAGATTGAAGAAATGGGGTGCCAGGACAACTCCTCTATGCATATAATTGGTGCCTTGAGCAATGCTACATGTTTTCAGATCAGCTTTGATCTGTATTCCTGATTTAGGCTAAAGAGATTTGAGCTCCTTTCTTCATCTCCTTTCTCCCTGGCAAAGCCATGCCCAGATTATGGATCTGATTCTCTCGTCCTAGAGGTTTACTTCCTCTCTGGGGATTGCTGTTGATCAGCTAGTAACTCTCAGAATTTTAAAGATCAGCTATTAAGTTAATAAAAAGTGGTCTTTCACAGCTTGTCTGATGGATCTTGTGGGGATGGATGCAATGTCAGGTGTGTATTTATACAATCTTAGGTAGGATGAAGGTTGTGTGGTCAGAACATGCTTGTGTTCATCTTAAAGGTTAATACACATTCAGAATGGTAGCTAAGGATCCAAACTGAGGAATGTTCATATGGGTCAAAATTATTTTAACATTTTTTAACCAGAAATGTGTATTTTTCTCAGCAAATTTAAAATGTTCATTTTCTTTCTGCCAGGTGCCAAAATTGCCAGCCGAGCTGGTCACAACCAGCGTATATTTGTAGCAGAATTCAGGCCAGATTCAGATACACAGTTTGTTTCTGTGGGAGTAAAACATGTCAGGTTCTGGACACTGGCTGGAAGAGCTCTCCTCAGTAAAAAAGGGCTGCTGAGCTCCATAGAAGATGCCCGCATGCAGACAATGCTTTCTGTAGCTTTTGGAGCGGTACGTACTTCAACAAACCACCTGAAAATGCATAAAAACAAACTTTTTTTACTCTTCTGCCTTTATTCAGCTCAGTGAGACTTTTATAATCTGCTGATGAGTTTATTGGTTGTTTTGTTAAACTCAGCTAAGCATTCCTAATACTTACCTGTTTGTTAGAACCAGTACCAGATTTCTTCAGAACAGAAAGGACAGGACAATGGGTTTGTATGTTTTCTGGAGAGACAAACATAGATGCTTTGAACTGATAACACGCTGCTTGTTATTTAATCCAGGTAAAACAAAACTGAGTCTAGACTGCAGGAACCAAACAGTAGAAATGAGGCTGATTTTATGCCCACCTGGAGGTGGTTGTTTTGTGATCTGTATGTGCTACTGCTCATGGGTGATCAGAGAGCAGCATTGTCTTGCGGCATTTGTTGATGTTGGACACTGTTAGACACCTCTTCATTAGGAGTTTCTTTTGCTTTGGGGTTTTTTGGACATGTGCAGGCCATCTTGCTAAGTCCCACTGCACTGCTGGGTCTGGAGCCGCTCTGCATAAGCAGCACTCGTTTCTTCAGTGGGGCAGAAAGCCACAGATACCTTTTGTGAAGTGGTCCTTTGCTTTGATTGCTTGCATTTCTGTCCTGTTTGACCATCTCCCTGTTGGGTCCAAACTGAGTTTACACCATTTTGATTTTTGAAATTCTAACTGGGCTATGGTTTCCTTTTTTTGCTACACTATCTCTTTTACACAGTGGTGTCTGCCTGATTTAGATGAAGGTCTTACAAAAAACCAAGAAATTTTCCAAATGATAACTGTTATTGATACCCAGCCCAGGCATTAGTCAGGGCTTTGGGAAACCTCTGTAAACTTTCATATGAAGAGACAGGTTCTTAGTGTGAGAATCAGGTTGTATGCTGCATGGCCTGAACTTTGGTATGAGGGTTGAGGATGCAGAGCTTTCAGGGGTTTTGTGAAGAGCTGTGCAAACTGAATACAGCCAAACCTGGTGGGTTCTCCATACTTCTGTAGGGAGCAGTTCTGGGAGTGCTCTTGATTTTGTCTCCGAAGGAACTGGTTCAGCTCTCTCTACACAGAAGTTGGAAACAGCCCAACAGTTATGCTGTGAGGATGATCTGAGCATCTGCTCTCAACTTCATTTCCAGTCCTCTTTTACTTTATTAGAGCCACACACACTCACCCTTAAAAAAAAGGATGTAGAGCATCAACCCACTTCAGTCAAGGAAAGTGTTTGTGCCACATGTGTACATATGTACTGATACTCTTGAAATATAATAATACTACACATGATACTGAGTTTAAGGATTCATCTAAGTTACTAAACCAGTTTTGCTCAATAACCAGTCCCTGTTGGAATCCTAATAAATAGTCCTTTAATTGCAGAGGTAATTAAATTTGTTTTTATTACTGTTCAAGAGCAGGAAGCAGAAGTAAAGAACAGACAGCTTTTAATTCTAAGTCAAACTCTTTTCTTCCTGAACTAAAGGTTACTGTAATCATGTCTCTTCACCTAACCACAAAAATTACTGCAAGCATAATATATATAGCAAGGGGGTGCAAATTGCCTCCTTGTGTAGAATGTCAGTACTTACTGTGGTATTCTACTTTTTTTGCCACACATTGCACACTTCATTGGTTGAAAGCATAGATAACCATATGACTGAGGCTTAAGTCATTGCATTTTTTCTTGCCAAAAGAAATGCAGTGATTTTCTTCAAGCTATAAGAAAGCATCTTTCAGACATCAAAAAGGAATTAAGTAGCTCATTGTTTTTGTCCCTAGAAGTCCTTATTACCTCTTCCAGAGTTTCCTCTTCTGCAGCAGCAAATAAAAGCAATTTAGCCTCTACATGCAAATGGTGTTTATTTCTGCATGTTTTTCTTCCTACCTTACTCAGAATCAGATGATGAGCTTGTTTTTC
This sequence comes from Pycnonotus jocosus, assembly GCA_013400435.1. Classification (NCBI taxonomy): domain Eukaryota; kingdom Metazoa; phylum Chordata; class Aves; order Passeriformes; family Pycnonotidae; genus Pycnonotus; species Pycnonotus jocosus. Next base: position 39,023 of record VWYP01002987.1, on the reverse strand, counting down.
CCCTTTTCAGAATAACTTGACATTTACAGGTACTATCAGTGGAGATGTTTGTGTTTGGAAAGATCATGTATTGATACGAATTGTGGCCAAAGCTCACAACGGACCTGTTTTCACAATGTACACCACACTAAGGGATGGTTTGATTGTTACAGGAGGCAAAGAAAGGCCGTGAGTCTTCTTTTTTTTTTTTTTTTTTTTTTTTTTTTTTTTTTTTTTTTTTTCTGCATGTACGTGTACTATTTAAAAATGGTTTGGATTCATCCCATCAACACTAGTTGAAACACTAAAGGTCAAAGAGTAGTCCCTTTCAAATCCCTGAGAGATGTTAAGAAAAAGAGCAGCCACCACCTCCAAAGTGTAAGTAACCCCATTTGAGCTTCAACTAGCTATTTTTCTGATTGATTGTAAGAGAAAGCATTTAGTCTGAAATTTAGAATCATAGAATGGTTAGTGTTGGAAGGGGCCTTATAGATTTTCTAGCTCCATCCAACACCCATTTAGCTTTAAGCAATAAAAAGTTACCTAGTCCTTGTGGGTTACTTCTTTCACTAAAGATGTACTGAAGTTGTTAACCCAAGTAATTTGTACAGTTGTGATTTAATACATGAATGATAAATTTTGTAGCAGTATGATGCACAACTTCTTTCAAAGGAAAGATCTGCTTAGTTATGATGGCAGAGGCAAGCTGTCTTCTCTGAAATCTAAGGTATAGCAAGGTTCTTTGTTTCTGGGGTTGCAAGCAAAATACCTCCTCCAGCATTTTAATTTTTTTGGTGCCTTCCTAGTGATAGGAAAATGCTTCAATTGTAATACAGTCCATCTGATGACATGATAGTGCTGCATTTTCCAGGACACAGGCCACTTATCTCTTTTCAAGCCCCACTGAAAACTTACTTCTGTGTTTAAACTAAATTCTAAGTTTAGCAGCACTCATCTTTCAACTTGTTCTGTAAAGTAGAACAGTGAAGACTTGGAATCAATGTGTCTTGCTGGGCTGTGAGGCTCAGCATAACATCAGCTGTTCAGTCAAATTGAATCTTTAACCATTTAAAGCACACTAAAATGCCTTATTTGCAGTACAGTACATTAAATAATGTACTTCTTTCATCCATTAGTTGTCCTTTTTGTGTCAGTTGTTATACTCATGGTTCTTCCTGATGTCTTCGTAGTTCAAAGGAAGGAGGAGCAGTTAAGCTGTGGGACCAGGAGCTGAAACGATGTCGTGCCTTCAGACTGGAGACAGGACAAATGACAGACTGTGTTCGCTCTGTTTGCAGAGGCAAGGTAAACAAAGCTGCCTGCCTCTAAAATGAAGCTTATAATTTGTGGCTTGATGTCTAAATATCAGATAAATTAGTTCTGCTTTCTCCTATAGCTAATATTTGAAATTAAAAACTAAACTAGAAGGTGCCTACAACTGATATTGTGGCAGGAAAATATCTACTTTGTGAGGTCTCAGTCTTTCTTAGGATAATATTCCATATATATTTTTATTAAAGACTTATAAAGGATTTCTTTTCTATTTTCTTTTCACACTTCAGATATCAAATAACAAATGACAAGCAGTAACTCAGCCAGCATCATGGTATCTACAGAGCTTTGTACTTTAATAAATCAGAGGAGTTTAAAAAATAAATTTTCTTTGATTGTTTAACAACTTGACTTAAGCAAACTTTCTTGACAGAACTATAGCTCTAGATGATATTTTAGTTACTGTTCATCATGAGAGGTTAATGTATTTTATCAGAGATAATTCTTTCACTATTGTTCAAGGGGAAAATTCTCGTTGGAACAAGAAATGCTGAAATAATTGAAGTTGGAGAGAAAAATGCTGCATGTAATATTCTAATTAATGGTCATATGGATGGACCCATCTGGGGCCTAGCAACACATCCATCCAGAGATTTTTTCCTTTCTGCTGCAGAGGATGGCACAGTAAGACTCTGGGATATTGCTGAAAAGGTAGGTGTTAGACAAGGCTTGTTCAGGGAATAAAAAATAGACTTGTGGTGATGTTGCAGAATTGAAACTTGTTTTTTACTATATTCTGAAAATAATCCATCTGATGCTGTTAGCATATTAACAAACTATTAGCATAAAGTGCTTTAAAAATATGGACAATTAGTAACAGTTACTATCCTGGATTTTTATTTCTTCACAGAAGATGCTGAACAAAGTCAGCTTAGGACATGCAGCCCGTACTGTTTGTTACAGCCCAGAAGGCGATATGGTAGCTATTGGCATGAAAAATGGAGAATTTATTATCCTGCTTGTGACCTCTCTAAAAATTTGGGGGAAAAAGAGGGACAGAAGATCAGCAATTCAAGATATCAGGTCAGAAAATATAATTCGTGGTTTATTGTGATATGCCAGAAATCTCTTAATGTTTTGTTTTTTGAAAATACAATTCTGTGTTCTGAGGAACATTGCAATGATATTTCAGAGAGCTGGAATCAATGAGTCAATTGTGGCGTTTGTGTGATTATGCTGATACCAGGAATAAAAAAAAAAGTGGAGGTACATGAAGATGAGAGATAGCATCAGTCGAAACAGCTGGTGGTGGGGACGCCAGTGATGAGTGTTCCCTGGGGGCTGGTGTTGGGAGTGGCACTGTTTGACATCTTGGTGGCAGCAGGGACAATGGGATCCAGTGCCCTCAGCAGGTTTGCCGGAGGGTGTGGTGTGGTCAACACGCTTGAGGGATGGGATTCAAAGGAGGTAAAAGGAGATCAGAAACTTGCAGATGAAGACTGGATTGTGAGAGATAATGGAAATGCCAGTCTGTCAGTTTGCTGTTTGTTGTGTTTGTTAGAAAGGAGTTAGAAGTAAAATTTTGCTTCTGTCTCCTGAGGGAAGGAACAGACTGTTTCTTCTGTGAGATAAATTGGTTGTAATCAGCTAAGGAAAGTTTTGGAGAGCAAAGTGTGATGAGATAGAAATATAAGTAAAGAGAGACCTTGCAGGAGAGCTCTGCTAGGAGGTAGGGGGTTGCTGGAGTTGGAACGCTGTCCCAAGGTGTGTTTCAGAGAAAACAGAAATAAAAAAATCTTCCATAGTAACACAGAAGTGGCTGTGAGGTGTTTGTTCAGCTCAGGAAGCTACTGAGTTTCAAGACTAGAAAGGAAAACTGGAAGAAAGAAACCAGTGTGCAAAGATACATTGGGCAAACAAGAGGTTTGATTTACACCTTTTTATTCAGTACATTTCATCTAGGAATTCTGGCTTTTCTTCAGTTACAGCACTTCAGTTTTCCAGTTTTTAACCTTGTAAGTGTAGCATCAGGGAGTCAGAGTGTCATCAGGGGGATGTCACAAGTTGTTAGACCACGAGGTGGTCATGAAATCAGATAATGAACAGAGTTATTCAAGAGATGTTCCTAGTTTACTTGTAAGTGTAATCTGTACCAAAATTATTGCCACCTTTTGCTGGATATGCATTCTCTGAAAATTTAATTTCAAAAGTTATTTTGATTAGCAGACAATACTTTTCCTTCCTCATGTTCTGGATAGCAAATACTTGAAATGCATTTCTGTACTTCTCAAATATTATAATCTGTTGTAAGTGCCAACTTATGTCCATGAAACCCTTTTATCTGTTCAGGTTTAGCCCAGATTCTCGTTACCTAGCAGTTGGTTCCAGTGAGAATGCAGTGGATTTTTATGATCTGACTTTGGGTCCCACACTAAATCGAATCAGCTATTGCAAAGATATCCCAAGTTTTGTGATCCAGATGGACTTCTCTGCTGATAGCTCTTATCTCCAGGTATCAGTCATTAATTGTTCAAGGTACTGAATGGAAAACATACTCATGACAGATACTCTGCAAGTGTTCTCCTTTGACAACTTCTGAGTTTTGTAACTAAGTGTTGGAGTATGGTGCCCCATTAGACTTTGTTGTAGTGATAAGTGGATGCCTTTAGTTTTGAATAGTTTTTCTGGAGATCAAATACAGAAAATAAGCAAAGAAATGAGACAGGTTTCAAACCTCCTGTGATTTGTCTCCCTACCTTTTTACCCCTATGCTGATGGGCTGTCTTAAAAGAGGAGAGAGTACAGTCTGTCATTCTGCAGGACCTGAGGATCTATGAATTCTTCAATCTCTGACCTGCATGATGGCATTACGTGTCTTTTTAGTGCTAGACTTTGTGGAGCGGCACCAAAGTCTTGGTGTTGCAACTTCCAGCTATAGGAGGGCTTAACACATTTTTTAAAATAGAAATAAAGTAAATATAATAAGCTTTCTATATTTTATTTCTATCTGAGAGGAGAAATAAGCTTCCCTCATTATCAAATCAATATTTACAGCCCAAGAAGAACACCTTTGTGTCCATTTTAAAGATAGGAATTTATTTTGCCTTATTTGTATATACTCACACACTAACACATATGTGCAGAATGTAAGTTGTTTCAGTTATTTTTTACTAATTAGACATTTAAATGTTAAGATTTCTTATGCTTTCCCACTATTGCTTTATGCCTGTCTAGATTTTTGAGAATTTTCAACTCATTGACTAGAATTTTCTTTATAGCTGTTACTTTATGGAGTAAAAACTAACTGTCACAAAAATGCTTTTCAAAGCCCTCTGGAATTATACTTTCATATTTTGAAACAAGTTAATGTGTTGTAAATTCTTTGTGGTCACCTCAAAGGTCTCTACGGGGTCATACAAAAGGCAAGTGTATGAAGTGCCTTCAGGAAAGCAGCTTGTGGACCAGGCTGTGATTGACAGAATAACATGGGCTACTTGGACAAGGTAAATGATTCATGGATTTCACCTGTTAAAACACCTGAACTTCCAGGAGAAGCACCTACTGCTTAAAAGCATATTTAATCCCTTCAGGCAGATATTTTCTTTCAACATCTGCTCTGCCAGCAGCTCCCCTAAATGCAGCACAGTAAAAGGCAGTACAGAGCAGATTCCCTGAGTACACAGGGGCTGTTTATCAAAACAGTGATGAGAATACAGGGCCAATTAAAACAGATCCAAACATGTAAAGACAATACACAAGTAGGATAATTCAAGTTTATTTACAGTACCACACTAATGGTATCTGTATAAGTTGCTATTAACCTTTGTGTATTAGAAGGCATAAAAAAGTACTTTTAAATACCTTAAAGTATTTATGTTTCTTTCAAGATAATACATGAAATATAATACCATATTTTATTTGTATTTTGCAGTTAAATGATTTGTTTTCTATTCTATGAAAATCTGACTTTCTTAGCCCTTTTTCAGTCTCTGTTGCTTGCTTTTAATTTTTGTCCTCTAATTATCACCCTCAGACAAAAATTGAGAATAAGTACTTGAGATTTTTCCACATTTGAACTACTTTAAACAATAAGAATCCTGACTATTTGCTGCAATATACAAATAAAACTATAAGCTTTTAGAGGGCACTGCAAGACGCATTTTGGTAGATTTCTGGGTTTTGTTTGGGTAATCGATTTTTGTCACCTTTTTGAGACAAAACCAAGAAACTGTTATTCCTGATCTAATCCAGTATGTCTGATGCAAGTCATGCCTTTTTAAATGTAGTTTACTATGCCCTGAATTGGGGGGAAAGAATCACAGAAAAATTCCCAAATGATTCACTTGTTAACAAATAATAAATTTCTTGTTTCTGTGTATTCCTGGAAGCATGCATCTACCTTGTAAGCAGAGCTGAGTAAAAGCCCTTTTACAAGGCTTTGCAAAGGAAGTTTTCTGGACTCTTAAAATAATTTTGTTTCCAGGGCAGTGCAGGGCAATTTTTTTTTTCTCTCTCTGGTTATAAAGAAAAATCTTCATTGGACTCAGAGAAACTTTTCTTTAGATTGATATAAGAACACTACAGAAGCAACAGAACATAGCTATATGCACTAGAGAATATAATTTTTTTTTTATTTTCCAAAAACAGAAGCTTATTCATCTAAGGCTTATGCCGTGGTGTTCTATTTCTAATTGTCTTTTCTTTGGTTTTGGGGTTTTTTTTTCCTTTTATTTTTGCAAATGCCTCACTGGACAATAATAGTACTACTGATTTCACCTCTGGTTCTCTAACATTATTTTGGGAGTTATATCACTGAATCAGTTTCAGGGCCAATTACGGAATGATTCAAAAATTAATTACAGAATAAAAGCTATATAAGGTGTGCATGTGTGAGAATAAAATACAAACATGGCATTTTTATAGAACCAATTGGAATATGGGATTTGCTTTCTATTTCCTAACTTTTGTTTTTGCGGTGGTTTTCCAAATAATTTCTTGGTCTTCTGTTTCAGTGTTCTAGGGGATGAAGTAATTGGAATCTGGTCCAGGCATGCTGAAAAAGCTGATGTGAACTGTGCTTGTGTCTCTCACTCGGGAATCAATCTCGTAACAGGCGATGATTTTGGCATGGTCAAACTGTTTGACTTTCCATGTCCTGAAAAATTTGTAAGAACTAGTTTTTGCATGGTTACAAGAAGTGCTGTTGATTTTAGGATCTTGTCTTGTTTCTCTAGAAGACATATGATGGAAATATTTCCTTTTCTAAATCTGTAGCTTTTTAATACCTCCTTAGCTCTATAGTCTCATACATGTGCTCCACCTCAGAGTTTCCCTACCATTTTATGCAAGAGCTCAAGTATTGTTGATATTGTCTGCAAAGTCTGCTTTAGCATTGTGTCTGCCTAATTAAAATCTCAAAGCCCTTAGTAATTTCCACATTTCTGATCCATTCAACAGATGAGGAAGGTAACTGGAAATTTTAGTCCCATCTGTGTATCTTCATGGATGAAGAGTTTACAGATTTTTCACTTAACACTGTTAAATTGTTTCACTGGTTTTTGTAATTTTAATTTATAATGTTTTTTTAAACTTGTTTTCACTGTTAATTTTCAAGATTTGAGACTGCAGAGGGTAAGCTGCTCACACAATTGCAATGAAAATATTTTTTTTTCAGTGTGAGGAATATTACACAAACTTGGAAGTTAGTCATGTGGCAAGATGCACTTAATATTACTGCATTAGCTTGAGCATTCTTTCCAATTTGCAAGTGCTCTCTTATTGGCTGACAATTTAATCTGCACTGCAGCTCAATAGTAGTTCTCCTTCAGGAGATCTTTCACATTTGATAACCTATATAACTTTTGAATGTGATAAATATTTGAGGCAATAAAAAGGCAGATAAAAACATGCATGCCTTCTTTGATTTAGGAGGGTACAGAATATTTAGACTGTCTTATTATGTTGTTGTTTGGGGTTTTTTTTTCAGGCAAAACACAAACGATTTTTAGGTCACTCTGCCCACTTAACAAATATTCGATTCACCAGTGGAGACAGATACGTGGTCAGTGCCGGCGGGGACGACTGCAGGTAGGTGACCTTGCCATTGCTGTCAGAATCCACACACCACTGGACATGGACAGTCCATAACAATGTAAAGCTCAAGTTCAGCCTTTAGCCTTTTATCCCTGTGCTTGCTTTCCTGTTCTTACATAGAGAAAAAGATATTTGTGACAAAATAAATATCCCAAATGTTAATGTGAACAGCTAATATTTGATGAGTTAAAATGTTCACACGAATGTTCAGAACATCATACTTTTAATGGGAATTTCTTTTGCCTGTGTTAGCCATCTCTTTTAATAACATTGTAGTCTTCTATATCTTATATTTAATATCTTTCTGAAAACACAGCTTATTTGTTTGGAAGTGTGTGCATATGCCTCATTGAGAGAGACATGGAGACTTGCAAAGAGGAAACTGCATGAAGTACCAGGCATGAAATACCCAGGAGTGCAATGTGACATTCTACTGTGCCCTGCATGCGTAAGATGTGACCCAAGACACAGAGCAATCTGTCTCTGAAAGACAGGACCTGGAGTCTGCCAGAAGGATGGACTGTCACAAACACACTGAGGCTGCTAGGTTTGCTTCAGTGTCAGATAATCTGGATTTGTATTCCACTCACTGCCAGATGTTGAAAACAAAATACATGAATGAAAGGAAAAAGTGAATTGTTAATCAATGTACAGTTTCACAGCAAGTTCTTGAGGTTTTAATCAAGAGATGCTATTTCTGACCTAGTGCTGTACATTGATCTATTTTCAGCATGAATGTTTTTCCTTTAAGTTTTGAGGTCTAAATAGCATAGATAAAAAGGGTATTCCATATTTTATTACTGAGAGAGACCATATATTAACTCTTAAATATATAGTATTTTAATAAATGTTTAATTATTATAATGGAAATTATATTTCTATGGCTGGTCAAAAGGAAACATCATGTCTGATGAAGCAGAAAATAATAGAGTTGATTCCTTATGACTGAAATATTTCTGTATTTAGAGGCCTGGGTCACAGTCATGTCTGGTGAGAGCCGTTGGATATGCATGATCTTCATGGCTAATTTAGTGTTTTTGTTGCACTTAAACATTAAATTAGTTCTATGAGCAAAAATAGATTTGCTCACTTTGCGAGTGCCTTGCCCACTACCTAAAAGTCTAACTCCAATTTTTGCCTTGTGAATAAAAGTATTCTCAGTGGAAGAGATATTATTGCTGTGTTACTTGACTGGGCTGTGAGCCTCTCTGCTGGAAATGAGGACCAGGGTGAGGATTTTGTAGTCTTCTTGTTGATAAAGTTTGGGATGTCAGCAGTGGCAAAAATAGGATTTCAGAGCAATATGAATTGATTTTATTTTCTCAGCATCATAGGGGAGATTCAGAGAGAACTTTCTGAGCATTATATTTTATACATTTGAACTTTTTAATAGAGTAAGGACTAGCTGGGAGATGTCTCTATTCAGATTTCTCTTCTGATTGTAAAAAATGTCCAGTCATCTGCTTCTTTGAATGGACCTGCTGTCACTTGAGCATTTTTTCTATCCTGCAACATAACTGAGATTCTAAGTTGGAAAAACATTTCAGTGATCATAAAATCCTGAACAAAGCTATGGTTTGAGTACAAGTGAGAAAGATTTTGTCAGCTATTTGTCTAAATCATGTCAGAGAGAAGCATTACAGACAGTTAATTTTCATACAATAATAGCAGGGATCAAAAAACGCTAATTATCAGCACTGCTCTCGTGGTATTCTGCTGTGAGCAGAAAGCTCTCTTTCTGTGTAAGCCAGCGTTGCTTTGACAGTGGCACTTGTTTAGGTCAGTCAAGAGGCTTTGGTATTTTTCATCTCTTGCATTTTCTTATGCCAGATGAAAAAGAAATAAACCTCATCTCTTCTTGTAATCATCTTGTGTGTGTGTTGGTTACAGAGGGAATAGGAGGGCTTGCAGGTAGAAGAGAAGAAGGAGAAAAGTTATAAAGCCAAACTTTTGTGCTCTCCTTGTTATGTGGTATACAAAACTAGCTACCCAACTGTCTTAGGTAATATATTTTATATATCAAACTATAACAAATTTTTATTTTAAAGAAACTGATGAACTAAAGAGTTACCAGGTTTCTCAGCATGGTGGTTCTGAGCAAAATCTTGACAGTCATGCAGCTGTTATTTTATAAGAGCAAAAACTCTGAGGATTGGGTCTTGAGTGTACAGGGAGATTTTGGTATCAATGTCTTTGAGTTTAGGGAAATTGGTTATGAGTGTTGTGATTCGACCTGATGTATCTCATAACCTTGTTTCCTGTCTGTCTGTTGTACATGAAAATTAGTCTCTGGTGTTTGTATCTTCTCTTTACCAGAGAAATGGTTTGCAGTCTGCTTTTTTATGGCTGTGATTCTATCCCTTATTAAACACATCTGTGCAGGACTTTTGGACTTGAATTAAGGTTTGTCCTGCCTCTGTTTTGAAGTTGCCTTTCGTTGGATCAAGATGAATGACTGTTAAGAGCTCACTCATAGTCTGTCCTACTCAGACTGCCAGATCAAACTCCATACTTTTCTGTCTCTGAGTTTTCATCACAAAATCCTAGGCTCTATGAGCTCTTCTGTAGGCCTTCACCAGTGAAGGAGGTATGTGGATCAAGAGAGTATGTTCCTCAAATCCCTGTCACTGATCCTTTTCTCCTCCCTCCTCCTACCCCCTTCATTAATGCTGTGCCTCTCCACTGATAATTTGTCCATTGGTGCTTTTACCCCAAGGAATCCCAAAGGCCACACCAGAGCTGAAGGATGAGCAAAAAAGGGGCAGGAGGGACCAGGCTGAGGGCTGCAGCCTCCAGCTCTCCCTGCTTCTTCACTCTCTTCCAAACCTCACCACTACTGCAAAGGGCTGGGATGGGAGCTGGAAGCTGAGGAGCTCTTGAAGAACTAAACTGTCAGCATTGTTCCTCCTCTTACAGCCTGTATTGGTAGCCAGTGTTTTCCCTGGTGAAACTGCTCTGTGGTTTGCCAGGTAAAATGGGGGCAGCCAGCTGGGAATGAGCACAAATGTTGAGGAAAAGAGTGAGCAGAGAGAGCCTCAGTTGCAGTTTGGAGCGTAATGTAGTTGTGATTCTCTGCTGAAGTGAAGAGCTCGCTGTCAGCATGCTCCAAGCTGGCAGCTTTATGGTGTTTTTGGTCTTCTTGTCTGTGATGGTGCTTGCTACTGTGCCTCATTTGCTGTTTACATTAAATGCCACTGTAGTAACTTGCTAATTGTTTCCACCCGTGCTTGAAGCATGGTGTACATGGGAACAGGCTGCCTGTTCTGATAGGCAGTGGGAGCTCAGGCTGGATGCTCCACAGAGAAGTCAGAGGATGACAGAACCCCATAGGATAGGTCAGGGAAGAAGCTGGAATGTGGAGGGACTAGTGACAGCCTTTCATCTGGAAGAATCAGAGAGAACTGAGAGCAGGAGGGCTTTGCCTGAAGCTGGAGGAAACCTCTTCTGGGGTTATACAGCACCAGGGAAGGGGAGGCAAAAGTTCTTTGTACAATTTAATCACTCATAGTGGATGATTTTTTACTGTAGTTTGTCTTTTTGATTAGCAGCAACCATACATCTTTGGGATCTGTAGCTGGCAATATTTTTGTAATAAAAGAAATTAACTAGAGAACTGAGTAAAAATAAAATGACATTTCACAAATAAAATAAGTATGCCGTTGAAAGCTAATAAGCATACTTAGAAAAAAACAAAATAAGGAAAATCCAGCTCCTAGAAACAAGGAAATAAAAAAATAAAACATTTAGACCTGGAAGTTTTCATAGTGCTGAAACTGAGGAACACAGTTGAGAATTAAGTCAGAGAGAGCAAATTAGCCAAATGTGCCGAGTCATTTAGATTTGAAATATTTTATCTTTTTTTTTTAATCTCAAGAAGGCAGTCAGCATATATGACTTTCTTGTTTTTGCTAGGAAAAGCAAGAAATTCTGTGAAACTAAAGGAAGGATTTCAGAAAATTAAGGCTATCTTATCACTTGGTGACAGCTGAGGAAAAGCACACATTCAGAGCAACTTCTGACTTTGCTCTTTATCAGTGTTAGCAAGATTCATTTCAGCACAACTGAACTTTCTACCAGTCAGGTTAATGCTGACCTGGAATTGTGCCATCAGAAAGCAGGTGAGACGTCTCCTCAGTCTAAAAGAAGACCAAAATAAAGCACTTCAGTAGCAAGAGCAGGACTTTGATAGCATTCAGGAGTGGCTTAGTTTGAAACCATGATCCAGTTCCCTCAGCTGCTGCCTGAGCCACCTCAGCCCCACTGTTTGAGGTGCCAGTTTGCCAAGAGACCCAGGGCCCTTGAGCCGCCCCCAGCGCTGGCCGTGCAGGGCTGGCCAAGCTCTAAGAGCGTCACAAGCAAAGGATCTTGGCTTCAAATACAGCATTTAGCTAGGCAAGGTGACATGTTCTCTATTTTGTTATCTGTGTCAGAGATGTAACCAGCCTCAATCCTAAAAGTGTTTTTTTAAAAAATTCTCGTAACATAAGCTATAGACAGATGTCATCTTGTCAATGTTTTGGACAAAGTAGAGCATCCTGTAGAATCTACAGAAGGAAGTAAGACTGCAAATCACAAAATGAATTGTCACATCAGGGATGTAAACACTCCTAGTTGCATTGCATTTGTGTGCTTTTTTTCCTGATTGTTTTTTTATCCTTCCTTTCAATCTGCTCTGTTTTTCTAAAATTTTTAGCAGCATTTGGTTTCTGCTCAAGTGGATAGATCCATGTGCTTGCCAAAGCCTGCTGTCATTCTTCATACCACTCATTGCTGGGTGATTACACCAAGCCCATTTATTTTACCACTCATTGTTGGGTGATTACACTAAACCCATTTATTTTGTTGGCCCTGGCTTCTGCTCTTCACTTGACTTCAGACTTGAACTCTGCATATCTCCTTTTAGAAATAAAAATAGAATAGTTTTATGTGTCTAATATGCATAAAAGCCACAATAGGTTTCCTTGCCAAAATCATTTACACCTAAGAAGTACTAGCTGGTGTTCTCAGTCTATTCGATGCTAGAACAGGTAAAAACTCACCATCTTTTTCTCAGTTTACTATCAGTCAAAACCTTGATACCTTGATCTGCTTTTTTTTTAACTGTGAGATCAGCAATCCAACCTGTTCACTAGTACTTTGGAAAAGAAGAGGAAAAAAAGCATGGAACGTGTTCTCTTCTCCATCCCGCTGTTTAAAACAAAACAACAAAATGTGTAAGGTCTTAGCATGATGACAGTAGGCAATTCTTCTAATTTCCATAATGTTTATAATTTCCTCTTCTTTTTGGAGTGATGGAACATAGGGTGTAGGAAGCAGCAACAGGAAACCAGTAAACAAACATGGAGAAAAGGCAGAAGGAAAGCAAAGAAAGGAACACTCAAAAATAGGCAAGGGCAAGACCAAAGAACTGATATGGGTGGTGGTGAGTGGCAAACATCTTGTTTCAAGTGGGAAGCATTCAGTGGTTGCTTGGGAAGTGTAAGGACTGGAGAGCAGCAGAGTGCTCAAGGAAAGGCTGCAGGCAACTTTGGTTGCTCTGTTTTTGGGAAGATGCAGCCACTCCCACTCACTGCTGTCTCCACTCCTGTACTTGCAGGACACCCACAGCTGCAGTGGAACAAAGAAAGTGCTATAAAGACAGAAGTGCTCTGTAGTACTGACAGCTTGGGCAAAAGAGTTTAAGGATGCATTTTAAAAGGCTACTTATCATTCCAATTAAACCAAACATGGATTGTTTAAATGGGCCTCTTCTGCAAATTTTTTCTTCAAAAAAAAAAAAAATTAAACCAAAGAAATATTATACTTCAGAAAACCCTTCTTAACCAAGCTGTTGCAATTACTGCCTCTTGTTTCTTTCCTATTCAGCAGTTCTTGATTCTGTTCCCAGGCATTCACAACATTTAAGATGACAGACATGAAAGCTGTGGCCTCTATTACGTTTAACTTGAGGTGTGACAGCAAGAGTTATCTGCAGAGGGCAGTTCACATCCTACTTGAGCCAAATTTTCCTTCAGTGTTTCCATGCCATGGGCTTTTAAATATATAGAAGTCAGGTGAATGTAATTAGACTCAACAAATACATCTGAGTAGAAATAAATTAAGAAATAAAGTTCTTGATTTTATCCCATAGTAAACCATTAGTAAACAGGGAAATAATTATGGTAAACTTTATGTAATCCTTACATAAAAAACAATCCAAACTCATTATAGGTGCTGGTTAGACAGCTGGACTTTTACTTGTAGCAACTCTTTATAAGAAACACAAAATTTGTGCATGAATAGCTGGACTGATCCTTCTCCACCTGCTAGAGGGCAGTGGAGTTTGGGATGTTAGAGGCAGGATGCTCCTATTGCTTGGTATGTTTGGATTTCTCTTCCATAGGCCAAAAGTGGTGTTTCCTTAGTTTCTGTTGCTGTTTGTGAGATATCTTCAGGACCCTACAAAGTGATTTTGCCCTTAGCAACACATATCTCACTTAGTTTGGGCACGTATTTCATGTGAGAACTTACTGGAAAACAGGAAGAAACCAAAACCAACAAACCTCAAATGTTTTTTGTTTTTTAATGATACTCCCTGAAGTATTGTCATGTTTGTTCCAGTGATGTGAAGATCTGTGTGACTTGCACTGTTTGTAAAGGAAAGCAGGTTGTATCCACTTAACTACTAAATGGCCCCCACGTGGTGGTGGTTCAAACCAGAGGAAAGCCAGTTGTGCTTTACCAGTTTTCTAGGATGAAGGGACAATTGCCACTCTCCCATTGTGTGTGGTGCTGCAGAGCTCATAAAGCTGGTGCTGCCTTCAGCTGCTCTCAGTGGGACTGAGGCAGAAGATGAGGCTATAAGGACAGAATGTAAATTATTGCAACAAGCGTTGCATTGGTGGGTTCTGAAAAAGGGCTGTAGTAGAGGGTATTTTAGTTTCAGTCCTCTGCAGGATTGTAAGCCTTTGGGGAAAACAGGAAAATGTATTCTCCATTATTCCTTCATTAGCTTTGGCTCTTACTACTCTTCCTCCTTTCCACAGAAGTCCCTATCCCAGCTCCCCCCTTCCAGCCACCAGATAAGTTTATTTTTCCAATGTAGTGGCTGAGAGGGCCAACTTTAACCACAGCTTTGCTGTTAGTTACTGTGGTCATTTGTAATGCAAAGCCAATCCCAAGCATTCTGTTGCTGAAAATTAATTTTCTATTAACTTAGTTGCAAATTCTTGAGATGGGGGAGTAGAGGGGGAATCTTTCCATGCAACGGAGGTGGAAGTGGCACTGTCGTAACACTATGATTTTTTTCCATCACCAGTTGCAGACAGATCATGTGCTACCACTGTATTCTTTTGGAATCCAGTAAATACCCTTCCTAAAGGAACTCCAGGCATGAACACAGACATTGCATGAAATAAAAATGGTTTCCCGTACTTCTGTGAAATGTTGGTGCTGTTGGGTAGTACTTTATCCATTTCTGGTCTGTTTTTCTTTTTCTTGCTACTAGGTACCCTGGTATTGTGGTTTCAAGTGCAAAATAGCTTGATTTTCTTTTAAGCAGTGTCTGGTAATTAGCTTCATTTTTGCATTTCAGTTCAGTTATGGGTATACAGCATATAGTAATGGAAAAGCTGCATTACTGATTTGTGAAGCAAGTTAAGGCATTTTTAATGTAAAATTCCATATTAGAATACACTCAAGCCCAAAATGATAACTTGAAAATGTAACAAGCTAAGTAAATGCATTAGAACCATCTGCTTTTTTCAAAAAATGCACTTCTAGCTTTGTAGCTTGGTTTGTTCAGTTTTTAGCAGAGGAAAACCTTTTCTCACGCTGAACACTGTGCAGTTGGTGACAGCCCAGCACAGCAGTGGAAATGCAGCAGTGGAGATGGTCCTGGTCTTCTGCTGCCCTTACAAATTCTTGTCTCTTCATCTCACATGGAAAACAGCTTCATGGTGGCAGCTATTCTGCAAGGGACAGCTACTGAAGGCATTGGGAAATCCGGTAGAAAAATAATGTTCTTTGCAGTCTTTTATCTGGAAACCCATTCCAGCAGTGCTCTGTTCAACACCAGAGTGCATCCTCTTCTCTCCTCTCCAGTCCCCTGTCAGGTCACCTTACAAAAATATTTTACTGTAGTTCTTTATGCTTAAAATGCAGTTGTCTGTTCAGATTTGTTGTTTCATTATGGAATGTGTCAGATAATCCCTCTTGCTTTAGNAAAAATACTTTTCCTGGAGTGTTACATTTCAGAATTCAATACTATATTTGTCAAATTTAAGTTTAAAATATGTAGCTATCATTGTTTTCTGATATTGAATGTAAATATTTGTAAAAAGAAATTCTTTTGTATATTTTTGTGAAAATGTAGTTCCCCAAAACATAAAAAAAATTTAATAAAAAAGTGCATTTATGTTACTGTTCAACACTTTTTCATCATTTTAATATCACTTAACCGTATTTATAGGCATGTGTGTGCGGGTTTTTTTGTTGTTGTTTTTTTTTTTTTTCTTTTCTTCTTTAAGGAAATGTCTGCCCCGTAGGAAAAAAAAATTACTTAGAAAAAAGATNATCCTCTTCTCTCCTCTCCAGTCCCCTGTCAGGTCACCTTACAAAAATATTTTACTGTAGTTCTTTATGCTTAAAATGCAGTTGTCTGTTCAGATTTGTTGTTTCATTAGGGAATGTGTCAGATAATCCCTCTTGCTTTAGCAAAAAAAAAAAAAAAAGGAAAAAAAAAGTATTTTAAACTAGTCCAAAGGTGTGGTCATGTATTACTGTAATAAGGATCATGGGTTTAAGTGTACTCCATTTTGGTTTCCACCATGAACATCTAATACCTGTAACCATGTTGTATGTTTATTTAAAGTATATATATATATATATATATAAAAAAAACTAANAAAGTGCATTTATGTTACTGTTCAACACTTTTTCATCATTTTAATATCACTTAACCGTATTTATAGGCATGTGTGTGGGGGTTTTTTTTTTGTTGTTTTTTTTTTTTTTTTGCTATGCTTCTTGAAGGAAATGTCTGCCCAGTAGGAAAAAAGAATTCCTTAGAAGAAAGTTCAGCAGTACTTGCTTTCTTCTTGGTATAAATGGAGACATCTTAGAGTATCTATTTTCAAGTGAAGTGGCAGTTCCAAGGCTTTTTAAGTGGAGAACAGCATCGGCAATTCTTTAGTTGTTCTGGCTTCTGAAGCAGTTTGTTTCCCCTTTTTTCCCCATTTTAGAGAGCACAAGGGCTGTGACAAGCACTGCATTGGAACAACACCCAAAAGGCAAAGCATTGGCTTTGTGCCTGTGCTGGAGTGGAGAGCTCAGTCCCTGGGTGCTGGGACAGCAGTACAGCCAGGGGCACTGTACCAAACACTTGCTCGACAGAAAGTACTTCCAGTATGATCCCAACACGGGAATAAGCTTTCTAAGCACTTCTGCTGCCATACTTTCTTCTGCAACACACCAACTCTTAAACAAGTAACATTACCCAAACCGAACACAAAATGTGCTTTGAAGATTTTTAATGGAATTTAAACTATCCTTACACAGATGTTTTTTTTCTTACAGTGTAAAAAAAATGTAAAATTGCCCAAACTTACAAACTTGGAAAATTAGGGACATTTCAAGTATGCAATCAACTTCGTTTTATGAAAACAATGTATATTCAAAGTCCAAAATGTATGAGTCTTTCCTAGCATCCTGTGGCCTGGTGGTTAATCTTCCTGTCCTCTACTATCCAGAGGAGGCAAAGCTCAGTCCCAGGTTGTACCGTATTCATTCACTGAGGAGGAAGAAAAAAAGGATTCCATAAGGAACAATTCTACCCCTCTGTAAAGATGATTTAAGAACTGCTCTGTGGCCTACCCCTGTGATGGTTAAAACCTTTGCAGAGAGGATTAGTTGGAGTGAAAAGATCATTAAATCACATGAGTGTTAAGGCAGGCCTATAGCTGCAGCTTTGGGAAGTTTGCTACTGGTTTATGAAATCATGGGTATATGACAGGAAGGAGCTTCTCTGCCAGAAACACTCAAAGAAACAGTTGAACCTACTGTGGAAAATATAGCTTAGACACAAGATAAAACAATGGATTTTCAGCTTTATTCAAATACAACTCAGACAACGGCACCTGTCCAGGTCAGGATTCCAGTGACTCTGCCCTATCCCAGCTGCATGGCACTTGTTTATCAGGGTTGCATCACATTAATGTTTCTACAACTACTACCAAACAACAGCACAGAGTTGTTTTTAAAAGAAAGCTGCCCATAAGGGGTACCTTTCTTGATACATCTTTGTTGTTTCTCACCTGGTTTGAGTTCGAGTCCATTTCAAGGCGTGGCGTGGAGGTACAGAAACAGTGGGATGGTAGAAAGTGCAGTCTGGTCTTGTACACTGTGTATTAAACCTACAATGCTAAAACCAAAAGTATTTCAGAAGAGGCTGCTCAGTGCTGGCTGCCTGAACTCCTCAACATGCTGAGCTGCATTGTGACCCTTGTACTGCTGTGTGATACATCTCACCTGCAACTGAGCCAACACCCCCCTCCACCAGTGCAACCAGCTCAACCCAGTGACAAAAAAACCCCTTTTCAAAAAGAAGTACCAACTAGGAATTTCATGCTCCAAAAGCTGCCACTGCACTGACTGGCAGAAACTGGACAATCTTTAAAGTTTTTGTATGTTGCAGCATGTTTGAAGGAAGAGTCCAGAGTCTTGAGACATATTCCTTCCCAAGAGGCTCCTCTCTGCCCCCAGCATTGTGGCTGGGTATATTTTGAAAAGAGATATGGCTTGTTTGAAGCTCTCCAGCAGCATTTGGTAGAAAGATTACTTAAAAGTTTAATATTCCAAATTCCTTAAGTCACTACTTTTCTGTATTCTGCTTATAAGGCAAAGTTAAAATGTGAAAAGTAAATAAAAAAGTGTTAAATCCCAGTAATGTTTCCTGTCCCAAAGTTGCATGTTTCAAATCTCTTTCTAGAAAGGAAGGAAGATAGGAAATATATCTTACTTTTGGGTGGTAAAATGGACACTCCATTTTCTTACAAGCTGGAAAAAACTTGCACAGTGGACTACTGGAGGGTATGGACAGTGTGGGCAGGGGTACTAATAGTAGAAACAAAAAAGAACAGGAAGTGAGTCTGGAAGTCTGGATCAGAATAAATTGCCTTTTTAAGACAGCTCCACACAACCTTAAATATATCAATCCTTCTGCTAGAAATTCCATTTTATAATACACCAAAGTTCAGCAAGAAATATAGACAGCATTTCCCAATGCAGTTAATGGATCCTGGAGTAGAACAAGGCTATCAGAGTATCATTTAACTTGGTTCATCACCTTTTCAGGACAGAAGTACCATGGTCAAGGCAAAACTTCCAACAAATTACACAGGGATTCTGGTAGGCAGAGAATCTCAAATGTTAAATTTAGACAGCAGCAAGCCTGTTAGAGTTTCAACTGACTGGACTGAGAAGGCACTGCACTTTCCAGGAATACAGAGGAGCTGCTGGAAATGATACGGCAGACAAGCACATTGTACTTGGTTTCTGGCAAAGTAACACAACTGCATTGAACTGTGACTAGGGGCTAAATTACTTCCAAAAGATCATGCAGGAAAGGCCCTGCACCTCAGCAGGGTTCAAAGGCTCAGCAACGCCAACCCATATCAAACACAGCTACTGCCTTCACCGAGTAACCTCACCCTGAAAGTCATCTCATCATTACACCAACTTCACATTGACATTAGAGAAAAAAATGTTCAAAGGCAGAACTCTGTTTTCAGTGTGTGTCACAAGCCCTTGGTACAACGTGTCCAATTTAAGAAAAAAAACTAAGCAAAACTGCTGGCTAAACCCTTCAGAGAAATGGACTTATTCAAGTCACCACTTTGGCCTTGCACAGCCTTCATATGGAATCCTGCATAAGAGCATTGGGGGATTTGTCTGGTAACAGTTTTTGCAGTAACACTGGATTACTATACTTCATCTTGCATTAAGAGTTGTAAGAAAATTAGGTCAACTCAAGCAAAAAAAAAATTTCATCACTGTCAGTTTCTGTTTCCAAAAATACCATCATCCCTTCAGCACTTTCATTTAAAGCTCAGAAAACAAGCTGTGCTCACCTGGTTTAGGAGATGGATGGGGGGTTCGTCGACTGGCGTGAGTGTAAGGACAGTCTGGCTTAGTGCACTTTGCATCGTATTTACAGTTTGGATGGATAAACAGGCATTTATCAGCAAATCTGCAGTTAGGAAAAACTCTGAGGGAAAAGAAATTGGGTCAAAAGCTCATACTTGGAGCAAAATCCCGAAACAACTTTTGTACATGAAAGCCATTATATCACAGAAAGCCAGAGGTGCAGCAGGGCTGGGGCACGTCTTGGTTCCTTCCCAAGCGGGGCACACGAGCTGTGCACCCACACACCTGCACTCAGCTTCCCTTCCTGCAGACCCTTCCTCCATGCAGTGAACAACTGAACCACCTCACTCTCAGGGCAGTTTGGTCACAAACTCCTTGGTGCAAGCCAGCACCTGCCACAGAGTGGCAAAGGCAATGTGAAATCAGACCTTCCCCAGAGAAGGGTGCAGTGTTCCCTAAATAATGATTTTCTCTGAAGAGTTTTATTTTGAATTTAGTTACACTAGTTTTTGTAAGATAAATCAAATGTCTGAGTAACTGAAGTTACCCAATCTGGTAAGAGTTACCTCAAAACAGACACTGTTTTTCTGGACTGTTCCTGCTTATGGAAGAGAACTCAAAGGCACAGGGCATCTTCAAGAGTTTGCCTTCCCTTTCAAATTTTAAACCCACAATCACTGCATTACTACTGAACAATAACCTAACCTTCAAAAGCACTGTGCCAGAAGAGGGCCTATTCTTTTAATATGCTAATTTCTGCATCTTTAAGCAACTCAGAAACACCAGCCTATACTCTAAACTAAAGCTTTCTTCTGCAAGGGTGCAGCTGCCATCCCTGTGTTCTGACACTTGAGAGAAGGGCAGAAACAAAGAATTAAAGGGTGATAATCTAGCTCTGATCCTGCCCTAACAGGTTTGTGCTGCTTTGGAATATTTACTGACACAGAGCAGAAGTTTGCAGCACTGGAATAAAAATCAAAATAGCATGTCAAGTGGATGAGCTCTGTACTACTCACTTGCAAGGTAGTGTGGGGTGATGGTACACACATTCATCTCCATTTTTACAGGCAGGCCAGTACTTGCAGCGCTCCAGCACCTTTTCCTGCTTTTGTAGCATACTTAAGTCTTCCATTTCCACTGGATAGTAAGAAAGAAGGAAAAAAAAAAAAAAACAACAAACCAAGCTGATTCTATATGCAATTTGGTGTAAGCAATCTAGAATAATCAAAATTCACTGTACTTCTATTCTCTCTTAATCAAAAAAGTCATGACAGTAAAAGTTATGTACAATCATATTTTCTGAAGAAAATTTTCAAAACCAGAAAGTGAAAAATCCTAATACTGGACTGACAGCTGCCTTTTGGTGATAAAAGATAAAATTTGCACTGTTTACAAGCAAAATAAATGTTTTCTTTGCAAATCCGAATTGATTTAAAGACTTGGACAATACTCCAACTGAACCTGGGTTATGACTATTCTGCTGAGCCATGTTTA
Source organism: Pycnonotus jocosus (assembly GCA_013400435.1). Classification (NCBI taxonomy): domain Eukaryota; kingdom Metazoa; phylum Chordata; class Aves; order Passeriformes; family Pycnonotidae; genus Pycnonotus; species Pycnonotus jocosus. The sequence goes on along the minus strand of VWYP01002987.1, from coordinate 18,062 downwards.
ATTATAGCCATGTTTCCTTTCTCCAAGATTTTTTTTCTCTAGAAAATTATTTCTAAAGATGAAAGTTAAAAATCAATTTTTACACTAATCAGATTTATTATTATGGGGGCATACACTGAAAAAGAACCACTTTCATGTAATTTGTTCATGAAAGTTACCTGAACCCAGACTCTAATCCAAAAAGTATTTTAAGAAATTCTAAGCTGAAACATTCCATACCTTCACTACTCTTACAGGAACATGGGACTTTGACTTTCTCCTATTTAACACTGCTTATAAAACCTTATTCTCCAAATTCAGACAATTGTACATATGTTGCTGTTTTCTTATTTTCCCAAATCTGCCTAAACCTTTGGCTTTTCAAAGTTTTCCAGCACTGCCTAGACTTCCCTCTCTGATCCTACTAATGACACAAATTGCTCCAGCTTTATTCCATCCTTAGCCTCTTTTATGCCTTCTCCTTGCAACACACCAAAGCCAAATAAATAATGCCATCCTGTTGTAGGACCACACTGGTTCATACATATCACTTCCACATGGATGTGATTGTGTGCGAGCTTCAGCCTCATTCCTGCTACTTCACAGGAATCCTAAACAGAGCTAGGGCTGTACTGGCAACACTCTCCTGTACCAAACAGATTTGGTGAGGAGTATGAGCCTACACATGGAAAAGCATGGATTTGCAAGGAAGCACTCTAATGAGCATCTCTCTGTGCTAGTAAAGTGCATGGATACACAACATTCCCTAATCTTTAAGACTGCCTGGTATGTGCAGTACTGAAAGGACATGGACTTAAAAGGTCTTTTACTATGGTGCTGTCATAATTGCATTACACATTTACAGCTGGATCCATGAAATTTAGGAGTTTATTTTCTTAAGATTTTATTTTCTTAAGAAAGCTAAGTAAAAAAACATGAACCTAAGCACAGGCCTCAGGCAAGTATTCAACAGGCCTACGACAAACCAGTAGCCAAGTGTTTTTTATCATCATGTCAGCATTCAAAACAATTCAAACATGTGGCTCAGCAAGCAATTTCCCATGTTATTCAAAAGAAATATGGAAAGAGAATACAGACACCTTCATGTAAAATCATGCACTGTTAAGTTCTGCTTTCAGGTGCTAGCTGCCAACTCTACCAACACCTCATACTTAACAGGCTCCTTTTGGTATCACAACCCTGGACAAAAACATTAATACTGTCTGATATATTTTTTAGAAGTTCAAGGCATGTCAGTATGTTAACTGTAACATCTCTTGCCCATCAGCATAGGGACAAATCCTAACACGTTAACCAGAAGGGCAGATTTCTGGCAATGAAGACCAACTACATTTGCCAAAAAAAAAAAAAAAAGGCCCCAAAAAATCCCACCAAATTTTACCAATATTGAGATGGGTGGAGAACTACCACATACCATATTGCTCTAGTATACCAAGACATAGGCTTCTGAGAAGATTGTCCCACTAAACTCCCCCATTTCATTTGCCTAAAGAATGTTCTAATTACAAGAATAAACACCATCACTTTGGTTTCTTAGGAATGATACATCCAGGAGGCGTAGCCGTGAGCAAAGCACCACACCAAGATTAGATCCTGTTGGTCAGTGTAATTACCATCACAGTCCTCCAGCTGCCTGGTTACAATTTGCATCTGCTGTGCTCGAAGACCTTTTAATCCTTTGCCAGCACACAGGTGCTGGGTAATTGGCTTTATTCCTTCCATTATACACATATCTTCCTCTTCCTGATCAGAAAGGTATCCTGGTGGACTGGGCACACCATCCAGTGTCACAATGAACTTGGGACTAGCAGGTTTCTCTGGCTGTGCAAGCTGGTCTCTATCAACAAAGAAATGTAGTAAATTTAGATTTTCTGACTCAAGAGGTTTGAATGAATGTGAGTTGTGCTAGGGGGTGAAAATGGTACAAGCTTATCAATGGGGAGTCAAGCAGTAACAGACCTTCTTTTAGTAATTACCGGCAATGCATTCCAGTTAACAGTTAGCCTTCAGATCTCCCTGAGGCACTATAAGAACTACAGCTCTCAGGTACAAATTCAGTTTGTTGCATTCTGCTCAACAGAGAGATTCAAAAGCTCATTTACAAACAATCAATCCCGTGGAATTTGCAGTTTAGAGGCAGAAAAAGAAAGCAAATACCATTCTTGGAATTACAAACCTCTTAACACACAAAACATGTGTTTCCTCTAAATTACTGAAAAGCACATTATGGAACAGTGATGTAAAAGTTTTTAGAACTAGGATGAGAGAATTAAATACTGATACTAAGAACTTTGACACTCAGCATGACTATAAGGTCAGTCTAGCCTGGTGTCCTGCATCTGACAGTAGTCAGTATGAATAAGAGGGAGCATTAAAACAGGGGACACACACATTTTCTCCCATCTTTCACCATCCCATCCACTTCACCTGAGGGGTTTCCTGAATGACAGGTGATTCTAAGTATTTGGAGAACTGTGGAGTTCTCATCTTTGACAAACAGCAAAGGGATAAACTTTGCTTTTCTATGAAATGAGGCTAAAAGGAACTACACTGTAGAATGGCTTTAAGAAGACAGAAACCAGAACATTAAAAACATCCCGAGGTAGCACTTTCAGACTGAAGCAGTCAGAAACTGACCTATTCACATGCAAAAATTTACCCCTCTCCTGTAGTAGCACAGTCACAGCTTTCAACTGTGATATTGCCACGTTACCCTTCTGGGTTTGTTTGCTCAGAGTTGGTTTTGTTTTCAATTAACACAGGCTGTCAAAAGCCACTGACAGAAAGGAAACACCAGCAGTTTCTCAAGCACAGCAGCCCATGTGATGAAGTTTATCATGCTCTTCAGAGCGGTTTTAACCCGTAACAGGTAGGACTATTTTGTTACCTGGAATTTCGTTTGAAGCTGACATGAACTTTAAGCTTCTCCTGGTCAAACTCTCCAGTAAGGAGCCTTAAATCATTGCCCAGGATTCACTACACTCGCTACTGTGTTAAAGGATCTTTCTTAAGAAATGTAATCCAATGGTGAAACAGGTATAAAACTAAATGCAATTTAAGCAAAATGATTACTTGACTAAGATTTCAGAAATCGGAACAAAAGAGCAGTACTTTTCAGTTCCTTCCTCTTTCATGCAAATCAAAGACATGCTCAAGCTACAGTTGATCCTAGGATTATTTTCCATTTAGAAGGATTTCTGGGAGGCCTTTTTTTCTTCTGCTATTCAAAGTCAGTCCATTTTGCATGATTTCACACCTTCTGACTGAACTGACAAAGCAAGAGTCTGACCAAATGGCTCCATCTAAACCACAAACAAGCAATTATTACCGTGTCTGTATTAGACGTCCTGAGTGAATTCGCACTGCCTCTGTGCCCTTCCTTCCCAATTGCTGATTCTGTGCTGCCATTTCCTCTGATAACTTGGGCTTCTTCAGGATAAATGACCGAGTATCTGAGTGGACCATAGACTCTGGGTCACAGTAATCTGCATTGGGAGAAAAATTACAGAGAAGAGTAAAATAAGGTGGTAGTTGTACTCTTAAATTATAGCCTATTTCTAGTATCAATTTATGGTCAATAAGCTAATCTTACTTTAATTTCTTCCTAGTAGATTCCAGAAAACATTTTTACTTCCCTGTTAATTCTACAGAGGTGGATCAACAGAAGCCATAAGCCATATTAGGTTTGATCAGGAAATTTTATAAATGGAATGGCTATGCTGAAGTGTCCACGCCCCCACTCCCACCAAATCTGAACAGCTACTAACGTAATGCATTCATTCCTTAGAGATACAGAAATTAGAAAATTGTACAAATAGTATAACTAATTGAAAAGGAGTATCTTAACATTCACTGGCCAGTAATATTAGATTTGAAAATAAAAGATCACAAGACTTAACCCTGAGTCACTTGCAAGGCATCTTCAATCATAGGATCAATCTGAAGCCGACAAGAGAGCTCCTTCTGTTCAATTCCTAAAAGACCAGCAATAAGAAGCATATTTTACAGCATGTCAAGGTGAAACTATAGATTAAGAGAACTGAGGCACATTCTCTAATTCTTTCAATTTAAAAAAAATCAACAACAAAAACATTCACACTTTTAACAACAAAAGCCATTCTCATTATTATGCACCCTTTTCTCACTGTTTCATGAACAGTCACGTGGCAAAAGCTAAATGCTGTAGGATGCTACTTGTTCCCATAATTGCTGCTCAGTACAAATGAGGTCTGTGGGCACAGCAACTGATGAAGACCAAGCTCTTCCTCCTCATTTGTAGGGGAGTTGGCCATTCAGAGAAAACACACAGAGGAAAGCAACTAACAAGGGACTACTTTACAGTCTAAAAAGAGCTGAAGCAAATCAGAGCAGCACTGTTCTGTATTTGAGATATGGCTTAAAAAATTTATTTTTGCTTTCTGTACATTTCATAGGCAAGCTGTCATTTCCATTTCAACGGCAAAAGAGTGAAAATATTTAGCATAATTATTTTCTGTGCATTAATTCAAAGGCTGACAAAGCTTTTTCTCACATGCTTTACAGATACAATTTCAACTACTTAAGGGTGGCAGAAAGATTCCACATACATCTATATGAGGAATAAGCAACTGCAAAAATCTTTTTTTTAAAATAATGAATGTTTACCATTCCTTAACAATGATCATGGGATGATGTAACAAAAATCTTACTCAAAAACAAATTTTATTCACTATCTAAACACTTAGAAAATATAAACTAAGTACTTGTTATAGAAATGTATTTTCCCTGCCTTACTTCTATGATTCCTTGTGAATAACAAAGACAATACCCCATCCTCTATAAGAAAGCCATGCTGAAAAGGCACTTTGACTGCTTTTAAATGTTATGCCCTTTAGGAGATCCAAAACACAAGTAAAAACCAAAGCTGACACAGCCTGGTATCAGCTGTCCTGTAAGGGCAAACAGAGCATTCTTGTATTTAAACTAAAAAACCCCAAACCCCTAGAACCATTTGTGTTGAAACCACGGGTTGGATATTTCATATGCTGGAAAAGTGTTCTAAATACTCTGGAGTATCTTCACTCTCACTTAAGCTTTGTGACAGAATTACTCCTACAAGATACTAAGGAAAATATGCAAAGGATGGGGAAAAGAGAAGCTATCCAAATGTAAGTGCTTATGCAAAACTATTCTTCAGTGACATGCCAAAATGCTATACCATTCTTTGCTTACTGGTTAATTCCTCTGAGGTTGTCTGTGTGTGTTTGGATACATGTACCTATCTGACACCCAGGCTTTAGAAAGCTGCATTTGAAGGCAGTTCTGCATGCAACTTTTGATGCAGACTTGGAAATTAAAAGCGTTCCTTTCCCTTTCTCTGTTCAGCTTGCAAAATGGCACCCCTAGTATAAATTCTTAAAAGAACATTATCAGATGACCTTGAATTTCTTCAACTGTCTGCTCCTTTGACTCTTCTACTTGAAGCTGAGAACTCAAAACAGGGAGTCTGCTTTGCACATGAATTACTTCTAACTGTGATTCTTCTGGGCTAATTCGAGTTCTTGGTGCGACTGGAACAGTCTGTTTCTGTGGAACTTTAAATAGAGAAACAATGGCAAATCATTTGCATACTACCCAATCACACAATAGTAGTATTTTTAGATATATTGTGCTAAAATAACTCTCACAAATTCCTACACACACACACAAAAAATAAAATCCCAAGCATCTCTCTCCACAAAAAGCACCTTTAAAATTCTTAGTGTGCAAGCATATTTGTGCATGTGCAGAGCACCCTGAGTGGCACCTCAGAACACTTCTAAGACAAAACAGCATGACAAAGATTAGAGTGATAAGAGCAAAGTACTCCTCCAATTCTTCATATAACTAATGTGGTACTTTCTGATAGTTTTGAAATCACTTTTCATTCCATCTTTCACATAAGTAATCATGGATCATCAATGTGTCTCTTCATATGATGCTAACTACCCTTTGCTGAAGTGCCTGCAAATAGAATACAAACCTTAATGGCAGCAGAATCATAGAATCACTTGGATTTGAAAAGACCCTTAAAATCACCAAGTCCAACTATAAACCTAGTCCACCACTGCTAAGTGCACAACTAAGCCATGTCCCCAAGTGCCACATCTACACCTCTTTTAAATACCTCCAGGGATGGTGACTCCACCACTTCTCTGGACAGCCTGTTCCAATCCCTGACCACCCTCTTCATGAAGAACTTTTTCCTAATATCAACCTTAACCTCCACCAGCGCAACCTAAGGCCATTTCCCCATGTCCTATCACTTGTTATTTGGGAAGAGATTGACCCTGACCGAACTATAATGAACTACTACTACTACAACCTTCTTTCAGATAATTCTATATCTCTGTACAGATAGTTGTGGCTTGGAATTTGGGGGTAGCAGGACAACAGGCTGACTTCTTTACTTGGCTTCTGCTAAGACTGTCAGCCCTGATTGTGAGAAGCTAAACTCTTCCCTTGGCTGACTATCAGATCAGCATTTAAGTTCTGACACAAACAACTGAAAGGTACCACTCAAATACATTATTTATTCATTTACTGTTTTGTTTTACCTATGTGTTTTAAATTAGTTTACTTCCATATTCCATTCAAAATACTTTAAAAAGTATGTCAAATATTACTTCTGAAGTGGAAGAACTTGCATGATACTTCAGATAAAATTCACAAATCATCTCCATTAAACAACAAAGTGGTGCCTTCTGGTCTCTCCACTGAAATATTCTCATGTTGGTAAGTCAAACTACAAGATCCCCACTATTAAAAAGCTCAATTGTTTTCATTAATTTACACTTTTCTAGCTATGTCTCTTTTCCTACCATAGTGCTTTGTACACAGGGAAGAGCTTCCTGCATCACCTCAAAGTACTGTTTCTTATAGCTTGCAGAATTTGAGAGAGAGCAGGCAAGAGTCTTCAGATGGTATAGAAGTTCTACTTCAGAGGGTATAAAAGTCATGGTTTACGTAATTTAGTGAATGCTCCTTCCCTGGCAAGATGCAATGTGTCATGCTGACAACATGTGGATTTATCAACACCCAGTGAAATGAAAGCACGAGACAACAGCTGGATTTGCCCTGCTCCAGAAGTCTCTCCTAGCTAGGAGAACTGAATGCCTACACACACACAACTGCTTTGTCAACTGCAACTAAAATCACTGACCTGAAACTGCAGCCTTGCTGTTAAACGACAATATACATCATCATACACATCCTGATACTTATCAACACACTCTGATACACATCAATCGGTTTGTTCCTCATCATTTTGCATTTCTATTACCTATATCCAGTGCATTTTCATTTTTTTGCTTTTGAGCTATTTTCTCCTCTCCTCTCAGAAGGAAGAGTGAAGAAAGGGAAAAGAGATCAAATAAATAGCTCAAACCTGGCTTATTCTGATTAATTTCCCCCCAGCAACTATTGTCTTCAGAATACTCTGGCACTTCCATTTTGTATCTATACACTTCACATACTTACTATCTTGATTAATGTATTTTAAATACCACTTCTCTCCCTCGTTTATATTTTCATAATTCATTACTGAACATCAATGTAGTGAAACAGGACACGGTAAATCCCTCCATGTATAACTGCTATTTAGCATTCTGTCTTATCTCTAAGCACTTCCTTTAGCTTGGATTTATACAACAGAGTTTGGAAATACTGCAGACTAGCACAAGCAAAATCAATGCAAATTACCAGTGCAATAATTGGTTGTTTTTGTAACTGATTCCTGTGCTTCAGAGATTGCTTTCAGTATTAAATTCTTATTGGCCTGTTTTGAAGGCGGCAATGAAGGTCTAAAAGAAATAAAAACAAATTATTTGTACATAGATTGTACGGCAACCATACCCACGTTAAAGACAATTGTTTCAACAGGTTAACACAGGAGTAATATTAACAGAAACCAACACCTACAATTATTTTACCCAAAACAGTTTTCAGTTAATCTATTCTCTCAGTGAATAGAGATCCATAAAATAGATCTAAATGCTGCAAAAAATGGAAGTCCAGAAGTGTGATTTCACTTCTCAGTCTAAGATGCTGTAAAACCACGCTACATGTGAAAGGCACTCTCTGCCATTAATTTCTTCCCACCTCTGCCTACCACTTATCTCTTGCTATGTTTCTGCTGGAACCAGTAGTCATGCAGCCCTCCTGAGAAATATGATCCAGCTGCCTAATTAGACTGACTCTGTCAAAAACATATTATTTGTAAAAAAAGGCTTTCTGCTTGTCTTTAACATCAACAATAAGGAAGCTTAAATCAGATAAATGTGCTGTGGTGCTGAAGATAAATTCATACAGTGTATTAGCTTAAAATAAATCTTACATAAGCTAGCACTGTAGGTGAGTAAAACCGTCTCTCCTCTAGTTTAAATTTTCTTCTTCTATTGTTAAAAATCAGATACAAAAGACATGTATTTTGACTAATGCCTGACACTTAGAAAAAATTAGGGAGCAGAAAAAAAAAGGAAAAACCTCTGAAGACTGTTCAGTTAAAATCACCTTAAAGAACAAGTGATAACTGGTTTGAAAACAATTCCTGAAAATAAATCAAATTACTGAAGAATTATTTTACCACAATAAATACCTGGTCTGAAACATGTCAACATTAGTGTTCTTTTGCCAGTAAACTTTAGCCAAATAATATAAAAATTCAAACTCCATTGCACCTTACATGCAAAAATTAAAACGGGTTACAAAATCAAAGGCAAAAGGGCGGCATAAACAGGCATTTTATCCACAGAGCTGTGAGATAGTACAAAAATATTAAAATGGTTCACTAAATTTTGTCTGTCAATTTTCAAAAGTGCAAACTTCCAAAGTTTATATTAATTCTTGAAAACTCAGAATCACTGAGATCTTCAGTACCTTCTTTCTGGCTTTGCAGGCACAGACACACTGCTGGAGATGCTTCCTGTTCGCAATCCGTAGTCTTCCTCGTCCTCTTCATCTTCTCCATCATTACAGAATTTTTTCACTTTGACTACCGAGCTTACAACAGGCAGCCGCCTCTTCCTGGAGCTTTCCTCCTACAACGTACAGAGCAGGCAAAACAGCTCATTAAGCACAAACTTCATATCAGTAAGCCAGCAATGAAAGCACTGCAATTCCACCCGGAGCCAGGAGATGGAGAACTTCCATTCCAGTTGTACAAGTGACTGCACCGGGTAATAGGAAAATCAGACACTTACATTGAAACATCTCATTGGAAATAACCGTAAACAACGTTTAGGAAAAAAAAAAAAGAAAAAAACTCTCAAATATAGGAAAATTATCCAACACCTACAGAAAAACAGGGTTTTCCAAAGAAATTTATAGTATTCTTCAAGATGAGTATGAGAAAAGTCTGAGAGAGAAAAAATAAATCAGTATAAATTACTTTCTTCCTCTATATCAATTCTAATTTCAGATAAGTGTAAGGATTCATTTCTAGCAAGGAAATGACATATTCCAAAGGATGCTAATGGTTACACACAGTCAGGATGGTCCAGTCTAGACAGTGCAAGGTCCCTGCTGCCTCTTCTGGACATTATTCATGAAACGGTAATAGAAGGAAAGTACCACAAGATCTTTTTTGAACATTTCCAAGGAGAGACACTCCTGACATTCATCAGTGATTTATATACATCATTAAATAAACCACTATATTCTCATTTGCACTTCTCCATTCCCAAAAACTAAGACACCAGCATGTATCTTTGTAAAGCATTCTAGATTTCTAAATAAAATTCATTATTTTTTATACAGAATGAAATACTGGCAGAGACAGAGAACTTTATGAGCAGCAATAAACCTAGATGCACTTGCAATACAAGGCATGTAAAAGACTTGCTTCATTACATTAGCAGCCATAACTATCTTCATTCCTCTCAAAAAAGGCTCTTACTTCATTCATATGGATAGTCTATCAGCTAGGACCACAACCCTGCCTGGCTTAGCTTGGCCTCCAAAGTACTTAGGGCAGCAATCATATTTTAGTTTGCCCTTGTCCAACATTCATCCCAGAGAATTCTCAATTGACACAGCTAAAAATAGAATAATAATAATAATAATAACAATAATCATCAATGTATCTGGGCTAATGAACAGCATGCAAAAAATCCTGATTTACATGACTATGTAAAGCTGGGGGTATACATAGTACTTAGGGAAGTTCATGCTGATTCAATGATCTTAAGATCAGAATTATAATTTCTGATTCATCATATGCAGCTCAATTATGTGCTAACCTGTTAGTCCAAGTCAGTATGACATGAAGATGTATATGGTAATTAACTCTGAGATGCAGCAAGCTCTCAGATAAGGATGTCCAATTATGCACTCTGTTTTTACTAGTGGACCCAAAGGATGAAATCTCAAACCTGCCGGTACCAATGGCAGAAGTCTTTTGACTTCTCTGAGATCAAGATTTTACTGAAGTGTATGTAGCAATTCAGGTTCCTAACAAGAATAAACTTTTCCAATAGTTTAGGTTGTACCAACCTCACTGCCCACTTTATCAGCACCGTGTTTGGAGGTGGGTCTGTGACCTTCTGCTAAGCTGCCAAATGCTTGTGGATTGCACAGCTGGCCTGTTTCCAGAGACCTGCAGCCTTGTGTGTCTAACTGCCGGCTCTCCTGCAAGCTGCCCTGTTGTGACAATCCGGACACGTGTGCGTTGCCATCCGCACTCCTGACAGCTGGTGGCCGGTAGATCTCGGCCGAGGGACGAGAAGAACCGTAAGTTACAGTCACAATAGGCTTCCTCCGTGACAAAGGATTCTCCTGCACAAAGTTTAGGTCTTCATCAATCAGATCATCTGGTTCAGGTTTAATGTCAATTACAGCTTCAGAAGGTGACAATTCCCTCAAAGGCTTGACAGTAGATGTTAAGCGGGATGCAGAACCATCTTCACAAGACTGCCTGATAAAAAAAGCAATTGCCAACTGTTATCTGCAAGTCCTGGAAAATGAGAACTGTCTTTTAATCAAAGCCAGGTGAGAAGAATCATTAAGGTATTATTGTTTAAACAAATTTAACACACTGATTGGTATTTTCAGTTTGGTTAATTAATCTAAGCCCATATGTTGCTTAAAGAACTGAATTCTGATTTAATGGTTTTTATACAACAAATTGTAGCAATGCTTTAGTCCTCAAAAGTACTTGCATCTTTCCAAGTGTCTGTACTCTTTAGAATGGCTACTACACTCACACAACTACTGATGTCTGAAGGAGTGTTAGGAAGTAGCCAGCAGCCTTACCTGGAAGCAGTGTTCTTCTGCTCCTGTGAGCTGGTTGAAACTCTGGAGTCATTTCTTTCGGTCCGAGAGCTTGACACTGCAAGAGGTGGCAAGATATCCTCACGCCTCCTCTCATCACTAACACATGAATTGCTTTTGCTGGAAGGCAGGTTGCTCTCAAAGATACTAGATTCTGAAGATTTTACACTGGTTGGTTCTGTGGAGACAGGTACCTTTCACTCACTTTTACATTAAAGCACAGCAATACAGATTTTACAATAAATGTAGCTAGGAAACTGCAAACAAGATGTTGCACAGGTCTGAAAATACAAGAAGTTGGAAGCTGTTTCAGCTGAATACATCATCAAGAAACACAGAGAAAACACACAGACACTGGACTCAAAAACAAATGCTTTATCTCAAAATATAAGGAGTTTTCTCAGAGGTCTGGAAGACCACATAAACAAAAAATTATTGAAACAGCCAAGATATTTTTGCAACTCATTAGATACATAACACTACACAGAAAAAGTCTATCTACTTTCACTGATAATTAATTTTCTTACTTACCAGTAGTCACAGATCGCAGCTTATCCAAAACGCCATGGAGCCTGAAATAGACAGTGGACAGGGAAGGAAGCAAGAGACAAAGGAGAAGTAAAAAACTTTAACTTACATTCAGACTAATAATTTCTCAGAAACCCACTGCCTTTCCACCCCTATGACAAGAACTTCTTTTATCTAAGACTTCACTTTCCATCAACCACAGTATGTTTAACCTCGAAAGGGAGGCTTAAAGTATCTTGCCTCCAGCATGTCTTGCACATGCAGGTCGAGTACGCATCACATCATCTGCTTTTGGCATTTAGTTGGTTTACACAATCAAAGCCAATACTACCCACCTTTCACTACAATCAATGGAGTTAAGTTTCAAAAAGACTGATTCAAAAAACCCAAGACAGAAGCCTAAAGCATAGCCTAAAATTTTACTTTGCATATGAAACTTGAATTACACAGTAGAGTTAAATATATTTTAAGTACAAACTCAAACAGTATATAACTCGTAGCACCTAAGATTCTCAGGATTCTTCCAGCATGCTTTGTATGTACCAACAATACTCTGAGACATGCTCAGTGAAGTACCAAATCTGCCCTTTGCCTGTGAAAAAGGCACTAAGCTGATGTAACACAGAAAATTACAGGGCTTTAATACAACAAGGCTGCTTAAAAATAAACACATTATTACAGTGAGAAGAAAGAAAAAAACCTCAAGACTACATCCTCATCCACCTGTAAATTTCACTGATTTGTCTGATTCCTAAAGCTACGAGAAAGACAACTGCATGACTTCCTGATACACTGAAACCCAGAAGTTTCCCCATAGCAAGCCACAAAATGCAGCAAAGAAATGCCTGTGCAGTTTTCAAAAAAGAGGTCCATGCTTAACTGTACCCCTTTATTATATTTTTGACAAATGCCAGGAGAAAAATGAAACCTGTGTAAGTAAAATCAAACTATATTCAAACAAGTTACACTATCATCTGGAAATCCATTAGTTTAAATAGCTAATACAGTGAATTGTAATAGTTGGAACTATTTTTCATTTTTTGTCAATGTGTATGATTTCATAACATAGCCAACTCCTAAAATGTTTCTCTCTGCTATTCAATAACAGAGAAGCCCCTAGGAACCAATTACACAGAAGAAATATTGGAAGTGAATGTAAATTGCCATTATGAAAATATCAAAGAAAGCAAACTGACAAAAAAAAGAGTAGTATTTCTCTCATCTATGTGAAACAACACAATGTTCCTTAAAGCTCTATTAGGTAGAAAATTCAGAAATAAGATTAACTTGAAAAAATACACAACTCTGAAAGCAACAAAATCTCTAGAGTCAAATGTTTGAAATGTGGATTTACTTACAGGTTTCTACTGTAAAACAAATTCAGTATCAGAAAATGCATGAGAAATATAATGGCTGAGTTTGTCATGCAGCATGGAATAAATGAACCTTCACTGTCAGTAGAGTTGAAGTGTTGCTAACTTGTCCTGTTCACAGTAATACTGAGGTTCTACTTTTGATTTTTAGAGTTGGGTGGTGGTAATAAATAAACAGCCTGAGAGGTGGGAATACCTAAGCATTTGGTGCTAAGCCTTGCCAAAGACAGTACACAGAATTAGATCCACTGCTCATCTGCCCTGATATAGTAATTCCCATGCACAGCAATCTGAATCAGTGTTAGCATAAAAGCAAACAGATTGGTCCTTTACATCTAACTGCAGTGAACAAGGCTCTCATACTCACAGTGGGTTTTGCAAGAATTAATTTTAAGTCAACATACAACCCTCGCTTACCTGAGCACTTTATTTACAAATCTGACTGGCTTATAAACAAATGAGTCCTCCTGTTCTTCGCCAACTATCACCTCAAAAATCTAACTGTTGAAAGACTAAAACTAATTTACTTACTAGACATGCTACGCAGAAGTTCTTATTAATGCAAACTACATAATGGGAAGATAAATAACTTTTTTAAATGTCAAGTGTCACTTATAGAAAGCAATCCTGCACTACTTATAAGAAGTGTGACAATAGCTTGCAAACATACCAGACAGTAAACCTGACAGTATTGTTTCCAAGGAAAAGTGAAAGATCTTCTGTCATCTGCTCTTGACTCTTCTTATTGGCCACCATAACCATAATATAATCAGGGAGCTCTTCATCTAATAGAAAGAGAAATATGTTGTTTTGAAGTATAATAAATCATGGAAGACATAGCAAACATCTTTAAATGTAACCAATTTTTTTTCTGTCTTACTTTTATAAAGACTGTGCAGACAGAGGATTAGGTAAGCAAATTAACAAGACTTCCATTTCCTCTGAGGGTCAATACAAGTCTCATCTACAAGCAAGGAATAAAAGATCATCAACTCCACAAGGGTGAATGCTGAAGATCAATGTATTTAAAAAGTGAGTAAACAGAACAGAAAGAAGGACAAGATAAAAGAAAGCCACTCTGCTGCCTGTATTCTTTTTCTTGAATACTAGCAAATATCTACAATATTCATCACCTCAAATATTGCCAAATACAGCACCTTATCCTTGTCAAATTTTCTCTTGTTACAATAACTAAACAAATAAATATCCATTTCTGATATGTGCATCAAACAAATCAAAACTGTATTAATTTTCAGATTTTCTACCTACAAAAATAGAACAAATCCCAGCAACTGGATTTCTATTCTGTAATGCATGCAATTTCATACACAGTGAGAAACCCATTCCCTTGCATACAAGGTACTCCCACTCATCAGAATGCACAGGAAGGTGCTCAGAGCTCAACATTACCCATTAAGGGTTTAGGGAGTTTGGTGTTTGGCATTTCACTTCAGCCTAGCTCTGGTCTCTGCTGAAGGACTGACTGGCACAATTGTTGCCCAAGGGCATTAGCTGTGCTTCTTGAGCACAGACTTCAATTTAGTTTAATCAAACTTCTCATGCTCTCCAATTCCACTCCATGGCATGACATGAACATAACAACAGTAAGTGAAAACAGCTGGGAAATACTGTCCAAATTTGAATTAAGGCACTAATACAGCTATGCTTATTTAATCCAGCTAATCACACAACATTAGACAGACCTAAAAAATGAAAAATAGAAATAAAACCCAAATTAAAGGAATTGCCTTTCTTCTATGTCTGTGTACACTGTAAATAATTTATCTCTACCTTAGACTACAAAAATAACATTCACATATTGTACCTGCACTACCACTACTCAGTTGTCCCAACATAACCCATTCCTAGCTTAAACCCTCATTTCTTTTTGGTGGCTTTTTGTTTGTTTCAGTTTTTGCTGTTGCTGCTTTGTGTTTGGGTTTTTTCTCACTGCAAACTACAAGTTGCATGAGATGGACTGATGTTCAGACCTAGGAACTTAGAATGAATTTCATTTATTGGCCATGCTACTTTTAAACATGATAAGCTCTTCAGGTGGTTCAACACATGATAAAGTAAAGAAGATACTTTAAGTACCGATAAAATACAAGTTAGCACAATTACCTGTAACAGTATGAATAGAAGAAGGAAAGAAACTTTCTTGGTAACTGTGTTGGCTTAGGCCAACTCAAACAGCAGGTGCCTCACAGCAAGTTATTACAGCCTCTGAAAAATTTCCTACTGATGAATAATTAACTGACTTCACCTTGCTTCATATACATGAGTATTTCCTTTGTAAGCTCTACACAACAAGTAAATTTCAACATATCTTCTTGTAGAAGACTTTTCAAGAGAAAAGAACTAGCAGTTACAGAAAGAAACAAAGGCATGGTTCTTGGACAGAGGGAGAACCAACTTTTTACTAGTTACCTGAAAGATAGAATTGAGAGTTTTCGAAAAACATTACTAAAAAAGTTGTCTGAAATACTCTAGTCAAGAAAAGAAACCTGAAAAATCACAGGAATTTGGAATCAGTAGTTTAAAAAGAAAAAAGAGGCCAAGGCAAGACAGACTCAGCAATAAAGAATACAAAGTTATTTAAAGAAGTTCAGAAGCTGACTGAGAAGAAACGGCAGACGTTGTCTGCTGATCTTGGGAATAACAGAAATCTGTCCTCTGAATACAAGAGACAGAAGGAAAACAAAGAAAGAATAATCAGTCACAGCTGGAATCAAAGATAGCTAGTATTCCACTAGAGACAAGAAAGATTTTTATTTCAGAAATACAGGAGAAAGCAAAGAATCAGAGACTGAGAAACTGAAACTTGCAATGATGGTAAAAAAACCTAACCAACCAACCAAAAAATGAGTTACTTAAAAAGACAAGCTTTGAGATGGTGAAAAAGATGATTTTACAATTAAAAAGTTCTAAACACAGTTCCTAGGCACCACCTGAGTTCAGAATGTCAGCTCATAGGTAATTCCCTTCTATGGAGACAGCACATTTTTCCATAAATACAATGCCTCCCTTGAAACAGGAAAGAAGATGAATTTGGACTCAAACTACAAACTTTGAACTTGGGCCTGCAACTCACAGGATCTCTAAATTATGCTCTCAATTCCTTTTCTTCACCTGAAATCCAAGAAGCATCATAGACAACAACAATGCAATTTCAGGACTGACGTATTTTGTTTCCAACAGAATGCTGTGTTAAGTTACCAACTTCTACTGCTACAGAAAACAGTGGCTCTGAAGTGCAATATCCATTTCTTCCTGGATTCAGAATAAACAAATAAACTCACAAGACCACAGATGTTCACATTGCTTACCCCTCCTGTCACAAATCAAAATAAAATCTCTCCCTGCCTCTAACATTCAGATACATGTATTTCATCATCATTAGTTCATCATAGCTCTTAGTCTTCTCCTTAATGGTCAAGCTCGTACATTTTTGAGGTTTGTCCCACATATGTTTCTGATGTGGCCTTTTAATTTCCTAAGCCACTAACTCATCTTTGTCCTCCCTCCTAATTTCAATAGATGCCTCACCTTGAATTCAAGAGCTGTTAAAAATATGCCTAAGAAAGACTGATTCCATCTCAGAGTGGTCACAGCTAATTGCTGATGTATTTCCAAGGCTCTTGCTTTATATAATGTTTCTCCTAATGCTTCAAAGAAATTTCCTTAAATATTCACATCATGGTTTGTTTTTCTTCCAAATCCCTTGCCACCATTTCTAATGGGGAAGACTATTAAACTGACTTCTTAGTTATTCTCTTCTAGTTCTTCACATACTAATGTTCACATACTGCTTCCTCTTATGCTTAGACTGTAATATTTCATGAAGTACGTCTCTTTTTTTCTTACTAGTCCAGCACTTCAGGTAATTCTCATGCCTAAGGCTTCTGTATGCAGTAACAGAGGTAATAGTAAGTTCCACTACTACGCTGTTTTTTTCCTACATAACAAAAATGATCTAGAGAGGATTGCTGAACACATGGCAAAACTTACCAACATAAGCCCCCAGCTCCTGTAACTTTCCTTTTATAGCACCCTAAAAAATAATGAAATATTATTTAAGGGATGAATCAACAAAGTATTTCTAACGGCAAAGAGGTGGGAGGCTTAGGAAAGTTTCTCTCATTTACTGTTTGAACACATTGGTTTAACATGTTAAACTTTTCCTTTTCTGCTCCTCAGCATAGGGACGTTCTAACAGCGAGGGGCTGGCAGCAGAGTAACGGAATCTCACTCTCTACTGTACTTCCGACAGACCAGTTCCTGGCGCTACCATTCAACCTCCAAGTCCCAGCTGACCTTTTCTAAGCAGAGACCACCCGGACTCCTAAGATGCAAAGAAAACAAACCTAAGATGGTTTGATAAAAGGTCATTCCCGGCTCAGCAGGGAAACAGAAACCTGCCGGGATTTCCAAACTGTGACTGCCGAGTGGGAGCCGCTGACAGGCCCTGCCGGTACCGGGGGCTCACACCCGGCCAAGCTGCGCGCCCCCGGAGACGGCACCCGGCAGCTGCCCGTCGGGGTACAGGGGTGCCCCGACTTCGCTTCCCGCAAAAACGACTCTCCTGCTCCCGCCCTCCCTGGGGAGTACCGAGGCCGAAGGACCCCGCCGCCGGCAGCTGTGACGAGGGGGCCGGCCGGAGCCCGGTGCCTCAGCTGCCGCCTGGGCCTGCCCCCACAAGCGGGCCTGGCCTCCTGCTGCGGGCGGAGGAAGCGACCCGGCTGCTTCTGTCTCACCCGGATCTTGCGGCTGATCTCGGTGCCGATCTCCATGGCCGCGCCGAACCGCCCCGTTCCCCGCGGCCCTGGGCCCGGCTCCCACCGCCGCCCGCGCGGGTACCGAGCGCCGCTCGGG
>VWYP01002986.1:157736-172100 GCA_013400435.1 Pycnonotus jocosus | reverse complement strand
TTTTAATCGTGGAAAATGGGCCGAAAGCTTTGACTTTGGCTCTTGCCGAGTAGCCCGCAGCTCGGCGGGTTCAGGTCGCGGCTGTGCTGAGGCTGCTCAGGATTTCGTCCACAGGAGGGTTTTATGCTGGAGCCCACCCGGGCGATGCCCCGAGCTGAGTTGTCTCCCGTCCACACGGGATGTGCCACCATTGTCGGAAAGCCAACGCGCGCAATTTCTCTTGGAAATTTGGGAAGTTTCTTACCAGCTTGCTTAGCTCATTATTACAACATGGGTGATGGATGCTTCTGTTGTTGAGATCTTTAATAATGAAAATACTAGCTTTGAATTGCATGTCTCTTGATTTCCCTCTAGACTGGATTGAGTGTAGAAAGTAGGAGTAAGTCTGTCGAAAACACCTTGGTGAAGCAGAGACTGGAAGTGTTCCCTGATCTCAGAAATGGCACGCCACGGCTTATGCTCAGAAGAGTCATGCAGAACCGTAAGTGTCTTTTTTTTGGAGAATGGAGAACAGAAAGACAATGTTTTTGTATAGTTGAGAACACGGGGTGTTCCTTGGTAGCCCATTATCCTTTCCCTTTTACACAGAACAGAAATCAGATTGTTGTGTGACTGATTTATGTAACAGAGGAGCCACTGCAGGGCACCTGAATGTGGGATACAACTGTCTGAGAGAACAGGCCTTGCACTGGTGAAATCATAGCTTTGAAGGTCCTCTTCAAAACCCTCTTCACTTGGTCTTCGTATCCTGGTGCTGCCTTTGGCTGTAGGATCAGGTGTGAGTTACAGAGGCACCTTCTGCTGCAGTGCAGGGAACCCCTGTGCTGCCATCTGTCACTGCTGGCTTTGTCACTGCCAGCCTTCCCAGGAGTAGAACCCAAACAGTTTTCACTAGGTCTTTATTTTAACCTGTTAGTAAACGTTATTTGCAGCCTATAGTGCAGATATGACACCCTGCTGCATTTTGGTCCTCTTGCTATATTGAGTTGTGGAAAGGAAATGTTCTGGTTTGTTGGCAGAACCCCAAGTTTCACCACTGGCACCTCGGATATCGAACCATGAAGACACACAACAAGCTCATTCAGAAGTCACATCTAAGAGGGTTTCCAGCATGTGAGTAGGGTTTTTTTATAATCTGCACTTTTATTACACTGCCAGGTATAGCTGCAGTTCCTGTGGTGGGACTGGGGAGCAGGACTTCTCTGCTTGTGTTTCAGTGATCAGAATTGTGTCTTGTTCGGTGGGATTATCAGAAATGCCTCTCCAGCTTGGTTTGTTTTGGTAGGGGGGAATTGCAGCTCCCAGATGTTGCTCCTGGGGACACATCTATCACTGTGTTCCACGTGACAAAGAAGAGAAGGAAACTCAGCGTTTCTGAATTTGAGAGGGCAGCAGAGAGACGACTTCCCCAGTACCAAGGTAAGGCTGCAGTCAAGAATTACCTTGCTCAGTGCTGCATTTGCTATCAGCTGATTCTCACCTGCTCAGTTGTCAGGAGCTGCCCAGCTGGGTAGTTGTAGCTTTGGAATCCAGATTGTAATATCTCTTGCAAAAGGGATAATGGAGGGAGTAAAAGCCCCCTCCTGTTAAATTTAAAAGAAACCTTTTTAAGCCAAGTTCTGGGCTCTGCCACGACTATATATAATTTCTTGACTACTTTTGCAACTTGGTGCTTTTTGAGTTTTGAACTGTCTCCAGAGGAAGCAATTCCTGTCTTCTTCTCAGTTCTAGAAACTTTAAAACACAAGCAGCTGCATACTTTCCATTGCAATTATATAAAATAATTATGAAGTTCTTTGTGAGCAGAATAAGTTTGAGTTCCAATTTCATTGAGAGTCTGTGGAATCTGTTTCTAAAACTCCAGATGTGTTTGGGTTGGGTTGCTGAAGGGTGGTTGCGACCAAGCCCTAACATCTTGTTATCAATGCAGTAAAATTATTAAATCTGAGGGTATATGCCATGTTAAATTTTCACTGAAATAGCTATTTTCTTACCCTTTCAGAAATCGCTTATTAGATTTTTAATATACAGTTCTGAAATGCAGACAAGAAATAGTAAAGTCACCCGTACTTCTGTGTGTGTGATGTTTGAGGATTGTAGCATGACTGGCTGTGAAAAGAGGAAGATCCATTGGGATGTTCCTGTAGGCTGTTGTGTAAAGGGTAATTTATCAACTCATGTGCCATCAACTTTTTCTAGCTCAGTCAACGCTGGACAGCACAACTATGACTCGGTGAGTTTAACCTTAACTTCTGGCTGTCCTAGGTATGACCACATCTGAAGGGGTGAAGAACAGTGCAGATACCTGGGTTCATGTTAGAGACCTGTGTTAGTGTTAGCAATAACACAGTCACCTGCCCCTCTGCTGATGGAATTTGAAGATGTTGCACTACACACCTTCTGATTTTCAGAAATTGTGGCTCTGCACTGTATGCCTGGGTTGGTCCAGCTTGTATTGCTACTGTTGCTCCTCTTTTTACTTGCTAGGATCATTCCTTTTTTCGTTTTGTTCTCATGCTTCCAGGAATAAATCAGTACACAATATACCTTAGAATATTATTCCTGCCTGTTAATAGTTTTATCACATCAATTGCATCTATGCACTATTTTCTGAACTTTTCTAGCTTTTTAGTCAGTCAGAGAACTTACTTTCCAGTGTTGCCTTTGTACTTTGCAAACAACCCTGGCCTAAGTTAGCACATTATTTCACTTTTCTCACTGCAGCCCTTTCTTGGGGTGCCACAAAAGATGCTTTTTGGGGCTGCATTCTGTACTTCTGTCTTTGAACCCTCTGAACCCCTTTTTTAATTGGGTTGTCTGGAGAGAGGGACAGGAGGTCACTGAGCATGGTCAGTCTTCATGGTACAAAACACCTGCAGTGAGAAACATTTTTTTCCCATGCTTTAGGTGTTGCTATCAGCTCTCATCTTAAAACACTCACAGTGTGTTGGTAGCTGTACTTTGCTGAAAGTATTAAAACTAATTAGATTCTTAGACATGTTGGGAAGTCCTCCTACTACCCCATTGTCATTCATTGTCATTTAGAGTAGTCTTCACTCTCAAAACATTTGTTTTCGCTTTTTTTTTTCTTTTGTTACTTAAGATTTTTTAAATTTCTGACCCTTTTGTCAGTTGTACTGTTGCAGTGTCTCAGGGAGGCTGTAAAACAGTCTGCTTCCTGATCTCTGTGATACATATCCTGATGTTGGTTGATAGTATGAAAATAAACAGTTCACTTAAAGACTGACATATAATCTTCAAGAGGTTTTTTGGGAAATTTCTCCTGGTTGTGCGCAATGTGACACTGTCAGTGCCCTCATGTCTGTATTCTGAGGGTGAAAGTGGAGTGTGATTTTGACAATTTCTTCCCTCTTTCTGCAGGTCCCTCCGTATGTCTGTGGGTTCCCTGCTGGCCCCAGATACTGTGGAAAAGCGGGGCCTGCTCCGGAGGCCAAAAACCCGCAAGACTGTTGACGTGCAAGCGTTTGAAGGCAGAGTGGAACAGAACATGCTGAAGAGCAAAGGTTTCTTTTGTCTTGTTATTTCTCTTCTGGGAGGCAGGGCCTTATGTTAAAGGGGCTTTTAGAAGCATTTACTGAAGCATGGTCTGTATTTCAGGATTTTAAAATTTACTGACACATTCACAGAAATAGAGTGGGATTTGGGAAGCAAGATTAGAATGAGGTTCTGTCTTGGCAGTTCCTTTGATTCTATGCACTTAAACATGTGCTTTGCCTGGTTTGGTCATTTAAACCACAGGAATTGTTTGGGATCATCTTCATCTGTGCATACTAAGGTCTCTGTTGGTTTGGTAGGAAGGGATGTGGGCGCAGAAGTGGGGTCATACAGTTTCAGTGTTGAAACGGGATCTGTTCAGATCTGTTGAGGAGGAGTAGAGTTTGTTTGAATGACTTAAATCATGAATTACACAAGTCCTGGTAGTAGCTTATGTTCGTATGACCTTGAACAGTTTTCAC
Organism: Pycnonotus jocosus; assembly: GCA_013400435.1. Taxonomy (NCBI): domain Eukaryota; kingdom Metazoa; phylum Chordata; class Aves; order Passeriformes; family Pycnonotidae; genus Pycnonotus; species Pycnonotus jocosus. The sequence goes on along the minus strand of VWYP01002986.1, from coordinate 168,123 downwards.
ATAAAATTTGTTTTAAAATTTTCTCAACAGGACAGAACTATCTTGTGGACTCACAGTCTGCATCTGGGATTCGAACAAGCATCCTGACAAGTGATGCAGAAATGATGATGAATAGCACAGAGCTCTTTGTTCAGCCCCAGCTGGATGAACAGAGCCAAAATGAAATATCTGCTCTTGAACCCCAGCTGTCAGATTTGAAAACTTCAGCACAGAGGAGCCTGATGTCTGATGCAGATCAAGAGGAAGCAAGGCTGGAGGGCCTGGTATCTGGTGTGAGCACAAATGATGGAAGGACCCAAAGATACTCCAAGAGCTTGAGCCGTGATCATGAGCGTGTTGACAGAATGACTCCTGTATCTCCAGAAACCCCTGCAAAACAGGAAGAAGAAAAGCAAGATCATTCCCAGCAGAGTAATCCAATGGCGCAGATATCTTTTTCTGAAGAAGTGGTTTGCAGTGAGTACTTTGGGTTAAGGATCAGGCTTAGCAGATATTATCTGAACTCAGAGTGGTTGAGGTAGAAGGGGAGACCTCAAGGTTATTTTTTCCAACCCCTCTGCTCTGGCAGGGCCACATAGAGGAGGTTGTCCATGATGCTGTCTAAGTGGCTCTTAGGAGTCTCCAAGGGTAATGACTGCAAACTCTCTTCCTTATGTTTCCTATGTTCCAGTGCATGCCAGCTGCCTTTTCTCCTGGCACTGGGCATCACTGGAAAGAGTCTGGCTCTGTCTGCCTTGCACCCTACCTTCAGATACTTGTATATATTGGTAAGATTTGCCCCAAGCCTTCCCTAGGCTGAACAGTCCCAGCTCTCTCAGCCTTTCCTTCTAGGAGAGATGCTTCAGTCCCTCAACTGTCCTGGTGGGTCTTTGCTGGACTCTCCACTGTGTCCTTTGTACTGAGACCCAGAAGTGGGCACTCTAAACTGGTCACAAAAAATAAGGAGATAATACGTGGGACACATAGACAGACTAGGAAGGAGTCTCTGAAAGTTCCTAGTCCAGACCTTCTCTGTGGTATGGTCACTTATTTGTCACAGCCAACCTCTCCATTGTCTCTAAAAGTCTTTGGACAGAAGGAGTCACCTCCCTGCTCACTCTGTACCTATGCTTTGGAATTCCTATTGCTTGCTAGTTTTTCCATGGTACCTCTCCTTGGCATTCATTTCCCTGGCCTTATCCTGGTTGTGTAAATGGGAACATGTTTTCCTTATACTGTTAGGACCAGGCAAAAGTTGTTTTGAATGGACAAGGGAAGGAATCAACAGAAGAAAGTTAGTTGCTCAGAGGAGCTCTAATGGCAGGCATGTTTAGGACAGAGGGATAGATAATGCAAAGTGTAGAGGATGTGAAATAGGGGACTGGATCAAATTAGAGGAAGATGAGGGGCAGTGAACAGATCTTTAAGATGCTGGAGTTAGTAAGGCATTAATGTCAGAAGTTAGTGGTGACGTAGTTCTGCTCCACCACAGAGGCTGCTGTAGGGTGTTGTTCCTCAGTGTCAACTGAAAAACAGTTGCAAGGATTTTTCCAACTGGTTCCTAAGATTGAATGCAAACTCCCATAACTGTTTCAAGTACACACAAGTGTTTCTTGTGCGTCTTCGTTTCCCTCCTTGATTGGTTTTTTATTTACCAGGAAAGCTAAAAGAAAATTAAAAAAACTACCAGGAGACACATTAATGATCTGTTCTAGCTGTTTATAGATGGAGCTCCTCTCTGCCCTCCACATGTTCAAGTAAATATTTGGGATCCCCAGTCACTCTAAATGTTTCCAGCGTGTCTTTGAGAGAATATGTGTCCCATACAATTGAAGACCTAGAAATAAGTGATACAGAAGAAGAGATGATTAATACAGTGCATGGAGTGGAACAGGAAAAGATTTTCCGAGAGGGTAAGAAGTACTTTCATTGCAGAAAGGGAGTAGAATCTGGTTTAAAAAGAGTTTTTCAGGTGACTTACAGAGTAAAATAATACTTAATTGTACAGTAGATGGTGGAAATATTTAATTCAAGTCATACCAGAGACACTTGGACATTTCCAGACAAGCTCTCTAAAAATGGGCTGTGACTGGAAAGGAAATAAAGATTCATATGTTTTGGCAGGTCTGTAGTACTGCTCAGCTTCCCATAAGAAAGATGAAGAGCTCTCTCTTGGCAAGGAATACATCTGGTTAATCTAAGCTAGTTAATATTTCACTTCACTTTAGGCCCTGTGTTTGTGTAGGCAGCCCAATGTTCTGGCTAGTGAAATTGATATCACTGATTTTTGCACTACCTCTGGCCAGATTTCCTTGTGCCCTTTGCTTGGGCTTGGGGGCCCCAAGGCCTTGCCACACTTATACTTCAGTGTGAAAACTCCCAGTCCTTGGAGAGGATGGTAAAAGTGCAGTTTGACAGCTTTTGGTTCTGGACTCAGCCAAGATTTCCAAGCCTTTCAGCAGGTGACAGCATTACCAGAGTGCCCAATTTTCTCAAAGTAATTACCTGTTTGGGTTTCTGCTTGACTGAGCTACACAGTAACAGATATGTGGACTATATGTGTGGTATAAAGGAAAAAAGAATACTTAAGTAGTCAGTAGCTCAAGTTTTTAAATACAAGCAAGTCATGTGTCTGTACATTTCTCATCCTGCCTGCCAGAGGCTTGTCCCAGATGGTTAAAACCACTCTAGGCTCTCTTCTCTCTATAATGGAATATTATCTCTTACAAAATTGTTTATTCAGAGAAACAGAGGAAATGAGGAGGAGAATCTGAGCACAAACTCCAGGTATGGTTAGATTTAAAGGAAAAGCAGTTGATGTGTTACACAATCACCAAAATTGAAAATGGCCATAGTGGTGGCAGATCTAGAGGAGCTCTGCTTACTGTAAGTAAAATTCCTTCATTGGGATCTGATGTGCCCCTAATTAGGTGGCTGTGGAGCAAACACAGGAAAAGTTGGTAATTTCTCAGCTGTAAAGTGAACTGCATCTGCTTTTCTTATTTACAGTTTATGGCTGAGTTTATTTATCACAAATTCTAGTGGTGGTTAAACTGTGTGCTGGTGGTTGGTTGGGTGGTTTTGGTTTGTTGGGGTTTTTTTGTAGGTAAGGTGTATGATAGAATTTCTTATTTTAGCCGCAGAACATGGCGCAAGTGCTGGATATTCTGAACATTTGGAGAAGAAACTGGCTGAAAAAGCAGAATTGCAGAAAACTGCAGCACAGGATAGCAGAGGTGAAACAGAAATGGCTCCTTCAGCAGGAGAGGAACTGGCAGAAGGCAGCGTTGGAGCCCAGGGCTCTCCTGAAGCTGGTGAGGACACCTCTAATGCTGACAGCTCTCTGTAGTGCCAGAGTGCTCTCATGCTGCATGACTGACATCAGTGCTGAGAGAGACTTAACTTCCTTTGTTTTCTGGAATCTGGGCTAATTACTGGGGAAATACCAAACCATTTGTCGTTTTAAGGTGGAAGACTGCATTTTATTTAAAAGGAAACCAAGATTGTACTGGCAGTAGTGTTTAGAAATGTATAGTTAGAGCAGGTATCTTTGATTAAAATTTACTAGTGGAAGTTCCAGAATCAGACAAAGGTATTTGTTTTAGTGCTTTTTTTCCTGTTTGGAAATCTAGAGCGTGAGATTACCAGAGGCGCTGGAGCTGAAAGTCTGGGCAGACACTCTCATGCCTTTTCCTCATATGATAAACCTGAGATGACTCCAGTAAATGAAACTGATGAACAAGGAGATGAACTACAGGACCAGGCTATCATGCTAGATTTGGATAGTTCAGTGGAAGAGCCTGCTGAGGATGAAGCTGAACAACCTGCAAGTCAAGGTAAGAAGGCTGCTCAGCATTTCTGTTAGCATTGTTTTCTTTCCTGCTCTCATTTGTTAAGAAGAAGTTCAAGAATGAAGTTAAAGACGGTGCAGATTAGACTTGGAGGAAACTGCTCTGGGTTCATAGCAGAGAATAGGTGAGATGCTGATAACGAGCCTTGCCTGGAGAGAGTTACGAAAATCTGCAAACAGGGAAAAGTTTATAGTCTGGCCCTCGTAATGTGAGTCTGTAGCTCAGCATGTCCCTTTGTTGAGGAGAATTTGCCAGTGGCTTAGCAAGGTGACAGAGGTAGCTTGTAGGCTTTGAAGTTCTCTCTGGTTAAAAAGGCTGCAGCTTTGTGGCAACCTAAGCTAACCCAGGCATCAGCCGCTGCAGCCTGGTCGTGAGTGTGTGTCCCTGCAGCCTGGCCAGCCAGCTAGGCCAGCACAGGGGCCCAAGGGGAGCCACCAGCCTGTGTGGCAGGTGCTGTGGGGGGTGGCATTGCAGCAGCCAGCAGCTGTGCTGGCTCGAGGTGCTGTGGGGACACAGCCAGAGCACAGGCAGTGTGACCAGGACCAGGCATGTGGGGAGCTGGCTGGGTTTCTGTCTGCTGTGGCAGCACTGCCTGCTCCAGTTCTGGAAAGAGACTCCAATTCCTCAAGTACTTTCTTCCCCAGAGGTTTCCATGAAGACTCCTGCGTTTGTCCGTGCTCCAGCCAACAACCTCCTGCTGTCAACACCACATTTTGCAAAAGCTGCTGCTCCCGGGTAAGCCTAAGCCATGTCCAGCAGTGGCCTGGCAGAAGTGGGGCTGGGGGCAGAGCAGAGCCTGGCTTTGCCAGCTGCTCTGGCAGCTGCCACAGGGAGTGTGCAGTGCTGAAGTCTTTGGTTCTTTCCCTACTGAAGCAGCCAAGTGAAGAATGAATTGAGTGAATGTCAGTGCTCTTCCAGAGCAGGTCTCATGCCTTAAAGCTTTCCAATGAATGTTCTTGCAATATTTTCTTGTGGTGAAGGCCAAAACTTTTCCTAGGAGTTTTTCAATTGGTAAGCCGCTCTGGAGCCATAGACTAGTATGGGATGCTGAGGCCCTTGCAGAAGAGGGAGAATTATGGATGGCAAGACACTGATCACATGGAATGACATATTTGTATTGACTGCAGAAGCCTAAAGCTGTGTGCAGTTGCCACGTGCTGACTTAAAATGAAGCTATCCTAGAGGCAGAAAGTGAACCTATCCTCTGCATTACTCCAAATTGGTTAACACTTGCACTCTCTTGACTAGAAATTTGGTGAAACCATATGCTTCATCAGAACCACTAGCAGTGGGTCCTGGGGAACAGGAGGGATTTTCCAGCTCATGACTTTAGAGCTTTGTCTGTTAAGGCAATGGACAAGAAGACAAAATTCTGTGCCTACATACGGGTGGACTGGGGAGAGTCAAGTGATCCACACACCTTCTCTGGAGGTTTTGCATGTGGTTCCAGGTTTTTTCTGTTGTTCTCCAATTATGTACTGAATCCATGGATTTCACTTAACTCTTCCATATTACAATTTTTCCTATTTTAGAATGGAAGACAATTCTGATTTCCTTTAGGCGATGATGCCACATGAACTGTTTGCAAACTGTCCTGTGTGGGCATGAGAGTTTTGAAGAATTGGGAGGGAGAAAGAATGAGGAGAGCTCAAGGTAGTTCTTATCCCTTCCAGTTCAGCTTAGGGTTTCTCTGAATTCTGCTTGGTGTCTTCTGCCTCTCTCTTGTTCATTCAGTGTGTGAATTTTCAATTTCCCTCGAAGGTCTCCCCTGCGGCTGCTGCAGCCTAAGACAGTTCCAAAGAGACTGGGAACATCCCAGAGGAAACCACATGAGCCTCAAGTACCAAGGAGTTTGATAAAGGAGATATTCAGACATTTTGTTAAAATGCCAGTGACCAGAGAAGCATTCAAAATTGTTGAAAAATGGTACGTAGCAACAAACTGCTCTTGCCATTATTTTTAGTGTTGAGGTTTTTTTCTTTCTTTTCTCTCCTGAAGTAATAAACCTATTGGGAGTGCTGCTGACAAGCTGACAGCCCTCTCTTCTCAGCTGGGAAGAGTCTTGGGAGGCCTGATAAAACTGGGCAGAAATGTGCAAAATGCTTTGGGCTGCTGTGTGGGTATCTGATCAGTGCAGCCTTGCAGGAGCCATCTGGGTTTTGTCCCAACAAATTGTAGCAGTCAGAGTCTTGTCATTATTAGTTTCCATGGGCAGGATGTCTGGACAATGGTCATCGTGCTGGGCACAGTGAGGATGTGCAGTGTTCCATTAGAATCCAGATTTTTCCGGCTTTTTGAATTCTTAGACCTTGTTACCTTCATCAGTAAAATCTGTGTGTTGTTTGAACACTGTCACTGCAGCAGCCCATACCTGACCCTCAGTGGTGATTTCTATGTCGCTGGTGTCAACCCCTGTTGTTCCAACCCAATGTGTGGGAAGTTTGGGAAAGGTTCTGATTGTCAGTTGTGCAGCTCTCTCATTGCTGTCTTGGCAGTGAAGTTCCAGGGAGCCTGGGCTGAGAAGCCAAGCTTTGTTCATGGGCTGGAGAGTTTCTTCTCCCCCAGCTTTCCCTGGCAGGCTGTGACCTGCACAATGAGCAGCTCCAGTGCAGCTTGCCCTGCAGAAGTGGGTGGGTAGCTGGTGTTCACAACTCTGCACTGATATGATTTCACCCTCAGCTCTGAGAGATACTTCAAGCAGCTGAGTGATGATCTGGAAGCTTACGCCCACCATGCAGGGAGGAAGACAGTGGAGACAGCTGACCTGGAAGTCCTCATGAGGAGGTAATAGAAGGGTTGTCATTCATCTACAGTAGTGTTTGATGGTGCTTTGATAGCCCAGTAACACCTGGTTGTTGCCAGCATGTGCACTAGCAGTGTTTGCCTAGTAAGTGTGGAATCTGGGATTTACTCTGTGTGAGGCCACTTGTGTCCCAGGAGCCATCCCTGGGCTTGGGTTGCACCACTCAGTGATGGTCATGGTGGAGGGGCAAGAGCACGTAGTGAGGGGTTGTGAATGCAAGGAGTCATCTGAGGAGAGGGATTTGTATAAGGGTGAAGCAGTAATGTCTGGGAAATGCATAGAAAAGGTAGAGAAATGCTGAGAGGGAGGCTGGGCTGCACTGTTTGCATCCTCAAGTGATCTCTTTGCTAAAATCATCTGCAACTGTCACTGTGAGCATTTTCACATGTCCTGCTGTCTGTTTTGGTGCCTTGCTCTTCCAAACAAAATACACCTCTTCCTTCTGCTTCACAAGCTGGTACTTGGGATCCAAACTGATGGTTCCTCTGCAGAGCAGGAGAAAGAGCCCCTAGCCCGGCTGGGCAGGGCTGGCCTCTCCTAACAGTGACATTCCTGGACAGCAGCCTGAAAGAGCTGTTCTCAGAGCTGTTTCAGTGATGTTCTGTCCTCTGGACACTCAAAGCTACCCCATCTCCTGCCTGAATTTACTCTGTGCTGTGACCAAAACAGGTCAAGGGATTTATTCGTGGCTTGGAAGCCCTCTAAAACTCTGTGAGGCCTGAAGCAATCCACCACTTTTCATTTAAAGTCATTACTCTGGGTCATTGGTCTTGATCTCCACTGGAAGAGTTTCAAATGCGATGTTAAAGTCACATGGGGGATAGTACAGGGCACAGCTGATGACACTGGCTTTGCATGGGCTTCTGTAGGTGAGCTGGTGCTGCTGCTTAAAAAGAATAATCTGTTGCTGTCCTGATCCAGAGATTTCATTGTCCCTCCTGACAGGTGTGTGCTGAGGTTGATATGAACAGGCCAGGAGGCGCAATGGGTTAGTTGTCCTGGTTTGAGAATTCCATGTACTTGTTGTTTCACCTTGTTCTAGATCTCTTTATGCCTTTTTACTGCCTTGTGATCAGGAATTGTTGCTGGCTCATGCATAAGAACAGCATTTCTTTCCTTCCACACAGAGAGTGTGAATAACTGTTGCACTTTCTTCCTTTCTACAAAACTAGGAGATGCTGATTTTTTCAGGCCAGTCAGCTAAATGGTGTACTGGAAAACTCCATGGCCTACACAGTTGGCAAATGCCAACCACCTCTGAGTTGTCACTGTAAAAAAATCTGGGTACTGAGCTATTTCCTTCTGTCACATCAGTCTGTGCATGTCTTCAAAGGGTAGAATTTATCCCATGGTAGGTGGATTGTGAATTTAAAAAGCAATGAGCTTCTACTTTGGTCCTGATCAATATAGATGAATATCCCGATGGTAAACAGTGGGAAGCTCTGTGGGAAGCTGTTGTGCAGGAACCCTCTGGGTCTGCTCTGCTGTGTGGGCAATCCTGGCATTGCACCATGCACAGGAGCTCAGAAGCTGCCTGCAAACACGAGTCTGGAGCTGTTTGTCACAAGCTGCCAGAGCATTTCAGCTCTTAAATGCAAAAACATCAGTGCAAGAAAACTTTACTCTGATATTGAATGGAAACACATTTCACTAACAACTCTGGTTTCTTGTCTGCTCTCTTTTTGGACAAAGGCAAGGGCTGGTGACAGACAAGATGCCTCTGAATGTGCTGATAGAGCGTTTCCTTCCTCTGGAGTACCGGAAGCTGCTGATTCCAATTGCAGTGAGTGGAAATAAAGTGATCCCCTGCAAGTGAAGGTGCAGGGATGGCCCCTGTGGGTGGGAAGGTGGTCTGCTCCCAGAGGCTGGCTTGGGTTGTTCCATATCACTGCTCCAGGTGATGCTTTTCCACACATAACCAGTCAGGCAAGGATTGCTGGATGTTCTCCTGAGTGGAGGCAGGTTGTGCTGTGGGCACCACACCACCCTGCTGGGTCTCACCAGCCTTTGTAACAAGTAATTTGACTATCCATATTTTTATGTTACCTTTGAATACTTGTACAGCTCTGATAAATAAAATGTTGTATGTATTTTGTGTGATGCCAATGCTGCTTATGCCAGTGAGCTGAGAGGCTCCTGCACTGTGATGTTCAAAATGTTCCTAGCAGGCGTTTACCTGTGCTGATGCTCTTGATGCTAGCCAATTGTCTGTGTTTGACACACCTGTGTGGTTTCTGTGGCTCTGCTCCCAGTGGGAGCCATGGTGCTCCTTTGTTTTCCACTGGTGTTCCTGTACAGGCAGTTGCTGCATGGAGGAGCTGGTCCCTGCTGTGCTCCTCACACAGGGAAACAAAGCAAAACTTCTGTGTATGATTGTACTGCTTCCAGGGAGCCTAAACCACACTAGGAATGAAATCTGACACAGCAAAGGGTGCCAAGGAGTGTGACTTTGTAGAACAGTTCAGAAGCTGGGAAAGAATAATGCCTGTCATATGTACCAGTTTCAGAGGGATGGAGATGGATATTGAACTTTCTCTTCAGTGTCCTTCAGGGGAGTCACTGTGACACAAGTTGTTTCTCCCCATCCTGAGGCTGTATTAAATCCTGCTGCAAGTGTGGATCCTCCTCTCTGGGTTGTGCTCTGTGTGCAGTACAGCTTCCTCAAACTACAGCCAAATGGCACAGGGACTCCTGAAAATCCAACCCAGCTCTTAACAGCAGGAACTGGAAGTTAACAGGTTTTGAACAACACTAAAGGGCATAATGGCCAATAGAGTTTAAATCTCTTCAGCAGGCAATGCCAATCTAAAGGGCAGGCATTTTTCAAGGATTTTTTTAAAGAAAAACATAATTCCATTAATACAACAAAGAGCATTTTTGCTGATACAGTGTGACTGAAGTGGTGGAAAGAAAAGGGTCCTTTGAGAAGCTGTGCTGGGAGCAGTAAGTGTCTGCATGTCCTGCATGGATGGGATTCCCTTCTCCAGCGTGTCAGAGTTCATTTTCTTCTCCTGAGAAGGTGCAGCTTTCCGAGGGGAGGAATGGGAGGAAGACAGAGCTTTGCATCTGCTGCCTGTCACACCACTGGGTTTGGATGTTCCACAGGAATTCTTCAACTCACTGGAGCCTTTTCCTTAGACTGGGTGTATTCCAAATAGTTGATACCTGTTAGGCTGTCTGGAGTCTCAGATATTGTAACTTTTTGTATCAAACTGGCTTGTATGGATATCTAAATATATATTGTAACTATGTATGTAGTCTAAATATAACAAGTCTAAATATATAACTATATAAATATTCTCTCAAGGAAGGCTAGATCATTCAGTCAGGAGAACCTTGTGTCAGACCTGTAACTTCAGAATGCAGCTCTTGCCTTAAGTAGGTCTCCGGTTGCTCAACAATCATGGCTTAGGAGTGATGACAAGGGCCTGTTTATTACTGTGGAGACATGGAAAAAGAATGGAAACATGGAATTACGTGTGTCATATACAGAAGAATGAACTTATACTGTGCGTGTGCTCAAGAATCTTGTTTTTCTTCCTGTTGGCCGTGGCTTCACAGCAGGAGTTCAGTTTGAGTAGTGTACTCTCAAGGCATAATTGTATTTTTTATATATATATATATATATATATATGTATATAAAAACATACAAAGACTGTATAGCCATATGGCTCCAGCAGAGAACCAAAGGAGCCATTGTGAGCAGCAGCGGGTCAGCCGGGGTCCCTGATCCGTGCCGTGGCAGCCCCGAGCC